>VZRE01013300.1:155835-229640 GCA_013396775.1 Cephalopterus ornatus
CATGGGATTGATTAAGATTTGCTGAGAAACTTAGGGAGGGAACTCAGCCCTGTGTGATCCACACAAACCTCATGCTGGGAATCCTTCGGAAAGGACCACCGGGATTTTTCCAAGTGGAAATCCCTTTGGGCAGGGCTGTGCCCAGCTCTGAGGTAACCACCACATTTTCTTCCCTCAGAAGCTTTGGGGGAAGTCGGGATTTTGTCCATCTCGGCCTTTTTAGAGCATTAAATGGTGTGGAATTATCGAGGGAGGTTTCCTCTGAGCTCAGGGTTGGAGCCTTGTCTTGCCTTTAACTGAGGGGCCAAAAGTTCATGAGCAGATTTTCCTCCCAAGTCCTCTGAAGCCAAACCAGATCCTTCTTTCTGGTTTTGGGATGCGAAAAGCAGGGGATCTTCTGGTTCTTAGTGACATTTATTGCCTCTTTCCAAAGGAGGAAGAACCTATTTTATACAAATAACCCGTGGATGTTCCACCCTGTGGAAAAGAGAAAATTGTTGCGTCCTGAAAATTTCTTAACAGCTCATTAAACTTGACGGACTCTGGTTTGTTCTGACTCCCATTCCAGGTTAGGAAAGCAGTGGTGGCAAAATGGTTTGATGATTAATTAATGAATAACGCAAAAGTTAATCTGTTTTGAGGCTTTTGAACCAATTCTTGTTTTCCTATAAGCTAAAAGCAAGGCACTGAATCAGATGACCTCCTTTTCTTTTGGAAGGGTTAAATAACATCCTTGTCTTTCTTTATTAAAGCCAAATTTTCCATGCCATTAAAGCTGAGTTTGTTTCCTACATGTTGGTCTTTAATACAGGCAGGGAAAAAACCACCAAAACCAGATTAAAAAAAAATTAATTAGCAATAGAAATCAGATTTAGGCAGAACCAGGAGATCTTAGACAATTTACCCTATATGAAGTATACTTAAAGAAGTCACTTGGTGCTGAGGGAGGGCCATTTAAAGATGAAATGAGGACTTCAAGTTACAAAACAACCTAGAAACTGAAGTCCCAGCTCACTGAGAACAACACAGAGCTGTAAAACGAAGCAGCAATCCAACCTGGGAGAAGGTTTTTCAAAGCCTGTTCTGCTTCATGGAGCTGCTGGGCTCCTGCTCAAGTCCTGCAGATTTTCCTCCCAACAGTGGACAACCCAGGCCTGACCCTGAGAACAATTACCAGCAGAAACAGCACTTATTTCTATTAATTCAGTGCTGTTGACTCGCTGGGGTGATTCCATGGGCCTTGGCACCGAGCTCTGCCAGGAATTGGATTTCCAGTTGTGGTTCATGTGCCTGTGCCACGGCTGAGCTGAGCCTACAGCACGGAGGCACTTCCCAGAGTCATCCCAACTGGGCATTAAAAGGTCCTGGAGAACTTGGATGATTCTTAATAAGTTCTGGTTAATAACAAAAGATTGTTTTCAGGGTAAGAAACAGATTTCAGGATAAGGAACAGGAAGAAACAGATGAAAGCTTCAAGCAGGAATATATTTCATATGCTCGCTGCACAGTGTCACTCCCAAATGTGGGCTTTTGGGAACGCGATCCTAAGATAAGGGGTAGATTCCCTTTAGGTATAGGAAAACTAAAAGCTTACGACTTAAAAACTTAAAGCTTAAAAAGACAGGCTGAACTGAGGTCGAAGATATTAAAAAAGAGAGAAATTTAGACTATATAAGAAATTGTCTCCGCTGGACCTGATTTTCCAGTTCTGTGCTTCCAGAACTCCCCTCTCCCTGCGCCTACAGTGACATGGGCTGCCACAGATGAGGGTGGCACAGCTGCAGGGGGCTCTGGGGGGTGTTTTGGGGCTGCCCCTGTTCCTGCCGTGGCTCAGCCAGCCCTGCAGCTGGGGCACAGCACAGCCCTGAGCTGCAGCTGGGGCCCAGGCCTCGGCTTTTCCTTTCAGCCCCCAGCCAGGAGCTGCAGCTGGGCTTTGGGGGCTGATCCAAACCTCAGGCTTTGGAGGCACGGGGGCAGAGCAGGAGTGTCCCTGGCCCTGCTCCGCTGCAGGAGGGTCAGGGCTGGAGCCAGAGCATCCAGCACCAGCTCTGCCTCGGGGGCACTGCTGCATTTATTCCTCTCTCCAGCAGCTGTTCCTGAGCCTCTGCAGTCTGTGTGAACAGGCAGCTTTACAAACACTATAAAGGATCATTAAAATGGGTTTGGAAATAGAAAATCTCCTTTCGGTGCTAGGAACGTGTTTGCCAGGTGAAAACTCTGCTGCCTCTGTCCCTCGAACTCTCATGGAATCAGTTGATGGAAAGAATCGCGGAATGGTTTGGGTTGGAAGGGACCTTAAAATCATGAAATTCCACCCCCTGCCATGGGCAGGGACACCTTCCACTAGCCCAGGTTGCTCCAAGCCCCGTCCAACCTGGCCTTGGACACTTCCAGGGATGGGGCAGCCACAGCTTCTCTGGGCAGCCTGTGCCAGGGCCTCCCCACCCTCCCAGGGAAGGATTCCTTCCCAATATCCCATTTAAATCTACTCCTTAAGCCCAAAGCTGTTCCCCCTTGTCCTGTCACTGTGTGCCCTTGCAAAAAGCCCCTTTCCAGCAGGAAGAAACAGATGAAAGTGTCAAACAGGAATATATTTCAATTTGATTACGTTGCCCATATAGTAGCAAAATATTTATAAATACACTATTAGGGCAAGGGCACCTACAACTCCTTTTTTACCTTTTTTACCTTTGTAAAAATCTCCATTTAATCAAAGAGGAGCGAAATCCTGCACTGCTGCAGGAATATTGAATAGTGCCAATATTATTTGGAAATTTCTGTAGGAGGTTCCTCCTGTAGAACTTGAAGGGCAGAAATTCTGTAGGTTTTGTCCCCTAAAACTTCCAGAACTGTGTATTTTAATGTGCAAAACACACCTTCAGTGTACTCACCATATTTCTCGCAGCTCTCCTATGACCAGACCTTTCCAAAAGTCTTTCAGACTTGCAAAAAATAGGATTGAGCAGCCGGATCCAGAAGATCTGAACTGATGGTTCTGGTCTTCTGATAGGGAACGGATTTTCCTTACGCTGGCCTAAACTGAGTGTCCCACAGCATGTTTTTTGCAATCCCAGATTGGAAAATGAACCTGTGTGAGGTCACACTGTGATGCTGTTTGTCGTGCAGAAAATCAGACAAGGAATTACTTTATTTTCTGCCATTTTAATCCCGAATTTTCCACCTTCGCCAAACCCTGGGGTCAAAGGAGGTGACTGATAAAGCAGGGTGTCAGAAGTGCATCACAGAATTTTGAATTTCAAATTGCTTTTAATTAATCTAATTAAAATTAATTGCTTCTGCTTCTTTGGAGAGTCTAGACCGGGATGAGGATTTTCATCTCCCACATCCAGCCCTTCATCTCCCCTCGTTTGCTTTGAAGTGAGTTTTCACAGTGCTGCCATCAGCTAAGAGGGATATATTAAGGAAGTGGAAAAGGCTCTGCCTGTCTGTCACATCCCAGGATGTTTGGCCGAATTTTATAAACACAGATTTACCAGAAAATTATTCGCTAAGGGGAGATGAAATAAAGAAGGTAAAACACGTGTGAAAGCTCTCGGGATTGCAGAGCTCTTCTCTTTCTTCGTCAGTGATAATACGACCATTGGCTTTCTACACATTCCTGGTCATAAATTGTTATTAATTTTGGGTCAGACAGAGGGAAAACTCAATATGTTGAATTTTGCATATATTTTGCTGTTTGAGCCTTAAGTAGAACCACGACTTATTTAAAAATAGGGCTGTTCCAAATGATTGGCAGCTGCTCCAGTTTCCAGCGAAACTCTTTGGAAAGGCTCAGTATTGGCTGAGGACAGGATCGTCTGCACTGGTGGCCATCAAAAGGCGGTGTTTGCCAGGAGCTGCCATGTGTTACCCTCGGACATGCTGCACTTTCATGAGCAGTAGATGATTCTTGTCGTACCTGTGCTGTTATTTCAGGCACAATAGTGACCTTGAACAGGGTTTATTGCAAACCACCTGCTCAAAAATGCCTCTCACGTGATGGAACTGTATCAAAAACAATAATCCACCATCTACACAGCTTAATTATCGTTGAACAAGCTTCTGGATGTTGAAAGGTTCGATGACAAGATATTCTTTGCAGTCTCTTAAGGCTAAAAATCAAAAGGGTTATTGGAGTAAGACTTGAACACCATATGGAGACACAATAATTTAAAATTCATGTTCATTTGCCTGTCACTTGCTTTAATTGTTTTCTTTATCTGGCTTATTATTAAAAGGCAAAAAATCTGGTTTAAGAGCTCCTTCTTGTTTTCACAATCAATGTTTCACCCTCCGTGGTCCCACAGTGAATGAATTATTGTGGATTTATGAACATATTAATCATCTCCATGGAAACACTTTGCAATTTCACAGCACAGGAGCTTGAGTCCCCTGCATGACAATGAAAAAGGGAGGATCTGAGGGGAGATAAAACAGCCCTTCAAACTCAGGCTCAGTCAAAGTTATCAGTAACCACTGTCTACTCCTGGTCTGGAGGAGAAATCAGCCCTTCCAAGACCTTTGCAACCTGCAGGCAACACCTCAGGTCATGTATCCTACAAAAGACTCAGCCTGCCCTCCATGGAGGCCTTTTTAAGGGTAATTATTATTATTTGTTTTCCCCTGAAATGGTGTCATTTAAGCAATCAAGTCTCTGGTTGCGTGTTTTGCAATGGTTTTGAACTGGGAACCTCAGCAAATGAGACATTTTCAGTGCAGAGTGAAAAGTGAAGGCTGCACAGAGGAGTGGATCAATAAGACAAATATCAGGTGTTCAGAATAAGGGAAGGAGAATAAAGAATAAAATTTTAAAAACATGCTGTAATACAGCAAAACTCAAAGAGGGAGAAAAAAATAGTAGGAGAAAAGCCCTCAATTTATTTTTTTTAACCAAGACATTCTGGAATATTGGAACATTCTGGAAGATTGTGGGAATACTGATGTCCCTCCTCTGGGCTTCTTCCAACAGGTCCATGTCCGTCCTGTGCTGGGGAACCCAGAGCTGGGAGCTTTTTGAAGAGGAAGAAATCGGACAGACATGAAATGTGTTGTTCAGGGGTGTTTCCCACAGTGGAATGACTTCTCTCGGTCTGCACCTGGTCTTGCTAAACCTCACGAGATCCCATGGAATATCCTGTTATTCCTGAGAGAGTCCAACCCTTTATTTTTAAATAAAGTGTCCAGAGGGATGTGTGCTGGTGCTCCTTGCCCTTCACAGAGGGTTTCTGGCAGGTGGGTGTCTGGAATTCCCTCTAGCTGAAGGAATTCCATGTGTTTTATCCCTCCCACCTGTGGGAGATCTGTGCTGCAGAGCAGGAACAGCTGCTGCCAGCAGAGCCCCTTGGGAAGGAGGTGCATCAGAAAAGGAAGGCAGGAAGCAGGGAAAGATGGAGCATAGCTCTTTGGTGGTGCTGTGGAGTCCATGGGATGGAGCAAATGGAAGCTTTTGGTGTTCCTGGGAGTGGGAAAACTGCTGCTTCCAAGGTAAGAAATCCAAGTTGTAAAAATCTCTCTCAGAACAGGAGACTGAGGATGGGTTTGCTCCCTCTGCGATGTTGCTGTTTTCTGGCTGCTGTAGGAGAGATGCTAAATTCAGTTGTTTCCAGTGGTATATGAATTCCCGGGATCTTTGTCTAGGCCAGGAGACCCAGCAGGCTCCTGGCTTCATATGTGAGCACAGTGCTGGTGTCAGGGTGGGAGCTGGGTGTTGGCCTTCTCCTGTGCTTTGGGAAGCAGTCCTGCGGGAAGGAGGTTTCCCATTTGTGCCTCGAACATTGGGATGATTTCCCACCAAACTTTTCCTTTCCTTGGTTGAAGGGTGGACCCCCAGAAAACCCTGGTAAGGGAGGCAACAGTTGTCCCTGTAGATACAACACCAACCACTGAACTTCAGAGAGAGGGCGGACAACAGTGGCCGTTCTCCCGGATGCGGGAATTGAGCAGGGCAAAACACGACTGTTCCCTCCATCTGACCACGGATCTGGAGGAGAATGAGCGACACCACCATTGTTTGTGTTGTCACGAAATTGTTCAGCTCCCTCAGGAGCTCAGCTGCACAATCAATCACTTCCCACAGTTGAAACAATGCAGTTCCTTGGCAGCTGCGAACCCAAAGTGCCAGCTGCCAACTTCTCCGGCTCGGGGGTTCTTTGGTTTTCCAATTGTACATGGATTGGGGTCACCCAGCACTTCTTTCTTTCCATAATAACTTTGATTTCTGTGTCTCCCAGGGCATGACAGGCGAGTCAGCACAATTGCTGGGATGAGATCTCTGTTAACAGGGAAATCATAACTTTTGTTGGTGCAGCAGCACTCAGAGCTTCTAAATGAGATGGATAAAGAGATTAAATAACAGCAGTATTAACAATTTATATATTATATATATATTACCAGTTTTCGTGCTTTTGTGTCTTTCTTGTCTTTCTAGTGAAAGACCATTAGTTTTACTCAGTATTTTGAGCTTCTGAGGAGTATATGAGGATTTATTGAAGGCTCTTGGTTTAATGTTTCAAAAGTCACCAGCAACTAGGAGCTGTTGCACCTTGCTGCCATTGATCTTTGGGAATCGATGTTCCTGCTAAAATACCCTCCCTGTGAACCTATTCCAGTAGAGTGGATATTTCTATCCCATCTTTAATATACTTCTCTAAGTAGTCCAGTAACTATATATGTTATGATATATAGTGGGGATGGAGAAATACTTGACTGGAATTCTTTCAACTTTGCCTTTTTGCATATGCAGATGTTTTACTTATGTAACTCAGTTTAGGTTGAGGGGGGAAAAAAACCTCTAGTGCAGTTGACTTTCCAGCTTTGATTAACACTTTTAGATCTCCAAAGAGGTCTCTGTGTCGCGTTTTCGGTGTTTTAGCAAGTGTAAATTCAACATGAAGTCAAGGAGGGATTAGGTAGCCTGTATTAGACACAGCAGCTGTGGTGGAAAGGAGGCAGAGAGAAGAGACTGAAGAATGATGGTGAGATGAAGGGTTAATGTGCCTTCGCGAAAATAAGGGGCTTATTTATGCCACATGAATATTTTGTAACATCAGTGTCTGCTTTAATGTTTAATATCTTGCTCCTGAGAAACGCTTTTTGGCACAGGGGTTTTTGCCATGATGGAGAGGGACACTGAGGTTGCCTTGTGCTCAGGGAACTTGGCGAGAGCTTTGGGGCTGTGATTCAGCGCTGTCTGTGCAGTCCTGTCTTGCCTTGTGGGCATTCCTGGCGTCCCAACCCAGCTCTTCCCACCAGGAAACAGCACTTCTAATTATGCCAGTGAGCAGAAGCAAGTCCTCACACTGTGGGTCATAAATTAATCACGGACTTGGGGATTGCTGTTTTCTTCCCTGCTCGCTCATGTGCAGGGGAGAGAGGGAAGGGTCCTTGGCTGACAGGAGCCCAGCTGTGGCTGCTGCTCAGAGAGTAGCTGTGAGGTGAGATGGGCTGGTAACTGCAGGGCTTGTGCTAAAATCCCTCAGCCCTGTGTCTGCAGGGTCGTTGGCAGCACTTCTGCTCGGCCCTGGTCAGTGCTGGGGGAAGGGTGGCTGGAAAGGGGCACAGCAGAAAAGGACTTGGGGGTGCTGGTTCACAGCAGCTGAACATGTGCCCAGGTGGCCAAATGAAAAATAGTGTGGCCAGCAGGATCAGGGAAGGGTTTGTCCCTCTGTGCTGGGCACTGTGAGGTCACACCTCGAGTCCTGGGGCCAGTCCCTTGTTGCAAGAATGACATTGAGGGGCTGGAGCATGTCCAGGGAAGGGAATGGAGCTGGGGAAGGGGCTGGAGCAGCAGGAGCGGCTGAGGGAGCTGGGGGGGCTCAGCCTGGAGAAAAGGAGGCTCAGGGGGGACCTTCTGGCTCTGCAACTCCCTGACAGGAGGGGGGAGCCGGGGGGGGTCGGGCTCTGCTCCTAGGGAACAAGGGACAGGAGGAGAGGGAACATTGCACCGGGAGAATGTTTGTTTAAATTGGATATTAGGGAAAATTTCTTCACTAAAAGGGTTGTCAGGCACTGGCAGGGGCTGCCCAGGGAGGTTTGGAGTGCCCAGCCCTGGAGGTGCCCGAGGAAGGCCTGGCCGTGGCACTCAGTGCTCTGGGCTGGGGGACGAGGTGGGCATCAGGCACAGGGTTGACTTGATGATCTCAGAGCTCTTTTCCAACCTCAATGATTCTGGAATTCTGTGTCTCTTTTGGCCCTGGTGGGGATAAAAGCTGTTGGTACAAAGGTCGTGACTATGCAGTTTTCTTTCTGAGTTGACATATTTACTCTCTTGAGATTGCCCATCCTTACACCATCTTACCTCATATCACTGGATCTGATCTATAAGAGCTGTGGAGGATTTAATCGATGATGATAATCCAAATGGAAGACATTTTTTTCCTTCTACTTTGACTATTTTTTCATATCCCTCTTTCAGATTTTGATTACTGTGATTGGAACGCTCTGAAATGTTGTTTCACTTTAGATTTTAATCAAATCTTTCCTATGTTGATGGCTTTCACTTCAAAACTCCGTAACTGGTTAGATTTTGAGAAGCAGCTGTAATAATTTGGTTACTGCAAATTTCCACGAAATGAAACCAATCGTACAGAAACATTCAATGACAAAAATCTTCTTACATTACTGTGTCTCAGGGTCTGCTTTTCCTCAGTGTTTCCCTATTTTGACAGTGTTATACAAAAATTAGTGTGTTGAACTACACCAAGTAAATCTACAATCAATGCATAAGTATTTAAGAGACTTTCCTTTTTCTTTGCTTTAACTGTGTTAAAACTTTGCACATATTGATATTGAACCTCAGTATCTGCTTCCCTTGCCAAATGGGCTTTGCATTCCATGACGTGCCTCAAATATTTGTTCTTTAGAAGCAAGGTGGACTTCATTTGAACTTGCCATTTAGTTTGTAATGCCAAGAGAGCTGTATTTTAAGGAATAATAAGGCAGTTGTGTATTTAGTTCTACCTTTGTGCCACAGCTGTCAGGCAATGATGGTGTCCACTGAGGTAGAAATGAGCTCTTTTTCTCTAAGGAAACCAGGAACAAAACCTCATTTCCTTATCTAGGGCCTCACGGACAGGCTTTTGGATCTGTGAAAACTCCACTGTTTTAGTCTGTTAGCATGGAATTCTTTCAGGAGCTGGGAAGAAAAAAAACACCACAGAAAACAGGAATTGGAGAAGGTTTCCAAGAGGGATTTTTCTCCTTTACGTTCTTTCCAGCTCTTCTGGGCTGGGTTTTGGGTGGCATCTGGAGAAGTGCTGCTCTTATATTGTGATTAAAAGGCAGTTTGCACCTGGAAATTAAATAAAAAGGAAGGGAGTTTTGGCTTATAAAGAAATGAGCTAAAGAAGCCAAGAAACCCAGGAAGAACTTTGCAGTAAATCCCAGAACGGTTCAGGTTGGAAGCGACCACTAGGGTGTCATCTGGTCCAGAATCCCTGCCCCAGCAGGGTCTTCTTAGAGCACATTGCACAGGATTCCATCCAGAATGTTCTGGAATATCCCCAGATACCCCTAAATAAGTTGGCAGAGCTTTGAACTAGAGCAAACCCATGAAGCCATGGAACAGTCTCGACGTTGTCCTGCAGATTTCGGAGCTGTAAATCTTGTCTCGCTTTCCTGGTGAAGACACGACGGAGTCGTAGACAATAAAGTTGATTATACAAGAAACCACTGAGTTTATTCAGAGAAAGGGCAGATGAGAATCTTCAGTTTTCTTGTGATTTTTAAACTGCTTGTTGCAAGTCCTTTGTCGGGACTGAGCTGCTGCTGAACGTCTGCCCAAGGCAAGAGGCTTGGAGGAGTTTTATATTTTTAGCTATTTTCCATGCTCGTGGTTTTTATATGCTAATATGTTTATTTCTTTCCAGCCTTTGGAATATTCATTTCCCAACAGCTAAAATTTGACACCTGCTGTAGCTTGTATTATCACTTTCACCCTCAGAAACCCAGAAATTATTAAGGTGGAGTAATTGCTACCCGATTATATAATCACTACTTTAATCCAGCAATCATAATATGATTTGAAATGAACCCTTTTGTGCCATTGATTTTGGAATAATTACTGTTATATTGTACTTCTGCAAGAGTTATTCTCAGTTAACCACTTGAAAATAATATGCTCTACTTATTGAAAAAAATAAATCTGATTATCCCCCCAAAGCTCAATGTTCTTTCTCCATCTGTGCCTCAATTGTGGGGGGAGGCACAGAATTGTAAGGTCTGCTGGTGACCTGAGAGATGCTGAAATAGGCTCTTTCCTGTAACTGCTCTAGGAAATATCAATGGGCCTAATTCCTCATTCCAAGTAGCCTTTTTTAATGGCAGTTTTTCCCTCTGAACCAGGGCCGTGGTCACCACTCAACCCTGATGGGTTTGACAATTAGGCTTAACCAGGAAAGACTGATAAAGACATCAGGAAAATATGGTTTTTGTTTTCCTGCCTTCTACATCTGTCATTTGTTTGTCTATATACATAAAAATTCCTAATTAGACCATCAGATTTTGTCAAATTAGGCTGTTAGTCCATTTGTAGTAAGGCTGCTCTGGAAGGAGGTGGTGTCCATACTTCGATTCTATTATTTTTCTTTATATCACGGAATGGTTTGTGTTGGAAGGGACCTTAGAACTCATCCAGTTCCATCCCTTGCCACGGGCAGGGACACCTTCCACTGTCCCAGGTTGCTCCAACCTGGCCTTGGACACTTCCAGGGATGGGGCAGCCACAGCTTCTCTGGGCAACCTGTGCCAGGGCCTCCCCACCCTCCCAGGGAAGGATTCCTTCCCAACATCCAATCTAAACCTACTCTCTGCCACTTTGAAGCCATTCCCCCTTGTTCCTGTCCCTCCACCCCTTGCAAACAGTCTCTGTCCGTCCTCCTTGTGGCTCCTTTCAGGTCCTGGAAGGCCACAATTAGGTCACGCTGCAGCTTTCTCTTCTCCAGGCTGAACAATCCCAATTCCCCCAGCCTTTCCTCCCAGCAGAGCTGCTCCATCCCTCTGATCATCTTGGTGCCTCCTCTGGACCAGTTCCACCAGTATCCTGTGGTTTTCCCATAGGTCTGTGGCAGCACCCCCATTTTAAGTGCAGAGCCCTTGTTTAAGTCTTTACAGAAACGGAACAAGAAGTTTTTATTTTTTTCATCTGTAAAGCCATTATAATCAGCAGTGAAAGAAAATGGGGTGACATCCAAGAAGGACAACTATTAAAATAGTAGTGAAGAGGAAAAGTCCTTGAATTCTCTGCCCTGCTGTGAGGGCCCAGAATTGGGTGTTGTGTGATGCTGCCTGAAGGATGGGAAGAGAAGCAAAAGGCTGTTGGTGGTGCTGAGGAACTCAAAGGAGATTCAGCTGCTTGTCCTTCTAAACTCTTAAATTCATATCTTGCTGGAAAAGAGGATTTTTTGATAGGGAAATCGTGGGGAAAATTGTGAGTTCTCAGCTTTTTCTGATTTCATGTCAGCTCTTGTGTGGCCTCTTCCCTCCTGTGTCCCAGAGATGCAGAGGAGTGAAGGACGTTGGACCATTAATTCCCTTTGCATCTTTCCCTACTGAGAGAGCAGGGAAGAGTTTTGCTGCTTTACTTGTGGACAAAGCCTTTCTTGAAGAGATCAGAGTGCTTACACTCCTGCCTGAGAATAACTTTGATGAAACAGATAAATTAAATCGATAAATTAAAAATGTTGTAGTGGAAAGGCTGACAAGGCACCAATATTTTGCTAAAGATGCATTTAGCTGTGGCATTTGTTTGTGGCCAAGAACTACAATGAGCTAACAGCTCTTTGCCCGTGGAAGATCTAGCATTAAATCTCAGATGTTCTTTGTGAGTCACCTTTGTGGTGGCTACAGGAGAAGAGATTGTAAAAAGAGATCCGAGTTTTACAGCTCCTGTTAAACGTGGATGAGATCGTCACATCTCTTCACTGCTGCTCTTTTCAATGAGCTCCAGAATATGGGTCAGCAAACTTGAGAGCACATGGGCAGGCTGATGAAACCAGAGTGAAAGACTGACTCATGTGTCAAGTATTGATGTTGCTGCGAGCTCTCCCTTGTCTCCTGCACTGTGAGGGCTGAGTAAATAATTTACCAAACTCATGTTAGTCCTCGTGGTGATACTAAAGGAATTTTTTCATGAATTTATAAGCTCCTTCTGGGAAGAGCTTTCAATGGTTTTGGAGCTGTGGTGTTGAGACACAAGTTCCTCTGGCCTATCTGGTTTTACAGAAGCGATTTCCCCCACTTCTTCAAGGTGTGCAGAGCTGCTGTTGGCTATTTCTGGAAGGTCATGCTGAAAATTCCAGTTACTGGAGTAAAATGCAGCATCTTTTAAAGTACAAATCCCATTGTTATTGAAATGTGAGGTGAGTTATTACTGGAAGTGCAAAGCAAATGCTAACTGAGTCAGCTTGTATTTTTTTTCCTCCTGTGTGCAACAAAGAAGAAATATTAATCTCCTCAAACCCCACAATCCTCTTGGATGGACCTGCAGCCCTTCACCCTTATTGCTGCAGTGCTGGGGTGATGTTTTTAGGGCAGTTCTCCCATTTTCTTTTCCCCATTAGTCTGGGACTCTGTTGATCCAGGGAAGTGTTGATGTTGCCACCTGGTCCCTGGGAAGTTCACGGTGGCTGTTGCTCCTCTGCGTCACTGCTGGCTGTCTGGAATGTGGTCAGGGTCTTGTTGGGAGGTCAAAAAGCCTTCAGATGTTTGTCCTACTTATCCCAAGTGTGTGTCCTGGGTCACTGCCAGAGGGAGGTGTATTTATAGCTCGAATATTTAATGTTAGTGTTCCCTTCCTGAGGGCACATCTGATTCCTTCGGGTTCATTGGGCTCCATGAGACTCCTCCTGGTTTCTGTGCTCCAGGCAGAGCTCCCTGACTCACTGCCAGTCTGCCCTTACAGTGTTTACAGTGCATTTTTTTTTCTTTTAAATATGCATTGCCCTTGGGATTTTATGTAGGAGCAGCACCCTCTGGTTCTGGCACTTTAAGATCCCTAAAGAAGTTTAAGGAATGGCGTGTTTTGGATCATCTTTCTCCTGTTCTTCCTAAAGCCGTTCTATTAAATTACATAAATAGGTTATTTATAGCAGACTTCTTTGGGCCAGGTCAACTTCCAGTGCTCAGGAATTATTGCAAAGCTGTTGTTAGTCAATGCCATCGGGATTCTCCTAAATGAAGTGAGAGGGGTCGGCAGCAGGGTGAGATCTTTTACTGCTCCCCTGGAGTCAAACCCTGGGATGGACATGACACACTCCTGGGCATGTCTTCACTAAGGCTTTCCTGCTGGATTTGCTGCTTTTCCAAAGAAAAACTTTTTCTGTTGATTCCTGAAGAAAAGCAGAAAACCAGGTTTCCCTTTATTCTGTGGATTCCTGAAGATTGTAGGAAATGGGGAATAAATAGGACTTGATTATGAGCAGTTTCTTCTTTTTCCATGGATAAATGAGAAGAGGTTGCTGTGTTTTAGTTTTTATTTTTTGTTTTGTTTTATTTTTCACTTGTATCACTTTACCCTGATCCTCCCTTTCTTCTGTTTTTGGGTGTTTTCCTTCATGTGCCAGAACTTCGAAATTCCTTGTGTTACTGCCAAAATCAACAGGCTCAAATTGGACAAAAATTAACTGTTAATCTGTTAATGGAGATGAAGGCCAACTCTGGTGGGAGAAGCTGATGATGAGCAGGGAGGATCAGGGTCCTCAGAGCAGTGGGGATTGGTGATTTTTGGCCAGGAGAGGTCCTGTCAGGCCACCTCCCTCTGTGGTTGGATCATCCAAAGTTCAAGAATCAGCCTCCTGTACTTAAAGCATTGCTCAAATTTTGTTCTCCAGCCGTGGCCAGAGGCACCTACTGAATAATCACCTTGGAATTTTACTGCTCCACATTTTTAACTTCAACCCTAAAATGCTGAGGCAGCCCAGTGCGTTCGGAGCTGCTTTATGAATCCCAATCCTTCAAACACATGACCTGTGTTAGGTTGGTCAGCATAACTCCCTTGGATGTTTTTGCAAGGAAAGGATGACTTTTATACTATTCTAGGCTGGGGTTTACAAGATTTTGTCATTAAATATGCATTTTTATGCTGTTTCCACAACACGAGTTTCGTTTTATTGCTAAAGTGGTATGAATTCCACGGTGAAGGCTCCCAGTCTGCTCTGAAATGCTATTTATAGAGGAGACAAATGTAGCTGCAATCCTGTACTGGGGCTCTGCTGGCCCAAGGTGGGCTGTATTTCACACCTGACAATTATGAACAGAAAAGCAAGAGAAAGAAAGTGCTGTTTAAAATGATTGTGGGTTGCGTGTGGCATCGGAGAACATCAAATAGCCACCAGGAAACCCTAACAGGATGATCTGAAATAAAAAGTCAGGGTGACGGTGACAAATTGCCCTTTGACACTGTGTCTGTAGTTAGAGGAACCATTCCCAGTTGTTATGGGTGAAATGGGGTTTTCAGGGGATTGTGCAAATGCAGCCTTTGATGAGAACTTGGGCTTGGAGATGCTCCTGGAGCGACTCGAGGAGTTGAGCTCTGGGTGTGAAGTGCAGGAACCACAATTTACATGATCAGGAGCCACAAGTTCCATGATCAAGAGCTGCTGCTCATCAACAGCTGCCACTGGTACTGGTGCAGGAAGAGCCCCAATTCCATCTGGATCCTGGCTCCTGAGCATGTAGAAGAGCACGGCAAGAGGAAACCAGAAGAGGTTTAGATTGGATAGCGGGAAAACTTCCTTCAGGTTTCTTGGATTAGTACGCAGTGCAGCTGAACTTGGAGTTAACTGGTCTGGAGAAGAACTAGAATCACCCCCAGGCAACGATTTTTACGCTTGAGAGACTGAAAGATGGGCAAATGAAGATGTTCAGCTTGTTTTCTTACTACTTGTCCTACTAGGACAGGAGGGAACGGCCTCAGTTGTGCCAGGGGAGGTTTAGGTTGGATATTAGGGGAAATTTCTTTCTCAGGAAGGGTTTTCCAGCCCTGGCACAGCTGCCCAGGGCAGAGGTGGAATCCCCATCCCTGGGGGGATTTCAAAGCTGTGAAGATGTGGGTTAGTGGTTGGACTCAATGATCTTGGAGGTCTTTTCCAACCCAAATGACCCCATGATTCCCCGAGCCAGCAAGGATTTTGCTCCAAGGAACACTAATTCCAGCTGGATTATTCTCAGGTCTGGGCTGCTTGGGAGGCTCCATCTCTCTGCAAGGAGATGTGCAGACCAGGGACTGAAACACTTGTGTCAGAAGTTGAATATTTTTCTTCCTCCTGCCTTAATGATCAGAATTTGCAGGTTTTGGTGCTTCTTGGGTGTTGATACTAAAGGATTTGGCACAGTTTCCCCTTCCTTTATATTTCCAGGGGTTTTCTTTATACATGGAAACAAACCCCTCTTTGTCATGCCGCGAGTGAAATCACAAAACATGAGGAACATTGGATAGAAGTTCAGCAGGTTTGAGAGTTACTGTGGCAACCACTTGTATAGTTTAACAAGGATTGGGGAAGTAAAAAACTTAATTTAGGGTGATTTCTTGAAAATTTTTGAAGTTAAATCAGCTCAAAAAACTACGTAAGCATCTTTCTCATCAGCATATTACAGTACATTAATATATACGTGTATGTATCCGTATATCTAATATTATACATTTATTTTATATATGTTGTATATATATAAAATATATATTATAAATATATGTTGTATATATATTTTAAAAAGCAAGACTTAGAAATAAAATTAGTATAATTAATACAAACAAAGTGATGTAAAACCACCATGATCTGAGGTTACTTCTGATTAAATCCCAAATTTTGAAAGGCACTTCTCCCACTGAAGGTCTGTAAATGAGTGGTGTGGGTGAAGCTGCTGTGGGTGGACGGTAAATTGAGTGCAATGACACACTTTTGAGGTCTTGAATAACAACTTTGCCTGGACTTTGCTGACAGCTCGAGGAGCTCCTGTCTCCAGCGGGCCATTGTCACGCCGGGATGTGTTTTGTCAGCAGCTCCGGGATGTTCCTCTCCCTGTGCAGAGCTGTTGGCAAAGTGCTAATTTTCCTGGCAAGTGAAGGACTGAACATCTGCCAGTCTTCACTTTCCAGGCAGCAAACATTCCAAGGGAAGCACTTTCCCTGCTGGTGGGGTGTTGGTGCTGAATGGGGACGTGTCCACCCCTAAGGACCCAGGTAACCTGATTTTGTCAATCAATTAAGGCTTAATCTAACAGTATTATCTGAATGTGTGGGGTTTTTTTGGAGAAACTAAGTGGTTATAAATGTGCAAATGAATTACATGCAGCACTTCCCGGCCCATCCTCCATTTAAAATAAAATAGAAATTAAAAAAAAAAAAAAAAAAGGACACCAAAAAACTCAACCTCAAAAAAACCCCTTTAAAATACTCAAGGAATAAGACCCCAAGCCCCAACCTGAACTTTTGTTTTTTTATTTAAAAATTCTTTTCCTACTGTTCTCGCTCTGTTAATGTGGTTTTTGTAATGAGGCTGTTGAACCTCTGCTGTGTTTGGGAAACCAAGGAAGACAAGGCTGTTGGGAAAAGTGTGGAGTGATCCCTGTTCTGAGAACACCCCCCAGCTGCCTGACAACTTTCAGTGTAATCAGCTTTCATTATAATGTGCATAATGTGATATCATGTGTGGAGGAAGGTTATAAAAGCAAATGAAATGATAGCAGGTTCTTTTATAGCTCACTTAATGCACAAGGTAACTATTTTTACATGCCTTGTTGAAGGGAAAGAATCCATTAAAACACAGATTTCTCTCCTTTCTTTTTCTTTTTAATCATCCTTAAAAAGCTTTAATCCAATAGGTTTGTTGCAAACAGTCCCTGAGAAATGAAATGCTTAAGGAAAACAGCTGCCTCTATTCCAGGGTACTGGAGATCAGGTGGGGAAAAAATCCCTCTGGAGAGGACGGGGGAGAAACTCCCGCGGTGTGTGATCAGGTGGGAACAACTTCAGAGGAAGAAGTTCCCTGTTAAACTCCCCAAACTCGCCTGTCAAATCCTTTAACTTAATTTTTTGAATGCATGTTTAATGCAAAAATAAATATCTCTGCAGAGAGGAGTAAACTTGCCAAAATGAGCAAGACACATGCAGCTGGTGCAGACTGGGTGAACGTTTAATAAGCTGGCACTACATTTTTCGTCTTGCTGGATTGTTTTTTTTTTTTAATATTGTTTTTAATTTGATTTTTCTCTTCCTGCTAAAAAAAAAAAAATCAATCCCAACCCCAACCAATCCCGCTGTCTAGGAAAGGAGGAGAACTATGAGCATCAAGTACGTGGTAAATATTGACCTCAATGTCTTAAAGCTGCTATTTGATTTCTATATCTATAAGGAAAACTCCTTGGTGAGCTCCATGATAATTTGTCCGTGTCAGTGATTGCAGCTGGACCAAGGAAGTGCTGAAAACATGAGTCAGATTTCTGATAACAGCTTTCAGCAGCATGGTGGAATATTAAGCATGTATCTTGTAATTATTAAATGCTTGTAGCTGCTTGGAGATTTTTTTTGGCCTTTTTTTTTAACCTCCTGGGTCTTTGTTGGGAAGTCCAACCATCTGGGAATTACAGATTTCCTGGGCTTGGAAGTGAAAAGTTTGCAGGAAAAATTCTGAGGCTTAGGAAAGGGAATGTATTCTCAAAATTGATTTAACAAGGTGGTCACTGCAAAGGTTTCCTTTCATGAAGTGGCCAAGTAAGAGTCTCATATAGAAGAAACAGTTGCCCAGGGAGGTTGTGGATTCCTCATCCCTGGAAGTGTCCAAGGCCAGGTTGGATGGACTTGGAGCAACCTGGGATAGTGGGAGGTGTCCCTGCCCATGGCAGGGGGTGGAACAAGATGGTTTTTAAGATCCCTTCCAACCCAAACAGTTCTAGCATTCCATGATTCTAATAAGCGATGGAACAGCAAAATAATCCCAGTGCTCCTTCAACATTGACTTAAATAAAACCTACTTATTAATTTTTTTTAATCTCCATGGCCTTCCTCTCCCATACCTCGGATGTGTTGCTTTCCAGGCTGAATTTTGTGCTGGATTTGACTGCTGGGACTGTAGGTGCATCTCCAAAAATGGAAACATATATGGATGAAGATGCATGAAGGAGGGCTGGGGGGGGGTTAAGTTGGATATCAGGAAAAATTCCTTTCTGGAAAGGGTCCTGCAGCCCTGGCACAGCTGCCCAGGGCAGGGGTGGATCCCCATCCCTGCAGGGATTATAAAGTGTGGATGTGGCACTTGAGGACAGGGGTTAGTGGTGGCCTTGGCAGTGCTGGGGGAAGGTAGGTCCTGATCTTAGAGGCTTTTTCCAACCTAAACTATTCCACGATAAGCAGAACTAGGAACTAAACAGAGCTGACCAGCGCAGCTCACTTTTAAAAAATAAAGGGTTAATCAGCTAAGAAACACCAATCCCTCCATACAAACCACTTGTTCTTTTAATTAAAACATTGCTTTTTATCCCTAAAAATAATGTTGAGGGAGTCACTGCTGGAACAGCAAAGGTCAGGCAAGCCATTTATATTGAATACTTATATAAATCTTCTTCAGTCGCTTGTCATTATCTCACAGGATCCTTGTGTTAAAGAAATTTATCTGCCCTTCAGTTAAATCCTCTGGTTCAGGATATTTCTGTTGAGATGTTTTTCTTGACTGCAAGTAAAGGGTCCTTGGAGACAGAGCAGGAGACTTTTATAAAAAAAGTTTCACTTTGGCAAAGAACTGCCAACACTCCTTTTTTCCCATTTTTTGGAAGAGTTTCAGGGTCTAAGCCATGTTTTCTGGGCTGCTGCAGCTGACTTAATTTTTATGAATAAAATAGGAAGATAAAACTTCTTCCCCCTTCCCCAGCTTTGATTTTAATTAACAAAATACATTCAATAATAAAATTATAAGCTACTGTGGAGGTTCCTGTTGCAGGGTTGTTTATTGAGATCAGTTTTTATACATGATGTGTATTGATGGGAGTTTGAAGGACCATTGTATCTGCTTGATTGTTCCATCTTTCTGCATGAACATTTACGAAAATTTGGGTGAAAAACGGCTTTGTGGGGAAGAAAAGGGAGCCTTCCCCCCATCCCAAATTATTTCTAGTAGGTGTGGAAACTCTTGCTGGTATGTGAAAATGGCAGTGAAATAAACACTCTCTAAACGTGCTTATTTTATCATCATGTCCTGGAAAAACCAAGGCTCCAAAAATTCAAAGAGCCTGATTAGTCAGTGTGATGTATTAGAATCTAAAGACACTTGGGAAAAAATATGAAGGTTTAATATGTCCAAGAGTTTATGGATAAGATATTAATATGCACCTGATAATTTCCACAAACCTCACAAATTACAGGGAGAGAGGAAGCAAATTTGATGCCTTTTTCTTGAGGTGTTGCATTTTAAATTACTTTACAAGAAACTAAAGCCAGAACACTTCAAAATTAATGGTTTTGTGTGAAGGCAGGAAGAAAATCTGGGATGAGTCCCATTTTCCCCATCCTGTTTGAATTTGAGGAGTGGCTTTCCAGTTACATTGTCCCAGGCCCTGGCCACGGTGTTCACAGGAACTTCTTGCACTAGAAATGATCTTCTAATGTGGCTCTGCTCCCTGAGCTCTGTTCCCTTAGACAAGGTTCAGACCAGGAGTTACTAAATCATCAGCCTGACCTTTTTAAAAGGAGTTTTGTGCATCCTGAGGGTCTGAGGGAGTTATTTGATGCTGTTTCTGTCCCTGATCCCAGCGGTGTGAGCCTTGCAAAACCCCATCTCCAACCAGCCCTGTCCCAACCGCGATGGCACCTGAACCTCCGTGAGGTACTTTGTTTTCCTGACAGGAAAGTCATCCAAGTTATCCAGGGGTGGTCTGAAACCACAGACAATCCATTCCCTCCATATCTTTCCCCTCAGAAACGGGAATTGCTGCTGTTCAGCCCCAGCTCCTCCCAACAGGCAGCATGGAGCGATGAAATGTCGATAAACCCAACGAGGTCTCCAGTGTCAACCAAGAAACCCCCGCAGGAAACACAAATGGGTTCTCAGCTCTAAGCCAGGCTCATATTTTTAAACTCTGAAGTGTTTACAAGGCCCAAGGTGATGCTTTCACGGAACTTGTTTAATGAATTAAAAATATTTATTAGAAAGGCCCGGCGAGACGTTGCAATTCGAAAGGGAAGTCTGATTTATAAGGATGATCTTTAGATTGGGAGTGTGCTGAAGTCTTGGAAAATGAGCTGGTGAGTGGGGCATTGCTGAGGAGCTTTTTGTGCCTGAAGCTTTTGATCTGTTAGGGTAAGAAATGAAGGGAGGTTTGGGGGTGTGAACTGCAGTCATTGCTCTCCTTGGGCCTGCTGGGAGAGTGGAGACCACTCTCAGTGTCACTATAGACACTGATATCAGTTAAACTTAACTGTGGTTTGTGTGGGAGCCCAGATATTGGACAAACCATTTGAGAAGGGCAATCTCAGCCTCAAACAGTGATTTTTTTGGGGGGGCAAGGCAGCCAAGCAGGAAGGAGAGTTGAGGGAGGTGCAGCTGTGCCCCAGTGCCCCCCAGCATTTATTTTTCTGGTGGGATATCATAAAACCACAGAACACCTTGAGCTTGAAGGAACCCTTGAGTCATCCCCTGGCCCTGCAAAGGACCATCCCAAAATCCCACCGCGTGCCTGAGATCTCCTGGAGCTCTGGCAGCCTCGGTGCTGTGCCCAGTGCCCTGGGGAGCCTGGTCAGTGCCCAACCACCCTCTGGGGGAAGGACCTTTCCCTGAGATCCTAAACTTGCCCTGGCACAGCTCCATGACCATGGAATCTTTGATTCAGGCCCATATAAGGAGGAATTTGAGGGAAAATGAGTTATTAATTTTTACTTCTAACAGTTTCAGCAGGTTTATGCTGGGACAAAGGGGCAGAGCGTGCTGTGGCACGTTCTGTAGGTGATGTGTAGCAATGTTAAAGTAAGATACAACCATTAGTGTCCATAAGCGTTGGAACTGCAGAATATTTTACATTGGCTGAACTCTGAGGCTGTGGGGAGGCTTTGTAGACATCACGTGTCATCTGCCAGCCTCATATCTTTCAGTAATAACATTTTTAATTCCTGTGTTATCGCAGGTGCTGTGATTGTATCTTGAGGGTCTGTTCTGAGCACTGTGTTACTGGCAGTGAGAAATTAAAATTAAATAGTAAAATTTCAAAATTGCAGTGGAAGGCTTTGACTTTGGGTCTTCAAAGCTCTTCTGAATCTCCCAGACAAGCCATAAAACCCCCCGAAAAGGTTTCAAAAATTATGGGGGCAAACTTCCCTGGGAACAATTACTTTCCAAAGGGCTTTCTGTGTGAAGAAGGACTTTGATGGGGAGAGTTTAATATACCTGTGCTATATTTTTATGGGGCTGACATATGCACTTAGCTGAAGTCAGGAAAGACAGACTTTTTAAAATACATATTTCATCTATAGAGAAGAGCACTGTAAATATGACCCTGTGTTCACTCTCTGCATTTATGCAACGTGCATTCTTGGGATTTGATGTAGCTGAAATGCTTTGTTAGATCTTATATTAGTGGACTTCTTCCCTTCAAAGTCAAGTGTCAGCTGCAATGATGTGAATTCAAGACAAAACCCAATCAAACTGCCCCTCTCCTTGAGTTCTTCTTCCATCTCTGTGTCATTATCAGCCCCTTTAAAAATCCTATTTCCCTCTGAGTGGAGCGATTTTAAACAATCCCAATTTACAGAAAGCCTGGAAAAAATGGCCAATATGTCTACAATAAATATTCCCTTTATTAATATTTATGACATCAACAAAACACTGGGCATTAGGAAATATCAAATATCCTTTCTTATTCACTGCTCCCATTCAATCTTTCTACCAGCCTGTGACTGTTGCCAGCCGGGGCCGAGGGAGAAGTTTTTCTCTGTTTTGGATAAATGTGGTTTCCCTGCCTCCTGATTATAATTTTTCCTTCCCCATCCGTGATTCCAGCAGCTCAGCTTGCTGTTTGCACCCCTGCTCCACACTGGGCTCCAAGGGCACCTCCTTGTCCATCACCCAGCTCCCTTCACGTTGTTGCTGAGGTTTTTTTAGCTCAGGTTTTTCTGGCAGGTGGACACAACATTTGCCGTCACTTGGAGGAAAACAGAGCCTCGTTAAATTCACAATCAAATTTTTCAATTGGGATGGGAAATGAAATCAAGTGTTGGGCAAATTCACTGGAAATCCTGCCCTGTGCTTGTCTCTGCTGAGCTGTGGCCTCTCCTGCATCTGTCAGCCTTCAGCAAACAGCTTTCAGCTGTTTGGTGGTAAATCAAATGCAGCCTCTTTAACTCCCTTTGACAAGAGAAAGTGCCCAGCTCTGCAGGATAAATGGATAAACATCGTGTTTGCAGGGAGGTGGGTGCTACACTGATGGACACCTGGCCCTTGTGCTGTGAGCGGGGTGGGCTCAGGAAGGACCTGGGACCTGCACAGATGGACAGCGTTAATCCTCTGCTCTGCTTTAGCCCTGGGGTATGCTTTATTCCTGCAGGATTTAGGGTTAGGGAGGCCCTGGCACAGATTGCCCAGAGAAGCTGTGGCTGCCCCATCCCTGGAAGTGTCCAAGGCCAGGCTGGACGGGGCTTGGAGCGACCTGGGCTAGTGGAAGGTGTCCCTGCCCATGGCAGGGGGTGGGATGTGATGACCTTTAAGGTCCCTTCCAACCCAAACCATTGCCTGACCTGGGAGTTGCCAAGATGGACAGTGTTTTATTCTGTGTAAACTCCTTGTGGTCTGGTTTGGAAACGCAGGATTTTCTGTGTGCAACTATCACACTCACACCTGTGAGCAGGAGCAAGCTTAGCAAAGCTCAGGTTCACTGGGGATCAGCTTTTTGGACTTAATACGGTTCCATAGCAGGGATAATGCCTCCTTTGGGTGTTCTTGCCTTCATCTGTATGAAGGAATGTCAGAATCCCAGAGTGGTTCAGGTTGGAAGGGACTCGAAGCTCATCTTATTCCACCCCCTGCCCTGGGCAGGGACACCTTCCACAGTTCCAGGTCGCTCCAAGCCCCGTCCAACCTGGCCTTGGACACTTCCAGGGATGGGGCAGCCACAGCTTCTCTGGGCAACCTGTGCCAGGGCCTCCCCACCCTCACAGTAAACTAAAAACAGGATCAGCCTTACTAAGCCAGGCTTGGATGTCCCAGGGCTGTGTCTCATTCTGTTGGAACATTTGCTTCCTGTGCTCAAGATGGATTTGGTGCTGTCTTCTCTCAGTTTCTCAGAACAGGAGTTGTGTTTGATATAAGTTTTCAAGACCATTGATATAAGTTTTCAAGAACATCTGTCATCTGTTCTTCAGTTGCTGGCACAAATAATTTGATTTTTTTCTTTTTTTTTTTTTTCATTTAACATGCTGTTCTTTGGGATCCTGATTAAGCACAAATTATCCTGCCATCAAATCGAGCCGTTTTAGTGCAAAATTAGTGCAAAAAATAAAGCCCATTAGAAGGGAATGTTGCCACAGGGACTGATGAGTGGAAAATGGAGATATTGGACAGGCAGCCTGGGACTTTTTGGAGTTGGATAAATCCAGTTCTAGCATGTGAGGGGAGAAGCCAATCGTTATTTATTGCTGGCCTGGATATATCTGTGGTGTTTTCATGTGAATTGGGCTTGAATACGTGTGGTCTTTTAAAAGAGACCCAGGGGTGTTCAGGATGTGGAGAAAATAGGGAGGATGATCAAATTAAAAGTGAAGCTGTAATATAAAGTGAATAAATGTTAGGATTGGGTGACACACTCATAAAAAAGTGCTGGTAATTCATCAGGACAGGATCCATACAGATGTTTTTCCCCGGCTCTCCTGAGGAGCAGTTAGAGGATGCCTGGAGTGTGTTTCACTGCAGGCTGCAGAATTTCCCTCTTTTATTTGGTCATTTATATTTACTGAATTGCTGGGTTTTTCTTCTTTTACAAGGCAGAGGAGATTCCCTCGAAGGATACCCAAAATACCTGGTTTGCAAAGGCTGCTGAGGTGCAAAATACTCCTGATGGATTCAGCTTTAATCAAAGCCAAATACAGAGACTGGCTACAGGTTTTACTGATTGAAAGGGTTGTGAAGACTTAGAACCGCCCAGGGCAGGGCTAGATCCCCATCCCTGGAGGGATTTAAAGCCACGTGGATGTGGCACCTGGGGACACGGGTTAGTGGTGGCCTTGGCAGTGCTGGGGACGGTTGGACTCTGATCTTGGGGGGGCTTTTCCAACCTCAACGATCCCGTGATTCCATGACAGGGACACCAAGACTTGCTGGCACTTTATGCTGCAGCACATGTTGCCTTTCCCTGGGCCAGCTGGCTGTTCGTCGGGGGGGCCTTTCACGATGAAACATGCTGGGAGAAATAAATAATTATTATTGTTGTGCAGCTATGGTGGTTATGAATGTTTAATTTATACATTTCAGGCTGTGGTCAAGCTCCATGCAAGGAACAAGATTAAAAAAAAAAAAAAAAGAAATTATATTCTATAACGGCTGGAATTCTTCTCTGGAGTCTTCTCTAAGTTTTAAAAGGGTCTCTTTCTTAAGTTATATTTGCAAGGTCTTTGAGGATAAATCTGGATGGGTGAGGAGTCTTGGAATAGGAGTTTAATGTGTCCTTTGGAAATGCATCAAGTCAAGTCTCTGATGGCCTTGAGCCTTCACGAAGAGAAGGCAACTCCTACAGCACCTGAATATTTCTGGGGTTGGGGGCTTTTCCTACTTGAATTAATCATCACGTAAAAACTGTTACTTTATTTATCTGTTTGATTACAGAAGAGTTTGTAGAGTGAAACTTTGGACATAGATTTTTTTTTTTTCCAGGTGATAGACATAGAAATAAATATCTGAAGAAGTGAAAACAAAACATGTTTTGACTTAATTTTCTGCCAGAACACCTCCAAACTGGTCAGCTTGGTGTGAATTTTGCTGCTCCAATTTGGCACTCTGAGGGCCGTGTTTGATGACTGGTTTGGGGCTATAATGTGGAGAGAATGGAAGAATCTGTTTGGAAACTCCAAGATATTGCAAATCTTATCTAGATGGAATAAAATTATCCAAGCTGGCACAGCAGGAAATGCAGGGAATCACCTCAGGGTGTGGGATTAAACTGAGGGATTTTTCACTGTGGCATCTTGGTTTGTGTTGGTTGATTCAAGTACTAAGAAATTGCTTTATATTTCCTAAATAGCTGCATTTCCTATTGTTCTGCCCTATTTTTAAGATCACAGGCTCTTCACAATATAGAAAACTAATAATAGCTGGGTTTTGGTCACATTTGTGTGTCCTCTCCCTCATAAAAAATGGTGTAACTCTGTTTTCTCTCCGAACTATTTAAGTCCTAAATGAAGACTGATCCTCTCTCTGAACTTCCCTTCTGGGGAGCAGCACAATCTGCTTCTCAGACAGGGGGGAAAACTGTACAACAAAGCTTTACTTGATGCCAAACCCAGCAGGATGACATTGTGGATCATTTTAATAATTTTAATTTTGTGATGCTAATGAACCTTCTATCTCTGCCTTGGTTTTTATGTGGTAGGAGAGTTGTAACCGAAGGGGAGCAGATATTAGAATTACAAGGGCAATCATGCTTCGTAATCACCAGCCAGCAGAGGGGTTTATTTCACCAAGGAACAGGAAATATTCAGGACAGTGGCATTAATTTTTTTGCTTTGTTAGGTTCAAATTAACCAGTTTCAGTCAGGTGATAAAGTGAAAATCCTAGCTGGAGTACAGCAGCTGCCCAGAGATTTGCTGCACCCCAGGTGATGATGATTTCTAAGCTCAGGGTAGGATTCTTAAAAATATTTAGTCTTCTTCCATCTGAAAACACCTGGAATTGGGCACCTATTATGGATTTTTTTTTTACATATTTGGCTTGCAGGAATTTTTTTATATTCTTAAGTAGAAGAAAATGATGCAAATCCACATGCTCTTAGTACAACAGAGATTTCTAAGGAAAGAAATATGGCTGTTTAAATCAGAAATTCACATCCACTGATGGAACTGGTTTGTCAGGAGTGTGGGATTTATTGGGTTTTGGCTTTTTTTTTTTTTGGTTTCCTGCTCAGCTTGGAACAAGTATGGTCATTTCTGCCAGTGGTTGTGTGAATCCTTCCCACGTGACACAACTGAAGGGCAAGGAGAGGCTGAATAACGGGGCACGGGAGGGATGAAGGGCAGCCTTGTGGCAGACTTTGTTCTCCCTGGTTTTAGGAGCCAGTTGCAAGATGTGATTATATTTTATCTTGTATCACTTGGAAAGCAGGCTGGGCGGTGCATTTTTATTTTTATTTCTTCTTTTACTTGAGTCGTGTTCTTGGAGCGCTTGGATATTTTTTCTTTTCCCCCCTTCATTTATTTTTCTGGAATTGGTTCAAAAGGCATTTGCAGAACTTAATGAGGCAATTTGCAATTTATCTTGGTGGTTGTTTTTTTTTCCCTTTTGGGGGTGATCCAAAGCCATTTGAAGGCAATAGAATGGTCTCATTGACTCTGAAGAGCTCTGGGTGAGGCCCTAGATGAGAATTGTTGTTGGTCTATTGGCAATTAGGTGATATCTCCATATGTGAAATGATAAAATACACGTATAAATGTTATAACTCGGAGTGTTTTAGTGCTGCTTTGCAGCTCTGTTTTCCAGCAGTGAAGCTGGCCTTGGATGTGGGTGGGGCAGAGCCATATTTGGGCACAGGAACCACTTTAAAAACCACTTTAAAATAATCAGAGGTGACTAGGAAGATAAAAACTGTTCCCAACAAAAAGCAAATAAAAAGGGAAGATAAAATCCAGATTTATGATTCCCACGGGGATGTTTGGCAAGGCTCCTTTTCAGTCATTGTGGGTTATAAGGAAGTTGTATCCACAGGCACAGGCGGAGATAGTCCTGCCTTGGGACTAGAGGTGGGCTGGGTGACCTCTTGTTGAGTCTCCCAGCTCTATTTTGGGGGCTGTTGGTTGGGGGTTTTTTGGCCCCTACAGAGTGAAAACTCTTACTGGCACATTAATTATGCATTAGTATATTGTTGTGATGCCAGAGGAGAGGGTACATTTAAATGTGAGGGAAGACAGTGAGATCAAAGAAGAGCTGAGAGGAGAATTGCAGCTGCTCTCCCTGGCAAACAGGGCTCAATGTCACCCCTGCTGTTTGCTGCCTGCTGAAGGTCAGGAGGGAAATGTGTATCTGAGGCTCTGTCAATATTAGCACATGAAAAATTGAAGATAAGCCAGAACTGACCTGGAGGTACTTCCCTTTGCTTCGTTAGTTGTGCTGATAACGAGCTTTGGGGAGGGGTCACCCACAGGGGTCCCCCGGCCGGGAGCAAAGTGCCCACTGGGGCTGAACCTGCTCGTTCCCAACAGCTCCTGGGTGAGCCTCCTTACATGAGGTGTGGGCACAGGGGCAGCTGTGGGACCGGGGACCTGGCCCAGGTCCATCTTTCAATCCAGAGGGTGCGCCAGGTCCATCCTTCTGTCCCCACACCAGCAGCCACAGCAAGGGTCTGCTCTGAGCCGTGCTGCTTGTTGGACAAGGCAGGGAAGCTGCTGCAGCATCATCACCGACCTGTTGGCTCAGTCAGTCTTCGATGAGCAGTGTCTGGGTCATGCCTGGGAGCTTCCTCAGACACGAATTTCATTCAGGTGGTGTTGGTTTATTTTCCAGGGTAGCTTTGCTCAAATCTGAAGAGGCCACAGTGGCAATTTTGGCTTTTGTCTCATTAATTTCCCATTTTTTTTTCTAAATAAAGTAATTGAGGTATAGGGATCTTAAGTCTACACTTGGGCTTCTTTAATTCTAGAATCCCAGAATGGTTTGGGTTGGGAAGGACCTTGGAGATCTCATTCCACCCCCTGCCATGGGCAGGGACACCTTCCACTAGGCGAAGTCACCCAAAGCTCCATCCAACCTGGCCTTCAAATGCAGCCTGTCCAACTTTCTAGTCAGAAAAGAAAGATCTAGAGCTGTGTCCTTTCAAAGTGATCCTTGTCCAGAAGATCCTTTTATCTCAGTAATATTTTTATTTAAGGAATTTTTAAAAAAGTGATCAAGAAGGCCTGAATATCCTTATATCTTTTTTTTTTTCTTATACTACAAGCAAAGATAATGGTAGGTGATCGTGTTTTTAAAAAAAAAAAAAAAAGTCCAGTAGAATGAAGCCCCCAAGTTTCCAGAAGGTATTAATCCTGCCGGGGCTGGGCAACCACGAGGAACAGTCTTCAGAAGCCTCTGTGTTTTATTTCTGTTTAACCGAGTCTTAAGGTGACAGTTGATCTTTTTTTAATGGCAACTTGAGCTAATCCCCTAATTTTTTTTTTTTCTTTTTTTAAATTTAGAATAGGGAATTTATTCCCTTCCAACTCAGAATATTCTGTGACTCTGTAACTTTATTTTGGGGTGGATCCGCGGCAGCTTGGTTTACCTTTCACTTCATAAGGTTTCAGTGTGGGATGGATGCAAATGTGGCCTGAGCCCCCACCCTTGTTCAGGTGTGAAACAGTCCCTCTTCCCTGCCCAGGTGTGCTCAGGAAGAAGCGCTGTGCTCCTCCGCAGCGCTGTGCGGCCAACTCAACCTCCCAGTGCCAACCTTAAGCTTCTCAGAAACACGAGGAAACGACTCTCCCGATATAGTGGTTGTTTTTTTTTTCTTCTCCCAAAGCAGCATCCAGTTGCTGACTCATAGCTGGCTCTGGTTCAGATTGCTTTGGTGGGAAGTGTGAATTCCTTACGGCACCTCGGGGGGGATGGTTAATGGCTTTATCAGATCATTACAGTGCTGGAAACAATATGTGATGTGCGTTGGGATGCACCCCGTCTCACAGGGCTCTCAGTATTCATATCTTTTCTTCTCTCATCCGTTTCGAACGGCAAAAGATGAGCTGGAACAGATGGTTCTGCCTTGTCCCTTTTGTCCCAGTCCAAATCCCGGACCTGCTTGTCGTTCCCTCTCATTCTAAGGGAGGCTCTGTGCTACAAGCTCTAGTTGGCTCTTCTTCAACACTTAGGAAAGGTCATAGATGCCTCTTCCAGGGACATTTTCTGGGATAAGGCACTCCCCTGCCCCTTCCAGGGGCATTTTCTGGGATAAGGCACTCCCCTGCCCCTTCCAGGGGCATTTTCCGGGATAAGGCACTCCCCTGCCCCTTCCAGGGACATTTTCCAGGATAAGGCACTCCCCTGCCCCTTCCAGGGGCATTTTCCGGGATAAGGCACTCCCCTGCCTCTTCCAGGGACATTTTACGGGATAAGGCGCTCCTCTGCCCCTTCCAGTGGCATTTTCTGGGATAAGAACCTCCCCTGCCCCTTCCAGGGGCATTTTCCGGGATAAGGGACTCCTCTGCTCCTCCAGGGAGGGAATTCAGAGTGGTGGGTGGCACAGCTGCACCCAGGGAAGGCTTTGGGGTAACCTGCACCCTTGGTGGTGGGATAAAAGGTCGTGGTCGTCTTTGTCCATACATCCAAGTGAAGATTTTGTTACTTGGGCTTAGGATCTGAAAGCCAGGACTGAGGAGCAGCCCCAGGGACAATGTGTCATTCCTGGCTGGCCGAGGGAAGGCTGAGTCACAGTTTCTAAATATGCCAGCAGTTAATATTAACAACGAGCAGGGTCATGAGCAGCAGGGAAGAAAATGAGTCTGAGGAGGAGATGATGTCTCTTAACCCCTTAGGGCTGGTAACAGAGCTCACTGCAAGATTAACTGGTCTTTATTCAAGTGCCTTGATATCCAGCCTTAAATTTAACGTTCAGCTGAAGTGTGACCTTCAGTCTCTGACGACTGGACAACTTCCCTCACAGGAAGGAGGAAGAAGTGGACAAGGACCTTTATCCACCCTCTACAGCCACTCCTTGCTCTGTGTGACCCTTCCGTGGCACTGAGGCAGGTGAGAAGGTTTTGTGCCCTCAAACCCAGCTTGTAAGGCAGGTTCTTGTGTGCTGTGCTTCGTGTCCTGTTTCCTTATTTTGGCCGGATCAAATATATCTCAAAACAGAAAATGATACTAATAGAGTGTTTGTGCACTTAGAAATACAAACTAATATATTTGCAGAGCCAGGAGATTGAGTAAAACTTGGACGAGCGAGATATAAAATTCTCTTCCATCATCAAAGTAGCAGCATCAAGCCATGACCTCTCTGTGTTCAGACACACTACAAGCCTGAAGCAGAATTTAAATGTGGCTGGTCTCCTTGTTAGCTTAAAAAAAAATTACTTCTCCCAGCTTTCCAGACTCACTGCACCCAGCCCTGTGCTGAAACATGGAAGTAGGAGTTGCCTTTCAGTGATTTTTGCCTTTCACCTCCCACTTGTACCAGGGTGCAGGGCCCCAGTGCCTTTTGAGATGCACTCAAGGGAATGTCCTTCCTTGTGAACCCTCCTCAGCACCATCATCATCATCCCCCTGAACCTACCCCAGGACCCCTTCTCCAGAGAAATATTTCAGATTTCATCCAGAGATGATCAGAACATCTCCAGAGAGCTGGTGTCGAGCCACTGGGAGATGTGACTTTAAAACCAGAAACTGCTTTTTTTTCTGGCGGCAACTGAGTTTTGCCTTCTTGGCACACTCTCCCAGGACTTTGTGTGGCCTCTCTGCTGGGAGTTTCAAGTGTCATTGGTCTCTAAAGCTGCACTTGAGCATGTCCCTTGACATGGACATGACGAGCCACCCGCTGTCCCACCACTGAACATTTCACATCAGGTTACTCCGACCATGAGCTTTTACAGAGGACAAAAGACAAGGTTTTCATGGTGTAGACAGTAATTTCCTAGTAAAGGTATGAGTTATTTTAGTAAAGTCAGGCTTTATTATTTATATAACAGCCAAGCTTGAAAAAAGGAAAAAATTCTGATACTTTTAACACCTTCCACCAAGTTACTTCATGAATTCGAGTGAGGGGTTTTGCTGCAGCACAAGACATGGCTGTGCAATAATTGTAATGAAAGATAAATATTCTTAAGCTGTTTGGACAGGAGGAAGTTTGGAAATCAATTGTTTTTATATGATATCATTTTCTTAGGCCTGGATCCTTCCTGTTGATTAGTCATATTTTTTTATATACATATATATAAAAATGTATGTAAAAATAATGGGGCTCTTTGATCTTTCAGTCAATCCTTGCAGCTGTATAATGATTTAATTTAATTTTTTGATCAATCCAACTAGATTCAAGAGTTAATTTCTACTCTAAAAGTGTCCTGAAGCATTAACTGAAGTCCTCCTGCTCTCCTACGAGCTCATCAGAAAAGCAGGTGGCCCCCACCATCCTTCCCACGTGTGAAGCACCTCAAGGTGAGTGTTTGCCTTTCTTTAAGGAATGTCTTTGTTTAGATCTCTGTCCTACCCCGAAACGTTCTGTGAACTGAAGTGTTTTTATAAAATCCAGGAGATAAATCAAATTTAGAATGGCAGTGACTGCTTTGACCTTTCATTTTGGAAAAATGAAGAGGTGGGGGGGGTGGCAAACGGTTCGACTTCCAGTCTTCATTTTTTAAAAGCTTGGAGTTATTTTCCTTTTGGCGAAGGACAAATTTGAAGTCGCACATCATCAAACATTGAATATATTTGCTGCTTATGTAAAAGAGTGCTTTAGCCCAGTGAGATGGAGGAGATTAAAGCGAGCGGGCTGCATCCCTAAATTTAATTGTTTTCCTGGGAGATGCCGTGCGGCCTGGCAATAGATTGACACCGCGTCAAATCTGGTTCTTTAAAATTGCACTCAAACGAGTTGCCCTCTAAATACGTCCCTGAAAACGGCGGTGGCTGATGAAATTAGGGAATTAAATTTCTGAGAAAGTATTATCCGAGCACGAGGAAGCCCTTTCAGGGCTGTATCATGTGTTTGAACATTAAATTAAGCCGTCTCCCCTCCCAGGAGCTCCGGGGAGAGCCGGCGGTGTGTCCTCTGCACCCTCTGGAGGGAAGCGCGTTTGCTCTGCCTGTTTGTTCTCCTCTCCATCCCTGAGCTCGTGGGGGGAAAGTGGATCAACAATAAACTGACAAATCAGGGAGGACATTTGTTTACTCAGGTGAAATTAGAGCAGTGTCACAGGTCTGGAAATAGCACTCCTGAGAAGGTGGTGGCTGGGGGCAGCCGCTGCCTGACGGCGTTAACGGGGAGGGGATTTGACGATGGCTTGGAGTCAACAGCCAGTAAATCCTTCTGGGCTCAGCACAGCCTCGTTTGACTCTCAGTCCTTATCAGCCTGGACACCACGAGGAGATGTGCTGCATGTGTGGGTATCAGATAGAGATGAAACACCACCGTTCCCTTATCAACTCCAACGCTGAGCCGCGAGAAGCTCCATCCTCAGACCACCCGGCAGGGCAAGCCCAGCATTACAGCTTAATATAGAAACTGGGATTAAGAAATGTAATAGAATGTTAGAACTCCTTGAAAATGCCCTTTTTTTTTTTTCTTTCCCCTGCCCTGTCTCCCGGCGTGGAGGAGATCATGTGAAAATCTCAGTTTAAGCAATAAATAAAAATATGCATATCAGGGCTGGCAAAACCTGGAACTGGGGCTTCTCAAAGCTTTAGAAGTAGAAAGGAACTGTGGGGTTTTTTTCTCTCGCTTGTCATCAAAACGTGGGCATCACTATTTGCTGGTTGGTGGATCAAACTTTCTGAATGTTGGTAAGTGTACAAATACATCCATTTTGAGTTCTTGCGGTTCGCCCATTGAAATGGGCAGTATCCAAAACTACAGATTAGGAAATGCTCCTAATAGATAATAATGATGATCAGCTGCAACAGACTGGGGTGGGGTAATAATTTTGGCCATTGGTATTTGCATGGGAATGATTTCTAAAGGTAATAATATCTTGGAGAAGCCATTTGGAGATATTTCTGCAGCTGGGGGACACTTCCTATTTTTTATCCTCTCATTACTCTCTTTTCTGAAAAACTTGACTAGATTTTGGGTTTTCAAGGCCAGAAAATGTAGGAAGACCATAATACGATTTCATTTTTCCACGTGAGAGACTCGTTCTGTCTCAGCAGCTCGTTTGGGATGCAATTTAATTTATTCACACCGAGGTATCTGGTAGTCGGTGGGTATAAACTAGTTGTGTGCCCTTCAGAACGTATGTCTAAAGGGCATTTCTGAGGAGCATTTCTTTCCTGAAAGTGCTGCCAATTAGCTTTAGGATCAGGAAATGAGTGACAACGTGGAGAATGTTGGGTCTGAGGCAGATCAGGCTGTGCTTTAAACAAATGCGAACGGGCAGTAATTAAAATTTAGCAGCAAAAAGTGGAACTGGCTTGATGTGGTGCCGTCAGTGAAACCCAAACCTCGGGAGTTAACGATGGCTTTCGACAAGATTTTCGTCAAGTTTAATGTTCATGGACAACAGATTTTCGTTTTTCGGTGATTGACCAACACCAGCTCACAGAAATGAGACACTGGTGGTCTAAAATAAATACACAGGTAACCTAAAAGACACTTTTATCGATGAAAACCAATTTTTTTCTATTTTTACAATTAGAAAATAACCGTATTTTTGACCAATATAAATTACTGAAGTCAATGATACTGTGCTGGAGAGATGCCCTTCCCTTCTCTGGGAGAGCTGGAGCTTTTGACCAAGAATCCTAAAAATTAAATGAGGTTTTGAGCCCTCTACGGTGTCCAAAGGATGCTTTAGGCTCTAGTTTGATGCTGTGTAGGTGTTGGTGGTGGCCTTGCTGCCAAAAGTCACCTAAATATGGCAAAGCTTGGGAAAGCTCCTGCTCACAGGAGGTGAGAGATCAGGTGGGATCCTCTCACCTGCTCCCCAAAATAGCCCTGTTTGTCTTATTTTTCGGAAGATACACTGAAAATCATTTTGAAAGTGGATTTCAGAGCAGCTGCTGAGGGTTGAATGCCCTTCCCAAAAGCATTACCACTAAGCAGGTTTGGTGTTCCCTCAGCATTCACACAACTCCCTTAGACATAACGAGAGTCTGTGTTGAGAAAAACCTGCTGCTCTTAATTGCTTTATAAAGGATTTTATTTCATCCATTAAAATGAAAAATCTCCCGTAGCAGCAGCGTATAAAAATGTTTTTATGCTTCTGTTTTGAGCTTGCCCTTAAATGGGTGCTAAAAGCCCCATAAAGGGGTGCTACGAGCTCCATGTTTTTTGGTGGAAGATATTTAATCTTGAGCAGAGTAAGGACTGAAAAAACCCCACCACGTATCTTTAACTAGGTAACTATTATTTTAATTACAATTATTTAGGCTTGAAATGTTCCGTTACAAACAGAGAGAAATTTTGTTATTTTAACTATTTCAATAATCTGGAAGAAAAAATTATGGTTCAAGTGGCTACCAAAAAAAAAATTTACCCTGAAGACCCAGTGGTGCTTCATTCCATATTGACTGATGTTTCTTAGCATGAAAAGTGAGTTCTCTCTTAGCAAAATGCCTTTTCTCTTCTGCTGGGCAATTTAAAATTAAAGGTTGACAGGCCACGCTAATGAAATAAAGCAATAAACATTTTCTGACAGGTGCAAAATACAGCCCTTGCTCGAGAAGATTATATTTGGGGAAAATTTTGCTTGGTAAATCTAATTTGTGTCAGTTCAATATTGGCTTGAACATCTAGTCCTAATTTATTGAAAGCACCAGCAAAAGACTCTCTCACCATTTGTTTAACACAAAGCAGTCAATGCATAAGGATGAACTTCACGGAATTTAATTTTCAGAGTCAAAAATAAATAAATACATAAAAAAAAAAGACAGTCCGGGTAAGAAAAGCAGCAAACCCCCTCCCCATGGCTCTTCTCCCTCTGGCCAAAGGGAGAGGCAAAGTGGGTTTGAGGGTGTTGGGTGGAGACCCTGCCAACACAATTCAGGTGGAGATGATGGGACGGGAGCGCAGGAGAGGTTGTCGAGCTCGCTGTTGATTTGTCCTGCAGAATATCGGAGAGTGAGTTTTACACGGGGAAAAACTCGGATCAGCTGCACTAGCGTTCCTCCTTTTATCAGTACAGGCAGATGTAGAGTTTAGGAGGCTCCAGCTCCTCTGCAGGTGGCTGAAACCGCAACCTTAGAGGGTGAAAATGCTTCATTTACCGTAAGATAAGTGAAAAACTCTATGGAGTATGATAATTTGACGGGTTTTTCTAGCTCTTGCTCATTTTTGTTTGTGTTTTCACTCTTTTTAGTGAAAACGTTTGATATTCCAGCCCATTTCCAGGCCACTCTTGCAGAGACTTTTGTGGATTGACAATAAAATGCTGAAAAGTTGGAATGAGATGATCTTTAAGGTCCCTTCCAACCCAAGCAATTCTGGGATTCCATGATCCTTCAGGCCAGTGTTTGTCCCCACCAGAAGCTGTTTGAGACTGGGATGAGATTGGGAAGGATCTTGCCTGTATTTATTTAATATTGGAGTTAATTTAAATTCCTGCATTTCCACTTGGGCCAGGTCAGCAAATGAGCACATCAGACATTTTAAATGTACATTTAATTCTTTGTTTTTAATGGACCTCTTTTCTCCTCAGGGTGGTCTTTGCTCACTGTGTATTTATATTTATGGATTTATGATTGAACGTATTGAATTTATATATTTATGATTGAACTTCAGCTATCACAGCTTTATTATGTTTCCCACTGTGGTTTATTTTTGAGGGGAATATGTAATGAACATGAGTGAAAACCAAAACCAATCTTCTCTCCCAAGGCCTTGGCTCTTGAATTTTAGACAAAAAAGGTGATAATTGGTGGTCAGAGATCTTTATGCTCCTTTTGGGGGGTTGGAAATACTGTGAACATTTTTTCCTTGCCCTCTGACTTGTAGAAATTTGATGTTTTATGTTCTTTATGAACACTCAGCTCATGACCTAATTGGGGTAAATAAATATAGGTTCATCTGACTGCTAATTAAGGATGGTTAACAAGATACTAGGTTTGTTATGTGCTGTCCCCTGTGTTTTCTATTAATTCCTTATTGGATAGTGCACAAAGCTGGAAGATTTGGGGGAATTTGCTTATGCTGACACTCCTTAAGTGATTGAGTGATCTCCAGGTGTGGTGCTGACTCAGCAGAATTTGGGGCAGCCCCTGTGTGTGACTCCTCCAGCTTTGCTGCTTGAAGGCTGGAGGATTTTCTGGGTTTAAATAAAACCCACGTTACTGGAATCAGCGGGGCTGTATCTAATTAAAAACCAGGGTTTCTTGGGATTAGGATTTTTAAGCCGGGCTTTAAATTCCCTTTGCACTGTATCAGGTGAGAGCCGAGGGCGAGGATGGATCGTTAACACTGAGGGGCAATGACTCCTAAAACTGGAAAACTGGGCATCAACCCCACTTTTGCTTCCAACCTCCCCCACAATTTGCTCTGAAGGGGTTGAAGAGGTGCAGCCTGAAATCTCGGCAGCGTTGCCAGGCTGGGAATTGTCTGTCTGGCAAAGTTATGTGGGAAGATCTAAAATCCATGTAGGTTTTTAAGCAATACTTCTGTTATGGCTTTTGGGTATTGGTTCTATTTACTTCTTGAGCAATTTTTGGGTTTATTTTTATTTGTTTTTTTCCCCCCTAAAGTAAGTGTAAAGGGAATAGTTCTCAATTTTATATGTTGAAAGCTCAACCAACCCCATAAAAACTCCTCAAAAAAGGAGACAAATCCATATGGCATATTTATAGTCAATTATTTTTCTGATTCTTCCTTTCTTCAACTCAGAAGCTTTATGGGAGCTTCAGCTTTATCCATTTTACACTCCAGCAAGCTTTGCAAATAAATACTGATGGTTAAGAAGAGTTACTGATCTATTCTTAAGCCCAGCTTGATAGTAGCTGTAGTGCTGGTGCTGTCTGGATCACATTGATCTAGGCTGAATTAAAAGCTCACTCCTTGTGGGCTGCTCATTTGTACCTTTTAAACACAGAGTTATAAAACAGCCTAAACTTTAGCAGGAATAAAAATAAAAATTGGCTGTATTTGTCAAGCTTGCTGGGACTTTTCTGTTAAAAATCGAGCCTGTGCTCAGTTGAACCTCACAGAACTGCGACTGCAGTCACGAAACACAGAGCAGACAAAACTCACAGGAGCCTATTTTGGGAACGTTTTGCTTATTAAATTTCTGCAGGATGGGGAAAGATTCTTCTCATCTTCTGCCAAAAAAAACCCTCTTGTTATTATGCAGGTTTTGCACTACAGAGGCGACTAGAACTGCAGAGTTTGATATCCATGTGCTCCAGTCTTATCAGCAAGTAAAACTCTCGCTTTTCGGAATTCTCACTTCCGGTTGTATCCCCGTGATCTTTGGATTAACTGGCACGGAGTCTTCATCCTCAGCAATTTTTTCGACCCCAAATTGTGTAGCTTCAATACCATCTGTAAGTGTTTCTGGTAGGAATCATTCTTAGCAGCAGAAGCGTATCCTGTTTTAGTCCAGGGATTAAGGACAGTAATTGTGGGTGAGTGTGATAAGGTGAAGGATTAATACGTTTCTCTCTCTACCCTCGTTAACTATCTTGTGTTTAGTACTCAAAATTCTTTGCCCAGCTTCTGCACTTCTTGTGTTTTTCAGGATGCCTTCAAATTAAAACAATGTGTTTTCCAGCCCTGGAAGTGTCCAAGGCTGGGTTGGATAGAAGTTGGAGCAACCTGGTCTAGTGGGAGGTGTCCCTGCCCATGGCAGGGGGTGGAACGAGATGAGCTTTAAGGTCCCTCCCAACTCAAACATTCTGTGATTTTAATGCATTCAAATATCAGACTGCAGCTTTACTGTAGTTCTGAATCCCTGAACAAAACATCAGGGAATTAAGTCACGTTATGGACTATTTTTCTTTGTATTCTCATAGAAGTAACTTCAACTTTTGGCATCTTGTGGGGCCTGACAGAAGAACCTAAACTTAGAGCTCTGGATATGGTTAATTTTGGAGCTCAAACAACATCTCTTTGGCCATAGGAGATTGTCCTCAATATACTTCTACTGATATTTGGTCTCTTCAACTCCCCAAAGGAGGTTGGAGCCGGGTGGGGGCTGGTCCCTTCTCCCGGGTAACAAGTGACAGGATGAGAGGAAAAAAGGCCTCAAGTTCTGCCAGAGGAGGTTTAGGTTGGATATTAGGGAAAATTTCTTCATGGAAAGGGTGGTCAGGCACTGGAACAGGCTGCCCATGGCAGTGGTGGAGTCACCATCCCTGGAAGTGCTCAAAAAACGTGTGGATGTGGCACTTGAGGGACAGGGGTCAGTGGTGAACTTGGTGGTGCTGCGTTATGGGTTGGATTTCATGATCCTAGAGGTCTTCTCCACGTGGTATTTTGGGAGGAGACCACCCTGCCATGCAGGTGTGCCCGTGGCAGGGGTGACAACCTGAAACTTGAGCCCCAGCTGGGGGTTTATTGTCACCTTTAAATGAAAACCACCTCCCTCTTCCCTGTATTTGCAAACCCCAAGTGCCCAGCAGCATGTGCAGCAGTCTAAAACACGCAGCTCTCAAACTAAAGCAGTCTTCCTTCTGGCTGCCAGACATTATGAAACCGAAAAAGGATGAACTTGCAGAGCAGCAGAGCCATGCCAAGATAGGAGCCTAGATTCCTGGAAGTGACACAGCTCTCAGCTCTCGTGGGCAGAGCTGGGGGAACTTGTAACCTGCAGTAACAGGCTTGGCTTTCAACCGCGGCTCTGCACAAGGAAGAGGACTGAGAACGTGGTGTCCATACCTCAGCCCCTCTCTCTGGCGATTGTGAAGGTGCACGAAGGGACAATCTTCAGTCGATGGAGCATTTGAATTGCGAATTGGCAGGTACACAGGGGTGCCAGTGTGTGTGAACCCACAGAGCTCAGCTGAAACTGCAGCTTTTGTGTTCCTAAAAACCCGCTTCAAAAGCTGTTTTACGCGGTTTGTGTGAAAAGGAGCCTCTCTAACTGATGCTCTGGAGCCAAAAATATGATGCATCCAGTTGTCAGGTGTCTCCTTATTGTTATGAGTAAGAAACAACAAGATTTGTGCTCAGCATCTGGGATTATTTTATATTATTTGTATCACATCACTGTGTGTAGTTTCCATTGTTCAGGATTTACCCTGTTGCTAATAATTTTTATTAACTAATACTTTAATAACTCATAACTATATATTACTGTCTATAACATATATAACTATATATATCTTTTAATGACTAATAATTGAATATCTTACGATTTAATGCCAATAATTTTAATAAGCCCAACATCCTCCCCTTCCTGAAGCCAGGAAGTGATTCCTGCTGCTTGGCCACCAACCCTGCCAGAAGCCAGAGGGCAAATCAGAGGCAAACCTCTGTCACCTTTGTCATTCCTCCATCAAACTCACACGTTTGATGCAAAGAGGCAGCACTGGGTTGATCCCTTCTGGAATTGGATTCAGGATGCTGAGCCCTTGGCACGTGAGGCTCTGGGGAGAGACAAAGTGTTTAGGTTTGGAGAAACTCTGTCAAACACCTTCATTTTTCTAAATTATTGGTGTATGTTTTGAGTTGTAGGTGTGCAAAAATTTAATCTCTTGAGCAAAAAAGCATCTTGCTGGAATCCCTTTGGAAAATTCCTGAGGGTGGTTGTTGAGAAAATGTGTGTTTTGCCTGTTCAAGTCCTGACAATCATTAATGTAAAAAAAATAATCAGACCAAACCCTCTTGTGCCCTCAAGCTTTTGAGAAAAGGAGTTAATTTTTATATTTTTATTAAGAAGCAGCTCTTGGATTATTTTTATTTTTTTGGCCTTGTTTGAAGGTCCCTGCTGTCTTCCCAAAGCATCCACCCTGGAAAAATTGTGATTCGAGCTCAGGGGAAATGAAAAAACCCCTGTCTGCAGGGGTAGGATATGTCCTGGCAGCTCTGAGAAGGGGGATTGGAGCAAGAACCAAAACGTGGGCAGCAGGGAACTTAGGAGCCTGCTGAGCTTAAATCAGCAGGAAAGGAGTTGGATGGTGAATCCGGGAAAGGGAGAATGTTGGGATGGGTCAGACAGCACAGGAAACATGAACGGGGAAAATGAGCAGCAAAAATCTTGCCCCAACAGGAGTTAAAAGCTGAAGATTTCTGTATCTTATTGTTCATTTCCTTGAACAGAATAACTGAGGATGAGCCCCATGTGGGGAGTTCTCACTGCCAGCAGGATTCCATGCTCAGATCTTTATCAGGGATCCAGGCTTCCAGCCCTAATAATAATAATCCATTGAATTCCTTTCTTTTCTTTCACAAGCCTTTGGTTTGTTCGAGGAATTATTGACGAATCCTACACAGAACACCAGGATTTGGAGTTGTCCCTGAATTTCCAAGTAAAAAGGAAATGCCACTGGTAGATTTTTTTAGTCTGTAACGATAATGTTTTTTTTTATGGAATCCTGTTGCTGTCCACACAAAGGGAGGATTTACTCCATGTGCCAGGCAATGAATAGTCCCTCCAGAGATCCAAGCAGGGCTCACGTCAGTAAGAATAATATTTGATTATGAAAAGAGCCAAATATTCTCCACAATTTGTGTTTCCACCTGGCACCTGAAATCCGCAGGGACATTTGACCTTAATCTCTCTCTGCCTCAGCTCTTTGTCTGTAAAAGATCTGCTCATCACAGGGTTGTGTTGCAAAATCAAATTATGGGATGGTTTGGGTTGGGAGGGACCTTAAAGATCATCTGATTCCAAACCCCATGCCATGGGCAGGGACACCTCCCACTGTCCCAGGTTGCTCCCACCCGGCCTTGGACACTTCCAGGGATCCAGGGGCAGCCACAGCTTCTCTGGGCAACCTGTGCCAGGGCCTCCCCACCCTCCCAGCCAGGAATTCCTTCCCAATATCCCATCTGGCAGTGGGAAGCCATTCCCCCTTGTCCTGTCCCTCCATCCCTTGTCCACAGTCCCTCTTCAGCTCACCTGGGTCATCTTTAGCTCCTGGATGGCACTTGGATGCTTCTTTATCAACTCCCAGGAGTAAAAGAAATCTTTAATTACTTAGGATAATGATATTTAGAATGTACAGTAAATTCCACTTTGCCCACGGATTTGGGTACAAGAAAATGAACCCAAAAAGATAATTGGAAATGTAAAAGGTTTTTCTTTTCCTTCATTGCTGCCTCCCTGGCCTGAGAGGAAAAAGCCTTGATGTAGATTTGACCATGTAATTACTGCTTCTTTATCATACATAAAAGTCCTCAAAAGCAATTCTAATTCTGCTGGGATTTGTTTGTTTTGTTGGTTTTTTGTGGTTTTTTTTTTTTTTTTGACCCTTGGTTAAGACAATAATTAAAATAATTTAAAATTCAAGTGCCAGTGAGACACACTGAACCACACGTGAAATTTTATAAATATTTTAATGCATTAATTTTTCCTGAGATAAAAGTAAATAAATAAATACATACATTTGCAGGCAGAAAACTTCGAGCTTGTTTAGAGACAAAGGGCAGAAGTTACTTTTTGAGGCACGTATGATGGGAATGTGTCTATTCTAAGAACATGAAGGGATAAGTCTGAATGCCATGGTGATGGGAGACTTTATATAGTCTAAAATGACTATATAATCCTAAAATGATAACTACATTACTTTGAATTTTCATGGGCTTGTACAGGTATGTAATTTGGATTCAACAGAGCAGGTGGATCAAATTAGCAATGTCTCCTTTGATAGAAGTAACCTTAAATATCTTCCTATTTAAAAGCTGCCAGTGAGGAGCATCCACACGATGTACCACTAACTTTGAAGTCATCTCATTCCTTGTTTCCAGCTTTTTGTCTTGTTCCCTGTAAAAAGTTGACTTCTGAACTACTTTTGAGTCTGATTCGGTCTTTTCTCCCAGTGACAAGTGACGGGATGAGAGGAAACAACCTCAAGTTGCAGGAGGGGAGGCTTAGAGTGGGTATTAGGGACAAATTCTTCATGGGAAGGGTTATCAGGCTTTGGAGCAGCTGCTCAGGGCAGGGGTGGATCCCCATTCCTGGAGGGAATAAAAGCCATGTGGATGTGACACTTGGAGACAGGGGTCAGCGGTGGCCTTGGCAGTGCTGAGAATGGTTGGATTTGATGCACCAAAAACCCACAACATTCCTTTAGTTACAAACTGGTGCCAGTCCCATTCCATGGAATCCCAGAATATCCTGAGCTGGAAGGGACCCACCATGGAAATCCAACTCCTGTCCCTGCTTTCTGTTCAGATATTTTTTCCATTCTTATGAAGTTGGTTTTTTTTTTTCATTTATCTTTGCAAAGTCCAGCTAAAAGATACAGGTGTGTCACCTGTTGAGGGATGTTTTATGACCACAATCCGATGGAAAATGAGCAGCTGCTTGTGGAGACTGTTTTCCCCAGGAAGATCTGAGATAAATCAAACACAATCGTGTGCTTCTCAAGCAGCTCGAAGGTCTGGGTTGGAACTGAGTGACAAAGTTGTATTAAAGTAAGTGAACTTCGTGTAAAATTACCTTACAGTTTTAATAGCAGTTTTTTCTACTTCTCCTTTTTACTATTTTGCTCTTCTTCTTTGCCCTTTTAATCCACTTAAGTATCTTATACTAAGTGTACTCTTAACACAAGGGTAAATTTAAAGTATTAAGTTATTATCTTATAAAAATCTTAATGCTGGAATATTTCTTGGATGAGAGAAATCGCATTCAAAAATAGGAACCTAATTTTTAATAGTTTTGCTTTTGTCATATTATTTTCACTGTTTATCTTAATTACCTTCTCCTGTCATATTGTGGCTATTTTTGTATTGATTAATCACACCCAGATACTTGGATTTGGAGAAGAGGACCAGTGGACTTGGTTTGTCTATGAAAAATTGGGAAATCCAGATGTGCTGAGCATATTCTCACTTAAATCTGTAGTAAAAAACATTGTTTGTATGAGAAATTCTTCAGGATTTCATTCACAATAATTTAATGAGTGTTTTTGATTTAATGGCCTGCACGTGCAAAAGGAGATTTCCAATACAGAGGTAGAACTTTCCTGAACTTTTAATGCAATTTTTCATAACGTGGGAGAGGGAGTATAATCTTTAAATTCTATATTTGACCAGATCAACATCCTCTCAATGCTTTTATTTGTAAGTGGAAGGACTATTCCTTCCCACACGTAATCATGTGATATTTGGGGATAATCACAGAAGTTGTTTAAGAATATTCTCAAGATATATTCTCCTTTTTTAAATTATTATTTATTTTTTAATGTGGTGTTGATAATCAATGGTTAATTGGTGATTAATAGAAGAGTGAAGCAGAACATGTTCTCCTCATTCAGGAGTTGATTCAACACAGGAATCTTAAGGACCAGAAGTGTTAACGTGTCTGGGAGTCTGGGCCACCTTCTCCTGAAAATCTATGAAAAAGAATCTTTGACTGGCCTTGAAATCTTTCCTCCAGAGGTTGAAGATGCCTTGGGAGGGGGAGACAGTCATAATCCAAGAGTTTTGTGCCCCAGCCCCCCCTGAACTGCCGTGTTCCATCACAAGGTGGCAGTTATGTCTCACAGATAACTTTTTATTACTCTCTTGCTTTTGGTCCTGCTCCCAAAAATGCCAGTCTGTGCCTCCTGCCTCCGCTCACCTTTCTTTTTCCTTTTATATCTCTGAAAGAAGATCTCTTAATGCAGCTACAGGTTTACCTCTAGTTCAGTGAATACACACAGACCACAAATAGCAGGGAGGTTGTAAAGCCTCGTTTTCTTTTCACAGCGTGAACTTTCATTAAAATGATTTGGGTCAGGGAGTGGCTAAAACTGCTGCTATGGGTATTTTTTAAGTGTTGGTTGTGGATGAATTTATTTCATCATCTTTATTCCAAGTTGATCCCCTGCTTCCTGCACAGTCTGTGTGAGTGATGTGCCGTGAACTGCTGGAGTCAGGATGGTGTATTCAAATAATTGTATCATTTTATTTGCTCTAAGATATTAACAGGGTCTGAGTACAGGTGTAGAATAACTTCTGGAATGAACTTTCACACTTTTTAAGGAATCAGGAGCAGGGATAACCACCTGAGCAGCAGGAGCTGCTCTGGGGAGTGTTTGCTCCTCTTCCCAATCCTTTAGGAACTGAATATTTTGTGATAACTGTGGTCCTTTTTGCCTTTTTCTGTGGATTAATTTGCTTAATTTCTCACACCAATCGCTTTGCTCTGGTTTTTTGGAATAGATTTTTCTCTTGGAGTTGTCTTCTAGGACTGAACTTTGAGTGCAAGAGTCATTATTCCAAGGTGCTTCCTGCAGTCTGTGTGAGTGGTAGGTTGTGAACTGCTGGAGTCAAGTTGGTGTATTCAAATAATTATATCATTTTATTTGCTGTAAAATTTTAACAGGATCTGAGTACAGGTGTAGAGTAACTTCTGCAATGAGCTTCCACACTTGTCTGGACTTTACCAGGAATCAGGAGCAGGGATAACCAACTGCTACTGCAGGAGCTGCTCTGGGGAGTGTTTGCCTCTTCCCAATCCTTTAGGAGCTGAAGATCCTGTGATAATTGTGTGATCCCTTTTGGCTTGTCTGTGGATTGATTTGCTTAATTTCTCACACCAATCACTTTGCTCTGTTTTTTGTTTGGAATAGATTTTCTCTTGGAGTTGTCTTCTAGGATTGAACATTGAATGCAAGAGTCATTATCCCAAAGTCTGTATGAATGATAAGCTGTGAACTGCTGGAGTCAAGTTGGTGTATTCAAATAACTGTATCGTTTTATTTGCTCTAAGATTTTAACAGGATCTGAGTACAGGTGTAGAGTAACTTCTGCAATGAGCTTCCACACTTGTCTGGACTTTACCAGGAATCAGGAGCAGGGATAACCAACTGCTACTGCAGGAGCTGCTCTGGGGAGTGTTTGCCTCTTCCCAATCCTTTAGGAGCTGAAGATCTTGTGATAACTCTGTCATCCCTTTTGTCTTTTCTTATCTGTGGTTCAATTTGCTTAATTTCTCACACCAATTGCTTTGCTCTGGTTTTTTGGAACAGGTTTTCCTTTGGAGTTGTCTTCCAGGACTGAGCTTTGAGTGCTCAAGAGCCACCCGGGGTTGTGTGGTCTCGTCCCTCTCAGGACCTCGCTGCTTGGCCCAGCTGGGAGGCACTGGGTGCTGCTGGTGCCCACAGCTTCCTTTGGATGCTTCCAAAATCAAAGCCTCGGGTGACATCAGAGCCCTGAACTTTGGATTTGCTCCGAAGCACAGCTTTGAAGGTGTCTTGGTGGTTTCTCTGTGCCTCAGAGGTGCAGTGGCTGTGGTGTTCCTGATTTGTCATGCATCTGCTCCCTCTGCTAAATCAAAGGAATTGACATTTCAATCGGTTTAGGTCTTGGTTAAGTTCAATTTTCCCAGGTGATGTCAAGATAAACATTTGATTAGATCACGAGGAATGAAGGATCCAGACAGCAAAGTGAGCTGTTTGTTTGTTCTCCTGGAGAATTTCCATGTATTAGTTTCCTCCTCTGTCTAAAATCCTGTCCCAGAGTGGATCTGGACCTAAAAGGCTCCAAACTGCTTCAGTAGACAGAGGTATTTTAGCCCAGTTTAAAGGAGATTTACTTGAAAAATTTATTTAATCTGTTCTTTACATTGGAAAAATGACTTGTAAAGCTTCAGTGCTTTGGCAAGTTGGAGTTCTTGTTTGTTTCTTTTTATTGTACCTCTCATTTTGGGCCTTTTTAATCGCTATCCCAGGATTTGAACAACTACTGTGTGTGCACGGTTCACTTAAGAAATTGGTGCCACAGAGAAATACAAATTGTGAGACCAGAGGCAGAATTATTGTTATTGCTCTTGGATGCCCGTGAAAATATCAGCAAATCTGAAATATATACTAACTGACTTTACTAATACATGAAAAAAAAAGGCAGATTTTTCAACCCTGCACTAAATTTCCATTGATTTTTTAGGTTACTTGGTTTTATTAAGTTTTATTGTTCGTTTGCTTTTAACATAGAATTGGACAAAGATTAATTTATTTCATCAAAAAATTATTGCTGCCATGAAAAGATTGCATCCAAACCTCTTTCTGTTCCCTCTTTTTTTTTAAGTAATGAATCTGAACAAATAAACACCAAGATATTCTTTGTTATTCTGGCATCCCGTTAAATTACCAGGGGGACTTTATTTTCCTAATTTGTGTTGTTGGTCTGGTTTCTTTTTCATGGTTGCCTTGAAACGTGTATAAAAATTGGAAATAATAATAATAATAACAATGCTAATGTGTCATATCTCTGCAAAGCAAATGTCACTTGTGGTCCAGCTCCTCTGTGATCTGACATATGCTTTGCTCTGTGTTTTCCAAAGCTGATTGTCAGGCTGGAGATGCTTGGAGTAAATAACTGGTAAGAAATATAATTGTGCCATATGTTTTTTAAACGTTGTGGAGACGTTTGTGAGTTTGAAATCCTTGATGTTTTCTGTTTGGCTTCCAGCATATGGTGGTGGTGAGCAGCCTAGAGACCTTCTGCCATAAAGCACAGGCAGGTTAATGCCAAATATATTCCCCATATGTTTGTTGCTGTTGCCATCACGCAAGGATTAGTTGGAAGGATAACACACAGATACAGAAATAGCAACATCTATATTTTTCCCCGTGGAAAAACTGCTGTTCAGACGTTGGGGAGGAAGAACTACTTGTGATTCTTTCATGGAATGGGTTGGGTTGGGTTGGGAGGGAACTTAAAGCTCATCCAGTTCCACCACCTGCCATGGGCAGGGACACCTCCCACTATCCCAGGTTGGTCCAACCTGGCCTTGGACACTTCCAGGGATCCAGGGGCAGCCACAGCTGCTCTGGGCAGCCTGTGCCAGGGGCTCCCCACCCTCACAGCCAGGAATTCCTTCCCAATGTCCCATCTATCCCTACTCCCTGTCATTTTGAAGCCATTTCCCTTTGTCCTGTCACTCCATGCCTTCTAAATAGTCTCTCTCCATCTTTCTTGGAGCTCCTCCAGGGCCTGGAAGGCCCCAGTCAGGTCACCCCAAAGCTTCTCTTCTCCAGGCTGAACAATCCCAACACTCAAACATCACACATCCCAAAAAGCTCTTTGTGGGGGGACCATTTTGTTCTTTCATTACTCTAATAAGTGAACAGAAGCAAATGACACCAGTCCAAATCCAGGCTGATGGGAAATCGAGAACTGGGGTTTTAATCCAGTTGCTTGCATTTCTTCATCCACCTGCCATGGGACCTGAATTGAACTTCCAGCCAAGGATTTTAGGCAACGAATTGCAGATTTCTCATCTTTTCCCCACTCTTCTGTAGCGTGTTTTCCACAAGAACAAACAAACCTTGTGTGTCTGTGCACATAAATACATATAAATCTACATGTGAATATAGAGATGAGAGACTCAAGATTAACTCCCTTTCCTTGTAATACTTTCCAAATTCAAGCATTTCATTTGGACATTGTGGACATTTTGGGATGGAAAATTTTATGAGGAAAACAATAAGGCTTTCCAGCTTGAATTAAATCAAAAGTTTACCTTTCTCTTTCCCAGGCTGGACAATCTCAGTTCCCTCAGCCTTTTCCTCACAGCGGAGGTGCTCCCTGCCTCTGATATCTTGCTGTCCCTTTCCTCTCCATATTCTACATAATGAACGACTGCAACATAAAAATAATGTTTCCCCCTCTCTACATTTATTGCAGAAATGACGAATTGTGTTTTCTGGTTTTCCCTAAGTGGAAGTTGCCTTGGAAAATGAGTGTTTGAAAGCCTGGTGTGAGGTAGACACTGTCAGTGCCCATTAACAACGGGCTCTGCTGTTTGATGGAATTATCTTGGTTTGTAACATTCCTGGCTCATAAAAAATCATTTTAGTACTGATAATATTTATATTGGAGCTAAACATCAGAGTGCTCCAGCTAAATTGATTTTATTAATAATATAATAGATCACTAATGGCAATTGTGCTTGAGAGGAACATGGCCACACTGTAAATGAGCTCTCCTTCCGTCTCACTGCTGATGGGGCCATTTTTAAAACTGCTTGTTTTATTACAGGGAATAACGAGTAAATATGTAATGAGAACACACACAGGCACCTTGTGAGAAGTGTTACAGTGTGATAATGTGCTCAAACTGAGTTATGGGCAGCAATTCCCTGTGTTTTGTCCCCCAGCCAGAGCTGAGGGCGGTTTGTGGTGCAGAGAAGGTGCTTTTCTCAGCTGGAGCAATTTTTAACCTAATAATCTCTTTATCCTGGGATATTATCTGAATTATTTAATTAGTTTGAATAATGTCTTGGCAGGCATAATCCAGGGTGCCTGAGTTATGGCAGTGCTGTGGGGCTGGAGGTGAGCAAAGAAATGTGTTTTAGAGCCTCCTTGGAGCCTGTGATCTTCTCACCTCTGTTAATGTACCTCATATTTGGGAGAAGAAACCCAAACAGCTCCCCAAAATCTCAAAGACCCCCCCAAAACACGAGGTTATGAGACCCCCCTTCTCCCCCAAACATTTAGGATTAAATGTTTGTAAGATTAGACTTTAATTTTTATCCAGGAAAAGTATTTTGAACGTAACTATAAAATGGTGTAAGGCAGGAAACAGGGACTTGTAGAAATGATTGTCATCTGTCTTAGGCTCTGAGTTCGTGGGATTTGACAACAACATTGGTGACTCCTTTTTTTTTTTTTTTTTGGTATCAAATTAAAAGAAGTGAAACATTTTGGTAAAACTGAAGTAGGTAAAATGCTTATTGTGGTTGGATTGCATGCATAAAAATGTATTTAGTTAAAATCAGTGTGATGTTACTGATTATTTATGTTTAGAGAAGGTCCTGGTTTATAATCCAGGAGAGACTGAGAGGAAGAAGTTTGTACTGGTGCGACTCAATTTCTTAAGAACTCTGAAATGGGGAGGTTTTAAGAACAGAAAATAACAGAAAATTCAGATATATGACATAAATATATCTTATCTGTAGCTCTTGATTTATATAAGTGTCTTGCCCATGGCAGAGCGTGTGGAATTAAAGGACCTTTAAGGTCCCTTCCAACCCAAACTTTTCCCTGATTCTATGATATACATAAGTATATATATATATATAAAGTAGAAGAACTTATGCAGGAGTTTTCCATCTGTCTCCTCATGGAGTATTTTATCCATAGATCTGTCTCAAACTCTTATTTCTTGTGAACTATATGAATTTATTGAGTGTCATCCTTCAGGACCTGTTGAATCTGCAGCCTGGGGCTCCGTTCGTGTCTTGCAAAGGTTTCCACGGCCATCCTCTCCAAAAAAAAACCAAAAAAAGAGCCTCACAGAAGATGTTTTTATGGGTTTTGAGCTAAACTGTGAATGAGCAGCCTGTGCCAGGGCTTTGGGCAGATGTGCCAGCCTGGCCTCCGCTGCCAGGGCCCTGCTGAGGGTCAGAGCATCCACACCCTTGGCTTTGCACTCGGGCACTTGTTGCTAATTTTAGATTCAGCTCCTCAAATGTGAGCCCACAGGCGGAATTTTCTGAAGGAAACTCAAGGTCTCTTGATCTTTAGGAAAAAAAAAAAAAACAAACCCTTCCCAATAAATATTTAACTGCACACAACTTGCATTTCGTGGGTTGGAATGAACGTTTTCCTCTGTTTCTGCAGCTTCCCGGGCTGTGGGAGGAGGAATGTGACACATCCAACTGTTCCCCCCCAGTCTCCTGCTCTCTGGGTGGCTTTTATCCCAAATTCACTCTCACACAATTATTTCTCCACTCCAGAACTTTGCTCAAAAGTATCTGCTTGCAAAAAAGAGGCAAAAGACCTTCAGGAGGCAAATCTTTATTATCCTGTATAAGGGAACATTTCAAAAGCCAGGCAAAAGAGGGAGACAGCAGAATAAGATTAGTGAAAGACACAGTGCTATGGGCCAGCCCAGTGACAGAGACTGATTAGACTTTAAAAGACTCTGTCCTTAAAAAAGTGAAGAGGGAAAAAAAAAAATTGAGCCCTTCAATCAGAGCATTCCAGAAACATTATACAATAATTTATTTACCCACTGTCTGAAGCTCTTGTGCTCCCTGTGTTGTTTGAAATCTGTAATTTAGTTTTGTTAAAAGTCTTCCTAATGTGAAAATTTCCTTGTTTGTTTTGGGTTTTTTTAAGGGTTTTGGTTGGTTGTGTGGTGTTTTCTTCTCAGATTTTATTTGCTGTGTCTCCATGAGGGTGTTTGAGGAGAGGATTCCCACACTGACCCACTGCAGCTCCCGCTGTCCCAAACGAGAGTTTGAGGGGACAAGAGGAGGAGGAAACTCCTGACCAAGGCTTCAAAGAAGGACATGACAGAACTGGCACCTGCAGGTAAGATAAGACTATTAGAAGTTTGGTTGGATTCTTTCTAACCCTCATATAGTAACCAGAAATGAAGACATAAAATATTTATTATCACTTCGTTAATTAGTTTTAAAAATAACCTCTTAATTATTTTCTTCCAAAGTAGGAAAGTCCAAATTATTTTCTGAATCATTTTCTTCCAAATCTGTCTTGACTGAAATTTAAATATACTGGGTAATGCTAAACATTTGGCTTGATTCAGGCTGAAAATGTTTATTGTTTTCCTCATAAAGTTTTCCATCCCAAAATGTCCACAATGTCCAAATGAACTACTTGAATTTTGAAAGTATTACAAGGAGTTAATCTTGACTCTCTCATCTCTATATTCACATGTGGATGTGTATACTTGTGCACAGGTATATGGATAGACAAAGATTATTTGTGTTTTTGGAAAACACGCTACAGAAGAGTGGGGAAAAGATGAGAAATCTGCAATTCGTTGCCTAAAATCCTTGGCTGGAAGTTCAGTTCAGGTCCTGTGGTGGGTGGATAAAGAAATGTGAGCAACTGGATTAAAACCCCAGTTCTCAATTTCCCATCAGCCTGGATTTGGACTGGTGTCATTTGCTTCTGTTCACTTATTAGAGTAATGAAAGAATAAAATGGTCCCCCCACAAAGAGCTTTTTGGGATGTGTGATGTTTGAGTGTTGGGATTGTTCAGCCTGGAGAAGAGAAGCTTTGGGGTGACCTGACTGGGGCCTTCCAGGCCCTGGAGGAGCTCCAAGAAAGATGGAGAGAGACTATTTAGAAGGCATGGAGTGACAGGACAAAGGGAAATGGCTTCAAAATGACAGGGAGTAGGGATAGATGGGATATTGGGAAGGAATTCCTGGCTGTGAGAGTGGGGAGGCCCTGGCATAGGTTGCCCAGAGGAGCTGTGGCTGCCCCATCCCTGGAAGTGTCCAAGGCCAGGGAAGCAGCAATGCAGGAAAAAAAACCCTGAACAATCTTTATGTCTTGCATTAACATTTTGGGTTCATTTTCTTGCATCCAAATCCGTGGACAAAGTGCAATTTGTTGCACATTCTTAACATTCTTATCCTAATGAAATAAAGATTTCTTTTACTCCTGGGAGTTTATTACGAAAGCATTTAAGTGCCATTCAGGACGTGAAGATGATGTGGGAGGTGGCTGTGAAGGGACTTTGGACAAGGGATGGAGGGACAGGACAAGGGGGAATGGCTTCCCACTGCCAGAGGGAAGTGTCCAAGGCCAGGTTGGAGCAACCTGGGCTAGTGGAAGGTGTCCCTGCCCATGGCAGGGGTGGGACTGGATGAGTCCCTTCCCACCCAAGTCTTTCTGTGATTAGAAACCCTTACGAAGATGTTGGACCGTGTGCCAGGGTAGGTCAGTTGACTTGGATCATTATTGCCAATATTTCCCACAATTTCTGTCTTGAGTAAAATATGTCTTGAAGTTGATCAAGATGTCCTGGTCCTCTGGAGAGGAGGTGGCTCATGCTGGGTGCTGAGTTGGGAGCAGGTGCCTTTTCCAAAGTGTGCTCTGGAGAGCACTAATCCCAGCAGAGCTCCACTTACTTGTTTGTGTGAGGAGGGAAATGCGTATTTGGCATCTTGAAGTTAATGTTGTGATTTCCATTTGTTTCCACTGAGATAAGCCTTGGCTGGGGCTTGGATTTTGCTTCTCCTGCACTTTGCTGAGCGAACCAGGCTGCTGCAGCCACAGCTGGTTTTTGTTTTCCAGTTCCATTGAACGAGCGATTCTGTAGCTGCTTGAACATGAATTTTGGAGGATCAGGAGGTTGCTTGGCAACTAAACTGCAATATTTGCACTGGTACCTGCCTGTGGTTTCCCGGGGAGAGCACAGAGCTCTCTGGTTTTATTTGCTGCTCTCAGTGCTGGGTGCCAGGACTCGCTGCTGCTCCTGGAGCCTGTTGCTGTCGTGCCCTGGACCCTGAGGACCACGAGGACTCGTGGTGGGCATGTGAGCTGCTCATCCAAATCGCTGTCCCTTCTCACAGGTTCTGCAAACTAATTTTAATGAAATATTCAGGTTTTACGGATGATAGAGCAGGGCTGTGTCTGTGGCTTATGGAATCACAGAATGGTTTGGGTTGGAAGGGACCTTAAAGCTCATCCAGCCACGGGCAGGGACACCTTCCACTAGCCCAGGTTGCCCAAATCTCCATCCAACTTGGCTTTAAACTGTTGCCTCTCCAACTTACCAGTCAGAAAAGAAAGCTCTAGAGCTGTGTCCTTTCAAAGTGATCCTTGTCCAGAAGATCCTTTTATCTCAGTAGTATTATTATTCAAGGAGTTGGAAAAAAGCGATCAAGAAGGCCTGAATATTTTCTTAGGCTGCCAACAAAGATATGGTAAATGATAGTATATATTAAAAAAAAAAAAAAGTGCAGTAGAATGGAGCCACCAAGTTTCCAGAAGTTATTATTCCTGACGGGGGCTGGGCAACCAGTTTTCAGAAGCCTCTGTGTTGTTTTATTTCTGTTTTAACTGAATCTTAAGGTGACAGTTGATCTTTTATTAATGGCAACTCCAGCTAATCCCCTCATTTTTTTAATTTTTTTTTTTTAATTTTGAAAAGCCAGAAAGTATTCCAAGATTAGTCATGCTCCATGATATAATGTGCACACAAAGGGCTATGTTTTATTCATTGCTGGTATGCAAAGCGTATTTCCAAATAGAAATGTTCCTCCCGTCCTCCTACACCACCATGTCTGACAACAGTTTATACAAATGCTCCCTTGAGAACACCTGCTTTTAAAAAAAAAAAAAAAAAAAAAAAAGAAAGAAACCAAAAAACCTTTCCCTTTTGTTTTACGGACATTGTTGGGATGTTAAAAGATTGTTTATCCAGTACAGAAGTTAAAAATAAACTAAAATTGAAAAACAAAAAAAAAAAGCTTTACTGGAAATGACAAAGGTTTCTCTCAACTCTCTTTGTTCCCATTTATAAATCTGAAATGTTTGGTGCAAAGAACTTGGCAAAAACTTTCTTATTCTGAAGTTTTTAAGGGACGCAAAGTCTAGGAGGCCTGCAAATGTGGCTTTTTAGGCCTCCCCCAGACCTGACCATGCTAAACAGCTGAATCCTGTTCCTTTAAGTTGCATTTTAAAAGGCAAAAGAAATGTAGTTCTGAGCAGTGCTAGTTGTCATTTTCAGAGAGCAGTTTGTAAACCCTGCTTGGAGAACTTTGGTATCAGAGGGTGTGGTTGGCACGACCAGTCCAAGTGTGCAGGGGATGGCTGAGGAACTGCTCTCCAGGATCAGAGGGCATTTGGAACATCTGGAAACCCTTCTGTTTTCATGTAGAAATTGCAGTTGTGCAGGAAAATCCTTTAAATGGAAGGATAGAATGGTGCAGCCATTCCGGGGGCTAAAGGGGCTCCAGGAGAGCTGGAGAGAGACTGGGGACAAGGGATGGAGGGACAAGACAAGGGGGAATGGCTTTCCACTGCCAGAGGACCCGGTTACATGGGATATTGGGAAGGAATTCCTGGCTGTGAGGGTGGGGAGGCCCTGGCACAGGTTGCCCAGAGAAGCTGTGGCTGCCCCTGGATCCCTGGAAGTGTCCAAGGCCAGGTTGGACGGGGCTTGGAGCAACCCGGGATAGAGGAAGGTGTCCCTGCCCATGGCAGGGGGTGGCACTGGATGGGCTTTAAGGTCCTTCTAAGCCAAGCCATTCTGAGATTCCATGATAAATATGGGAGTAGGACAGGTGGGATGTCCCACGTCACCTCCTGCCTGCACAGCCTGACACTGCTGGGGTCGATGGATATGAGCCAACTGAAGGGGCTTCTTCCCTCCCATCCCCTTCGTGTCCATCTGTAGCCACTGGCTGTGAATTAAAGGAAGCAGCTGGAGGGATTTTCGAATGTTAAGTACTTTGATCCTTCACCTCTCAAACTTTGTCAGTTGTGAGCGAGAGAACTTGAGCAGGGAGAACATTCTGCCCTCTAAAGAAATTATCAAGATCTTTAATATTGAATTTATACCCAAAGTCCTGATGCACATTTACTGCCATTTGTGCCCCTAAGTGCATCAATCCACCTTTTTTGGGGGAAAAAAGCAATCAAATAAAGGCAAGATGAGTAGTTTTATTGCTTATACAGCCCCCATTTCAAATCACCCAGGGTGCAATTTAAGGGAAGGTCCCATCGTGTGGGACCTCAGCTTTGTCCTTGAGCCTGTAAAAAATACAGCACAAGTGTTATTTTCTTTTTCAGCGTGGGCATTTCAGTGTGGAAGGCTCAGTAATTAGGGAGGTGAACTGATTGCTACCTCCTACTTTATCCTCCTGAGGGAAAGTTTGCTCATCGAATTCAAAGGCTGACCTTGGTTGGGGGCCTACAAGGAATATTGCATTTGGGTTGACCTTCACAATCTAGATTGGAAAAGACGAAAGGATTAGCTGGAATTGAACACTGAGCATCACAAGGAGGGGGAAAAAAAAAAAACCATCTAAACCCACAGAAATATAAATTATACATGAGAAGCCTCGTATGCTAATGTTATAATCTTATGTCACCAGGCTTCTTGCATTAGCTGGGTGTGTAGGTGTCTTCTGAGGTGAATAGTAACAGAGCCTTTAAAAATAACACCTCCAGTGAGCAGTCCTGCAGGGGAGGGAGATCCACTTTTTTGTTCTAAGCCCAAAAACCTAAACTACAGAAAATATTTGCAAAAAGCCCTGTAAGTTTCTGTTAAGTACGAGATTTGTGGGTGAGCTGTGGTGCTCTTCCACGTGTTGGGTGGGGGTGTTTTCTTTTTTTTTACATCTCGTGAGAGCAGCAAACGTCCGTAATTCCGGATTTAAGGGAGGGAACGTGCTGGGCCCTCCAGCCACCACGACCAACTGAAGGTGAAGCTTTGTCACAGGCCCCGCTGGGCTCCTTCAGGCTCCCACCGTGGCTGTGTCACCCTCACCTGGGGGTCCTTCCAGCGTGTGTTGCCAACAGTCTGAGAACAAGGCACTTGCGGTAATTAACTTGATGGATGGTTTCTATCAAACGCCTCAGATCCCAAGGAAATGCTGCTGAGACACCAGGAAAATAAAACCTGGCCCTAAATAGCTCCGATCAGCTCTGCAATTAAACAAATCCCCCCGCTTTTCCCCCACCCCGCTCCAGGTTTTGCTCAGCGCGGGGTGGGGTTGTGCTGCAGAGATGCAGGGTTTGGAATCAGTTTTTACAGTTCAAATTATGATTTAAAATGCACTTCTCTGTTTCTGTCAAGACTGCTGATCCTTGGTAGAAATGTTATTTATTGAGTGACAAGGAGTAACGGAGTAGAAAGTTTTCCGGTAGACAATGGGGATTCTCAGGATTTTTTCCCCACTGATATGATTTATTGCCAAAGAAAGGGAGTTTCTGGAGAACTTACTGTTCCTTAGCGCAGAAAAATCATGTTAAAACTTTTTCTATATTGAATTATTTTCTTTGTCTCAGAGTATAAAGTCTGATGGTCCATACGGCGATATGATAACATTATGTAGGGCCATTGCTTTCTTGAAATGCTCACAAACTAATAACAACCAGCATGGTAGTATAAAAATTATCTTTTTTTTTTTTTAATTGAATCTTTTAGTTCTGTTATTTCCTTCTCTGAAATTTTCTTTCCCGTCTTGCAACCTCCTACTCCTCTCTTTTCAGAATAATTAATATATGTAAAAGTTAGCAGACTAAGATTTATTTTTTTCCTCTTTCCACTCCTCAGTTATTTTTCTATATTTTTTAATTTTTCAGTCTTGCTGATTCCCTTCCCCAGGACTCCCATTGCTGGTACGGTGCCTTTGCAGCGCCTTTCCTGTCGCTGCTGGGATTTTTATCTTGCCAGCAAAAAAAAACCTGGGAGATCTCTCTAATCTTCAGCTGAGTTCCAGCGCTGATTTCATTTACTGTTAATTCTGACACTGTCACTGCAGAACCCGCCCATGGATTAAATCAGGGGAGGGAAGACACTGATAATAATGAAAAAATAGAAGTTCCCCCACGATGGGCCAGAGCCGTCGGTTCACCTGCCCACCCTGAGCCCCACAGGAGCTTTCAAAGTCTGGAAATACAAATTACTCTGTAAAGTTAAGGGCCAGAAAGAAGAGGTTTTTCGACTCAAAGTAGATGTTTTAATTTTAGGGGCATTTCAGTATGTGTTTTCTCCATTCTGCTGTACATCTCAACGAGCTGAGAGCAACTTCTGTGCCTGGGCACAGCGAATGCACAAAGGGAAACTTGATTATGGTTAAAATATCTGGTAAGTTGGTTCAGACATCTAAAATCTTAGTTTTTTCCCTTTAAACCTGGACTCTAAAGCTGGTCTGCATCGCTAGAAAAATCAATGATAATTCATATTAAATTTAACTGTGGTGTTTCCATAGAGATGATGTTTAACACAAAAATAGCTGAAACATTTTGTCATTGATTCTGAGACTATACTTTATCACATCTTTTTGAAGCAATGCTGAAGTATGGAAATAAATCCCTCGTTTCCATAGGAAAACCCATTTGTGTGATGAAATATGGGAAAGTAACAAAATGTTTCTCTAATGTAGGATAATTAAAGGCAACTTCTCTACAAATTGCAATATGTGACTTAGCTTGTTCCATCAAGGATGAGTTAAAAGGAATGTTGCTTTATAAGGCAAGGAAAGAGAAAATGTTGGTCAGTAGAGATGTTTGAATTTTGTGTTTGAATTGATTTTGGGGGGGTTCACTTCACTGGCAGCAACTGCAGGAACACTCAGAATCACTTCAAGTGTTTCTAGAGGTGAAACAAAATTATCTCCCTAAACAGTCCACTGAGCAGCTGATGGGAACACAGAGATTTTTTGGGTTTCATCCTGGAAAAAGAGCCAAATCTGATAAACATGGTGAAACTGAAAATTCAATGATTATAATGTCATTACACAGGAAATTTAGTTTGGGTTATTTGTGCTGCATGGGAGGTTTTAGCAAGGTGGGGTTGGAATAGCAAGAGGAAGGAAATCCAGAGACTTAAAATTTCAGGATGAAGTGTTTTAGTGGAAATTCAGAGACTTAAAATTACAGAATAAAGTGTTTTAGTGGGGGAAAAAGTGAAGTTGCAGCGTGGTGGTGCCTCTGAAAGCAAAGAGCTGGGCTGTTGTCTGTGAAACCATCCCTTGCCCCGAATTTGGATGGAAAGTCTTCCCCCAGCCTGCATTCCTTGAACACCCAAGAGGTTTGGGAAGGGTTGGATCATCCTGGTAGCTCAGGGCACAGTGTGGGGTTGAGCAGCCTTGACTTTGTGGTGCAAGTCACCGTGATTTTGGGAGGCTTTTAGAATCATGGAATGGTTTGGGTTGGAAGGGACCTTAAAGATCATCATGTTCCAACCCTCTTCTAGACTTGTCTTTGTTTGGCAGCACGTGGTTTGGGATAGTTCTGCTATGTAAATACTTTCTGGTGCATTTAAACAAGAGTAATTTCAACCTGTTCAACTGACATTGAATAAAGAATGGAAAAACCCCTGATGATGGGAAAGGGGAACAGTCGAGCACATGTGCAGGTGGCCAGTCTGAGATTCTGGAGGCCAGGAACAGAAATGGGAAATAGAAACGGAGAAACTCTGAATTACTGGAACACTTCAGTATAGGTTTTATCTGGAATCCATCGTGTATAAGAGTCTGGAAAGTCTGGATGAGATGTAACGCTGCAGATTGCTTGAACCACGCACGTGTTCAACCAGTTCCATACAGGTGCAAATCTGGAGGGGGATAGGATTTTAGGATGTGATTTAGGCTAGGATTGAGGCTGGATTTAGGATTGCTGCAGTAGGATGTGCCTCCAGTTGACTGTAGCACAGAGCTGTTTAATTTCCTTGCATTAAACACCATATGCTCTCTCTTTGTGCCAAACACTGTACCAAACACTGGCATGCTGCTGCCACTAATATTCCCTCCAGGAATAATGCCATGTCCCTTAAAACCCCCTTCTCTAGAGCTCTGCTCTGTTTCTGTAGGACTTACTGCTCACAGGCAGTTTTGGTGCAGGAGCAACATGACTTTTCTTCCTTTTGGTTGCAAAAGCACTTCCATAATTCAGGATGTCAACAAAACTCTGTGGGTAGTTTGGCAATGTCCCTCTGACACTGAGCTATGGGGTTTGATGGCACTGTATTCCAAATAAAAAGCTTTTCTGGGAAAATGTATGTTCCTCCTTTTGAACTCTATGTCCTAATTCAAGCTCATGTCCAGCTGTGCACAAATACCCCCAAAATCTAAAATTAAATGACTTTGGCTTCAGGAAATGCAGATAAGCAAGTGATTAGTGGACTATGTGACTAATTAGGACTTTTGATTTTCATTGCCAGTGGTTGCCCGTGACTGGTGAACCTCCACATCCATGGAATGAATGCAGAGATAACCAAGTACCTCCTAAAGGATGGGGCCAAAAAGAGGTGATCCATAAAAAATCCCTTCAGAGAAGCAAAGCAGTGGGGCTTGGGGCTGGGAATTCTCTTTAGATATCGGGCAGGGATTCTTGGCTGTCAGGGTGGGGAGGCCCTGGCACAGGTTGCCCAGAGAAGCTGTGGCTGCCCCATCCCTGGAAGTGTCCAAGGCCAGGTTGGATGGGGCTTGGAGCAATCTGGGCTGGTGGAAGGTGTCCCTGCCCATGGCAGGGGTGGGATGGGTGGCCTTTAAGGTCTTTCCCAACCCAAACCATTCCATGGTTCCATGATCTGTGAGGAACTGAGGTTGCTGCTGCTCCTCCTGGGAAGAGGGGACTTTGTTCACCACCCAGGAGGGAAGGACACAAGTACTAGGAATACTTAATATCCAAGACTCCCGTTTGCTGTGGGACCTCACCCTGTTTGTCCCAGCTCTGCCTCAAGGCAGGAGTGGAACCTTCACCGGGCACTTGGGCCCTGACAGGTGATGCACAACATTAAAAATAAGGTTTAAATAGGTATGTTCTCTGAGTGACTCCTAGGAAATGAAAATCACACCACAACAAACACTCTTTATGTGGTTTTTTGTCTTGATATATATTTACAAAGAGATCCGAATATTTGCTTGACTGTATTTTGCCATCCTGTAAAGTGCTGTTATTTCCTCCTAAAAATGAGAAAGTAAATTTTAAAGCAGCCTTTTGAGGGGAATTCTACTTGGCACGTTTGGGGGTTTTGCTGCACTTTTTGTCTGTGGCTCTGACACATGCTGCTCACAGAGCCCAGTAAAGATCTTTTTGTGAAGAACCCAACAAAGATCATACCAATGTCTCATTATTTCTGCTTTTGAGTCCCCAGATAATCACAGGGAACTTATTTGGGTACTAATGTGGAAGCTGTTAAGTGGCTGTGCATGACTTCCACTGAAAATCAGCGTTAATTAAAACATAATTACTTTAAATTGTCGTGACACTTTAGAAACAATATTAGAAACACGGAAGGGGAAAGCGACTGAATTGATTTCAAATGAGATCCTGCACGTCCAGGCAATTATGAGGATTTTAAATGGAATTCTCCTGAAACAGGGGGTGGAAAAGCAGAGGTCAGGTACTGCCTGAAGCAAATTAATGACCTTGGGAAGCTTTCCTGGGATCCAGGCTGACTAATTGCTGTGATTTGTCATTATTGGAGCAGAGATGCTCCAGCAGGCAATGGTGCTTTTCACCAAGTTCTGCCATAAAGAAGCCATAAATAACTAATCAATAAATGCAATAACCATTGCAGGACCATATTTGCAGCCACTGAAAAACTGGGAGAAGTTAATCCAGTCCTTGCTACACTGAAGTCACAAAGGAAGTGATTTCCTTCCTTTATTAAAGGCTTTAAATTGAATTAATTAATATTAAGCTGGTGGTTTTCTATTTAATATATAAATATATCTATTTCATACTTAAATAAAAGGTACAAAAGCTGTATTTATATCCAAGAATAGCTAACAAGATGCAAAAAAGACCATAAAATAATATGTAAATAAGACTATTGGTATTGTGTCTGTCTCGTCCCACAAGAATTGATTTAAAAGCATCATCTGTCCTTGTTCCCCACCTTATTTCTTTTCAATGAAAGAACTGACATTATCATGTTTGGTTGCAGAGGTGAAGTTGTTTTATTCAGTTTTTCAGCAATAATGTTGCTTTCTAAATCTAAGAATTTCTAGTGATCCTTGATTATCCACGGGGACAAGGAGAAATAATTGGGAAAATCCCAGTTGTGGAAAGTAGGGTTAAAGCTGCAAGGTTTGGGCTGTTGGGGTTGTAACTTGATTTTCCAGGCAAAGTTGGTGGGTTTTTTTTTTTTTTTTTTGCAAAGAAAACAAGGACAGAGGAAACTTTATTTTTGAGGTTTTACTCAAAATATTAAAGATTGCAAAGTAATCTTGAAGCGTCTTCAACAGAGCAATAAGACACAATCTCTGTGCCTAGAGATGCTCAGATTTCTTTCTTTTTTTTTTTTTTTAATCTTATATTTCATTTTCTTTGTTTGCAGTCCTACAACTCCCACCACCCAGAGCTCTCGGAGATAATGGAAGCCCTGGAGATACAGTGGCAGAAATGGTAATTACTCCGATTCCAGGGCTGAGGTGTCTGTATCAATCACGTCAAACTCCGGCACCGAGATCCACGGACTTGGAAAAGATGTCCCGGAGGAGGAGGGAACCTCTGTGAATGAAAGGATGAACCACAGCACCCTGACAGGAGCATAACCTTCCACTTCTTCACAGGGTCACGGGGTTTGTGCCGGTGGAACTGAGGCGGGGGGGGAAATCATGTGGCCGGTGGAATGTGGAGCAAATTGTTTGTGAAAGACATGAGCTTTCTTTGGAAGGAATAAATGAAAAATCAGAGATTATTTCTCAGGCCAGAATGGAAAACTCTCTCATGAGACTCCATGAGATGAGATTGTTCTACCAAAACTGGGGGAATTCGTTAATGGGGAAAAAATACCTCTAAGTTCCCTGCTTGCTGGGGAAAAATATCTACAAGTTCCCTGCTTGCCACAGGTGACAGGCAAAATTGAATTTGTATTTTAATTCGTGACAGGGAATTGCTACTAAGCACCTTCTATTTGTAAACCTGATTTAGCAGTGACTTGTGCTTTGGGAAGCAGATGGTTCTTTGCCTGTTAGTCGGAGCACCTTTGGGGAATTGTGCCTTCCAGGAGAGGAAAAACAGTCATAATAAACTGGTGTCATCTTTAATCTTGACTAACAAATTTCTAGTGCTTCTTTTTAAAGTGGGAGTCGGGAAGGATGAGCCTCCTGAGCTCAGAGACACCGTGAGAAGCAGAGACAGGGACCCGTGTGGTCCAGCCCCACCTTCCCAGGTGGGGTTTGGGAAACATCCCTGTTTTCTGGGAGCTCAGCTCGGACTCCTCCACTTTCTGGGACGGCCCTACAGGGAATGTGAGCATGGATAAAGCTGGGGATGGGGATGGATTGGCATCGCTCCTCAAGAACTGCAGTTCTGTTGTTAAAAGTGCTGGCTTTGTACTTCCAGGACAGTCAGGAGCTGAGCCTGAGCTGGGCACAGCAGGATCCCTAAAACCCGGCAGGAATCAGCCCTCCTGGATAAAACCACTCACTAATTTTAGCCTTGAAGGTTGTTTTGCTCTCTCAGCTGTCTTTTAACTCCCAGCTTGCAAGAGCTTGTGCTGCTGTTTCCTTCTCGGGAGGTACAACTTCCAAAGCTGTTCCCACTTTTCTCTAGAAGCCTTGGGGGGGTGGGAAATGGAAATTTTCCTTCTGATGACTGTGTGTAATTTGTGTTAATTTGCAGCTACTGCCTCAATAATTCATGCGACAAGCCGAGCCTTTGCTCTGGCAGAGGATTCATCTCAGCAACCCGAGTGTGTCCGTGTGTTTACACCTGAATCCAACACCCTGTGATGTTCCTGCTGTTAACTTTCCTGTTGGATCGTGGAATCTGGGACCCTTTAATGTGTGTGTCTGACTTCGCCTACTATCAAAAATTTAAGGTGGCAGTAAATAATGAAGTAGTTTTGTTTTCTCTCCAGCTCTAAAGAACAAACAAGGGAAGGAGGGGGTGGGGGGAGAGGGGAAGCAAGAACATGAATTTTTAAGCTCTTTCTTTTCTTACTCAGCCTGGGGGAGGTGAAGGAGAAATCCAAAGAGTCCAGCCAAGGGTTGATGCTTCTCCTGGGGTGAGGTTCCAGACAATGAAGATCAGGGCTCACCCAGACTGCAGCAGGGCCTTCATGAGAACTCCTTCCTGGCTCTCTAGAGGGAAAAATTCTTCATTTCTGGGACATGTGTCACGTTCTTTTCCAGAGAAGGATGTAAGGCCAAGTCCAGCTTACCCTGAGCTCCTGTAGCAAGAAGTGTCTCTGACTTAGACCTTGTCCAAGAGTGAAAAACTGAACCTCTTGAGGGACTTTCCTGTTTTTCCCTCCCCTGACGCTGGCAAGTAAGAAAATCCAATGATTCCTGTCCCTCCAGAGAGTTCTGCCTCAGTTGCTGCTTAAAGAGCTTACCAGTGGCATTGATTTGCCTTGGATTTGTTTCTCTTTAGTCTGTTTTTGAATTTGAGACTGTATAAATAACATAAATAGCAAACAAGGACATTATAAATGGATTTTCATATAAAATCCTAGGGCAGCCTCATGGAGAAAAAGGTGGGACATTTTAATTATGAACCTGTAATTTTAAATAACGGTTTTGGTCAGGATTTGCTCCTTTTTCAGATACTGATGATTCTTCTGGTAATGTGGGGTTGTGGTGCGAGACAGAAACCTTCAGAGGTGGGGTTTGAGGGTGCTAATTAAACCCCTGTGGCCCTAAGGCTTCCAGACCTCAGCTCAGCTCAGCAACTCTGCTCTGGAGCCGGGCTGGGAGAGCTGGGGGGGTTCACCCCCCAGCTGGAGAAAAGAAGGATCCAGGGATACCTGAGAGCCCCTTCCAGGGCCTAAAGGGGCTCCAGGAGAGCTGGAGAGGGACTGGGGACAAGGGATGGAGGGACAGGACACAGGGAATGGCTTTAAAGTCACAGAGGGCAGGGATAGATGGGATATTGGGAAGGAATTCCTGGCTGTGAGGGTTGGGGGGCCCTGGCACAGGTTGCCCAGAGAAGCTGTGGCTGCCTCTGGATCCCTGGGAGTGTCCAAGGCCAGGTTGGAGCAACCTGGGCTGGTGGAAGGTGTCCCTGCCCATGGCAGGGGGTTGGAATTTGATGGTCTTGAAGGTCTCTTGCAACCCAAAGCCTTGTAGGATTCTCTGATATCATTCTCCATGATGTTTCCAGCTCTGAGGTTGACACACGCCAAGGGCACAAGCTGCCACGGGGAAACGTCCTGATTCCTCTTTCTGCCACCAGTGCAGTCACAAAAAGAGCAAAGAAATACAAACCCAGGATCCAGACCGTGTGAATGCCGTGGAGAATGAGTGAAGTGCTTTGTTAATTAACTCACTGCTGAAACACTCCTTTGTTTAGCAGGAAAAGTGTGTTTGTGTGATGCGGCACTTTGGACGGAGGGCTCTGTGCCAGGGATGCTCCCTGTGCTCTGTCCCCTGTGCATTCCAGAGAAGCATCCTTTGTGTGCACCCAGCAGTCTGCAAACTTTGGGGTTGTATCCTGTTTGAAAAGTTATTTCAACTCTGTTAGAAAACAGAACTTTTAAAGAAGAAACAAATCAGTTGTAGGGACAAGAACGAGTTTGATATTCTGCCGAGAGCAAAGGTGGAGCGGCACTTAAAAAAGTCAGATCTCCGACCACTGCAGGCATTTAAAGATGACTCAGCTCAAGTTTGGTTTGGAGACAGCCTCATTTCGTTGTAACCAGAACATCAATTCCTGTTTGAAGCGCATTGCCTGGGCTATGAGTGTGTTTGCCACTCAGGAAATGTTAGAGGAGCTGCTGCAAAGAGCTGCTGTGTAGTCAGAGCTCCTGTTTCAGTCTGTGCTCTCTACATTTCCTTCTGCCCACTGCCTCCACAAATTGCTTTCGCTGGAAATCAAAGAGCAGTTGGAGCAATGAATTTTCTTCTTCTGTTTACAGCCTTCAGGTTTCTGGCCCTCTCTGTGACTTTTGCACTTGCAAAGTCTGTTTAGTGAAGGACGCAGAGGTGTCTGCAGCAACAGGGAGCTCCCCGTGGTGAGTATGTATTTATTTATGTATAAATACACCGAAGCTCATCTCTTCCCCTGGGAAATAGGGATAGGAGGCATAGGAATGGTTCAGAACTGTGCTGGGAGGTTTAGACTGGACATTAGAAGCACTGCTTTACTGAGAGGGTGGATAAACCCTGGAGAGGCTTCCCAAACCTGTCAGTGTTTAGGGCATTTGGACAATGCCCTTAACATGCTTTAACTTTTGGTCAGCCCTGAACTGCACAGGCAGTTGAATTAGATCCTTGTAGATCCCTCCCACCTGAAATATCCTATTTTATAGAATCCCCCTTCCATCACTAAGGGCAAAAATGAGGTGAATTGCAATGACCATCAACTCTAAAAGTTGCTAATTTTTGTAGTTATTTTGTCTTTATCCTTATTTCTATACACTCTGATAAGACGTTGGTAGAAATCAGTGAAATCTTGAGATTATTTGTGCAAGATTTGAATTTTCAGTACCTTAAAAAAGGAGGGAGAAGGACTATTATATAGTGACAGAACAAGGGGCAGTGGTTTTAAACTGAGAGGGGGCAGGTTTAGATCGGATCTTAGGAAGGAATTCTTTACTCAGAGGATGGTGAAACACTGGAACAAGTTGCCCAGAGAAGCTGGAAATATCAGTTAGACAATATTTAATTAGCAGTGCATGAGTGAAAGAGGCACAGGGAAAAATCTCATGGATTGAAAGCTTTCCCCTTTTCCTTCCCTGGAGTGGTTTATGGGTCCCTGAACCCCAATTCCTTTAGTTCCCTTCCCGGTTGTGCTGTGTGTGAGCACTGCTCCGTGAGCCTGCAAAATAAGGTTGGTTTTATTGATTAAAACAGGTCAATAAAGTTTTATACTGGCTTGGTGGGTGAACCAAAGCCTTTCACTTTGTTTTTACTGATATTTAACCAAAGGAAAACATCAAGCAGGGGCTTCAGGGAGAGGCAAAAATGTTTCCCACCAGTTCACCAAGTATCCTGATGTTGTTTGGAGAAAAGTTCCCACTTCGACAGGTGATTTTATTTTTTTTTCCTCCAAACATAAAAATACCTTTTTAATTAGGACCAATCTAACGTGATTGCTTTTATTTTGGAGCATCATGATGATGAATCACGCTGAGATAATTGGCTTGAATAAAACTGTCCCTACCTGTGCAAATAAAAGATGGAAAAATCGGATCTATTCTGAACATGTGCTGCTCAGGCAGGAGGGAAAGACTTCCAGGGATGCTGAGGCTGAAGGCTAAGATTAGTGCTCCTCATCTGCATTTATTAGTGCTTTTGAAATTTTATTTCACATGCAAAATGGGCTTATTTTATCAAGAGTTTTTTTAACAAGAATCCACAGTGCTTTAAAGACAGACAGCCCCGTTGAGCGCTGAGTAAAGTCTGGAATAAGTTCTGAGTATTGTGCTATTGTCCTAGTTTTGTTCAACAGTTGGGAATACGTGTGGGAGAGTTCCTGGAGACAGATACTGCTTGGAGTTTTAGTCTGTGCTGATTTGCTCTGGAAGGTTTTAATTTTGTGGGGGTGTGTTTCGGAGCTTTAAGACCATTTTGGGAAATTTAAGAATAATACATTAATACAATTTTTTAAATTTTCATGTGTTTTTTTGGGAGCAGAAAGGGTTGTCAAGGATTTTGGAGACTTTTTTTCTTTTTATCTATGATCCTCGTGGCCATGAAGATTTTACAAAGAAGTAAAAGCAGTTTTTCCTGACTGAGGTGAGGACGTCCAGTGCCTTCTGCTTGTGTCCTAAACATCATTCTCATGTCAACAAGCAGCTCCAGACCCTGCTCTCCTCTTTGCTGGGGGGGCTCACACCATTTTGGTAAAGGAGGAAGAGCTGTGGAGGTTCCTGACCAGTTTTTAGTGGGGACAGGGGGGAATGTCCTGTTTCAGCTGTGTTTGAATCAGACCATGAGCAACAAGTCTTTTTTTTTTTGTTTTCCTGATAATCCCAGAATGGTTTGGGGTTGGAAGGGCCCTTAAAGCCCATCCAGTCCCACCCCCTGCCCTGGGCAGGGACACCTTCCACCAGTCCAGGTTCTCCAAGCCCCGTCCAACCCGGCCTTGAACACTTCCAGGGATGGGGTTTAATGTATTGCACTCTGAAGGCGATATCCTAAAGCCCTGCAGTTTATTCTGATGGAGAAGGTGTGTTGCTGCTGTTGAGTTTGTCCCCAGCCTCTCTGAGGATGGACAGAGCAGACAGAGCTTTCCTGGTGCTTTCCCAGCTCCACACTCCAGGGAGCTGGCGAGTGAGGAAGAGCTAAAACAAAGCCAGTTGACACGTGTGAACAAAGAGGCCTCCGAATTTGCCTGGCAAAGGAGGGTAAGAGTTTTGAAATGAGCTGATGCAGCTCAGAGAGGAAGATATGCAAGGTGGGGATGCTCCAGGGGGGCAATTCCCTGCCTGGGAATGCTTCTCATCCCACTCAGCCCTTGCAGTCAGCAGGAAACCACTTTTCAGGGCTTATGTGCAGCTGTATCACTTTTTCCTTCTGTGTCAGCACCTGAAGTACAGCTGTTGCACAAAGAGAACACATATTTTTCTCCTGGCACCCCCTGTGACGGCTCTTAACCCATTTCCACATCCCAACTTGCTGCCTCAGTCCGCAGAGAGAGGTGCCTGTGCTCCCAGCACACATCCCCTCCCTCCTCCCTGCCAGTCAAGAGTGGCTTAATGTCAAACTGGATTATGAAATTTAAGAAGAGCTCTTACAGAGTGATCATCAGAAATATTAAAGTATAATTGGAAGTGAAAGATTGGAGTTAAATCTTCGAGGTAATTAATTATCATTGCATAAGCACATAGAAAGGGCTGTACGTACAACTTCTTAAATCACTTTATCTAAGCTGTGTCATTAATATTAGAAATATTTGGCTTGGAGACAGCAAAATTGCTGTATTTAGTGCAAAGCTAATGACTTAGACTACTATTATACCCAGGAAAAAAACTCTCAGTGGATGACAAATTATTGGTATTAAAGAGAGTGGGTACTTTTTATAATTATTTTTCTTTGCACAATGCAGGAGAGTCTAGAGGTTCATAATAGATTTTTATAACGATAAAGAGAAAATTTGAATCCTTACCAGTAATCAAGTAAAACTGCCATGTGGTAACATGATAAATGAGGTCTGAAAGGAGAGCCATCATTCTGAGCCAGCAGTCCCAGGAAAGATTAGATTAAAACAGCTGAGATAGAGAACACTAGAAAAAGTCATGACTGTGGAGGAATGGAAAAGGATGAGTAAGAGTCATCCAGTAAATGAAAGGGGAGAAATAGGAAACAGGCAGAGAACCCTCTGGATTGGGGATAAGGCTCCTGCACAGCCAATATTGCTGCTGCTCCCTTTCCTACAGAAGGGTGGAGGTGGTTTAGCTTTTTGGAGAGGTTTGAACACCTTGACTCCAGAGTCAAGGTGTTGATATTGAATAAAGAGCTTGTATTTATGAGATGACAAAGTTTTTTTGCTGAATATTCCTTTCCATCCTTTCATTTTTCTTCTTTTCTATATTATTTTGCCTCTTCCAGTAGGGAAACACTGGTGATACAGTGGCAAGTGGTAACATCCTTTTTCTTGGCTTCTTTGATGTTTCTCCCTGTGCTCTGAGGCTCTGGAACAGGGTGGCCTTGGGCTGTTCCCATGTGTACCTGCCTTGGGATCATCCCTCCCAGCAGCAGATATTCCTGGGGAAGGATAAATCAGCTGAGGGTTGAACAGTCAGTGTAATGAGGTGGTTGGGATCCATCATTAGAATACCTGTTCTGATGGGTGCTGTGCTCTCAGAGGGATGGAGCTGTTTGGATATGGGTGGGACTCGCTCCTTTATTTTGTTTATCCAAGTGGATAAAGATTTGCTGTCCTTCAGAGCAGCTGAATCCATCAGAGAGGGGTCATGGAGAGCCTGTGCCCAGCACAGGGAGGCCATGGAGCTGTTGGAGTGAGTCCAGAGGAGGCACCAAGATGTCATCAGAGGGATGGAGCAGCTCTGCTGGGAAGAAAGGATGGGAGAGTTGGGATTGTTCAGCCTGGAGAAGAGAAGCTTTGGGGTGACCTGACTGTGGCCTTCCAGGGCCTGAAGGAGATACAAGAAAGATGGAAAGAGAGTGTTTAGAATGGATGGAGTGACAGGACAAGGGCGAATGGCTTCACACTGCCAGAGGGCACCGTTACATGGGATATTGGGAAGAAATTCCTCCCTATGAGGGTGGTGAGGCCCTGGCACAGGTTGCCCAGAGAAGCTGTGGCTGCCCTATCCCTGGAAGTGTCCAAGACCAGGTTGGATGGGGCTTGGAGCAACCTGGGCTAGTGGAAGGTGTCCCTGCCCATGGCACAGGTTGGAATTTGATGATCTTTAAGTTCCCTTCCAACCCAAACCCTTCCATGATTCAACGAATTAAAACACGTAGTCTGCTGTCTAAGTCCCACTTCAGAGTTCGTGGGTTCCTCCTGGCTCTGTCAGAGTTGCTCACTTTCAATCTGTGCCTCACAGACCCAGAATATCCACGCAGGGGCTGCAAAGCCTGGCTCAACAATTGGGTGCTGTTGTGACAAAGCAGCAGGAGAGGCACTGAAATAAATGATTTTTTAATTTGATGTACTTATTGTTTGAAACCTGAGAATCCTTTTCCTCTTTATTCTGTGGTGAGTTTTATTCTGTCTTTTCAGACCAAATGAATGAAGAGCTGTAACAAATATTGAAGGCTTAGAATTCGTAAGGCAGCGCGGAAAAGTATCTCTCCCACTTTATAAATCATATTGTCCATTGGAAAGATTTTGCTTTAATGACTGGAAATAAATTGGAGGCCGAGGTGTTTTTCAAGGATCCTTTCTCTGTGAACAACAAAATAGATGGAGCAAATTCTGCAGCAGTTAAATGTGCTGAAAGGAGAACAATTGATTGAGAACCCCCAAATATATGATGCCCTTTTTCAAATCAATGAAGAAATTGCTGAAGATGTCACAATTAACTAGGAGTGAGGACAGTGCCCTTCCAGAAAAGGAACTTGGCTTTATGCAGATTGAATTATTGCAGGGGTGCTCTTCCCTTCCAATTCACTTGTGTGCATCAGCATCAGTCACTGGAATTGATGGCAGCTCCCAGCAGCTCCAGCTGGAGACGAGGGAACTGCGTCATGGATGTGGCAATGGCACGGTCACTGCCCACCCAAATGCTGAATAATCCCTCGGTGTGACAGACTGAGAGCAAGGGAGGGTTTATTGAATGTGGTGCTGATCCCAGGGATGGTTTTTCCTGCCTGTGAAGCTCATGTGCTGTCGGGGGGAGCAGGAGGAGGCTGACCATAAGAATCATGAGATGTTGCTGTTGGGGACGGGGCCGTTCAGAGTCGTGGTTCCTCATCACAGCTTTGGTGCAGGGAAGGAAATGGAAATGAAATCTCGGGATTTTTGCAGTCACCAGTGTGTGATGAGCTGAGCCTTGTTGCAAGTGAGGGGAAGCTGCAAGAGGAGCTGCTGAGGGCACTTGGTGTGTTCAGCTGGAGAGGAGGAGACTGAGGGGCGACCTTGCTGCAGTCACAACTCCCTGGGCAGGGGCAGAGGAGGGGCAGGACTGAGCTCTGCTCTGGGGGGACCAGGGACAGCACCCAGGGAATGGCCTGGAGCTGTGTCAGGGCAGGGTCAGGTTGGATCTCAGGAAAAGATTCATCCCCCAGAGGGTAGTTGGCACTGACCAGGCTCCCCAGGGCAGTGGGCACAGCCCCAAGGCTGCCAGAGCTCCAGGAGGGTTTGGGTGATCCTCTGGGGCACAGGGGGTGATTCTGGGGATGGGCCTGTGCAGGGCTGCGGATTGGACTGGATGGTCCTTGTGGGTCCCTTCCAACTCATCGTATTCTGTAATTCTGTGAAATGCAGCGTTTTGGTGTTCCCTGATCCACATCCCCCTGTGCTAACCCCCAGTTTAACACTGATTTCTAGTCAGGCTGTGCCAGTGCCTGTCAGTGCATGTGCATCTCCTGTCCTCCTCAAGGCAAACACTCCCCATAGTCCTTGCAAATGCATTGGAATTGCTTTTCAGATGCGTTTGTCACCAGGGATTACAGTCTGTGCTCCCCATTGAGGCAGACCTACCCTTGACCCCAGGCTTTGTTTCTGCCAGAGAACTGTGAGCTCCTCGATCCATGGCGTCTGCTCTTGACGTGCGGTGTTGGAGTTAAATGATACAGTGATAAAAAAGAGCAAATTGTTTTCAAATGTGCACTCAGAGCAGACACTGAAAAAACACTTGATGAAAACCAGATTGAAGCTGCACCGTAAGTGAACCAAAGGGTAGATGGGGTTGGCTTTTTAAAAAAAAAAGAAACAAATGGGCTAATTCTGTTCATATGGTGCTTGTTCCTTAATTTTTTTTACTGAGGGAGCCTGTAAACTTACTTTTACACTTAGCTATGACAACCTATAGCTCCTGCACACCCTGCCCCACATGGACATAGTCATGGTCTGGGTATCCAGCAGCTCAGTGCTTGGGGAAAACAAAGTATCCTAAATGTGCTTGTTTTTCCTTTTCCAGCCTCTGCCAATGTGGACCAAACATTCCACCTTCTCAGGAGGCTCACTGGAGTCCCGTTAGCATGGATTTCATCTCAGCCTCATGGATATGTTTTCCAAATGTTGCTCCTCTGTCTCCACACCTGCAGAAATACCTCCTGGCCCTCGAACTTCAGAGCTGGGGACTACTGAGGGTCCTTCACTTGAGCGGGCAGAGCTGCTGCAATTTGTTTTCGCGCCTTTAACAGCTCAGAGTAATCACGGCAGCAAAAACCTGGTTAAGAAAGTTGCTTTGTGCGTATTTTGCTGGTGGCATCCAGGACAAAACAATTAGACTTGCTCTGAGCATCTGTGGGGGCTTCAGAGAAGAGCCACTCAGGGAGCTGGCACCTTCTCCCTGCTGCATGTGACTCTCTCAAAACATGCCATTTTTCCCACCTTCGGGTTTCAAGCCAGGCTGCTGCTCCTGCCCGCTCTCCACAGCCTCTCCAGTGAAACGATTCCTCCTGTGATGTGTCCCTCCACCTGTTTCCATGGCAAAGAGCGAGCCCCTTCTCTTATGCTGATTCACTGATCTGTTCTTTCCTCTCAGGAATTAAAGACTGGAGAGTGTGGTGTGTGGAATGTGGCGGCTCCTCTTTGCCCTGAAGAGTCGTGTCTGAATGGAGCATCGGCAGGATTTAATTGCAGCCCATTCTCAGTCCTGAACATCCTCAACAGCTCTTGGGCTCTTGATGGAAGGTGGAGGTAAGAGGCTCAGGGAAGGCAGACAAATCAAATCTGTGCCTGCAAAGAGAACAGTGCTCCGTAACCCTTAGAAAGCAGAAGGGAGTTGTTTTTCTGTGTTTGTGTTTTTTTTAAGGTTGTTTCAGTGCCATCCATAAATAAATTTAAGCAGGTCACAACTGAACCCTTATGGACGTCAAAATTAAGAAACACTAAAGGAAATCTTAAATGTAGTTTGCTCAATGGTTTTTTAGGGTTTGTTTTTTCCAGTCTTGGTTTTTTGGCTGGCTCTTTCCTTGTTTGCCTAATTTAACGAGGAATTGCTGCTCTGGGACACCGTGGTGAAAGCACCAAATGTGTTGACCAAACAATTCTCTGTGCTCTACTCTCCCAAATTTTTTTGCAAGCCATGTTTTCAGCCACATGCTGAAAAACAGATTCCATGAGCAAGAAGAGATTATGGAATCAATTAAACTCATGATCACGATTTGATCAAGAGTCTGGTTGGGTTTTGCTTGGTTACAACGCAGTGGAAGGAACCTCAGATCAAAAATGCTGTAATTGAGCCTATTAATTAACAGGAAATGATGCCCTGTAGCTTAATGGCTCCTGGAAGGTGGAGAAGAGGGACAACCTGACAGCAGGCAATTAGGTCAAGCCACAGGTTCTTCATTTACTTGTTTTAGGCAGCCTTTAAAAGAGGTTGGGAATGAAGATGCTTAACAGAGATTGCTGGAGGTGGGAGCTGCAATTCGGGGCAGTGCAAGAGTACATTAAAACTGGGTATATCAACAGAGTTGTTCCTGATGAAGAGGGGCTTGGCACTTGAGGGGATCAGGGTTTCTGGTGATAAACTGGGGAAAAAATATTTAGGATCAATTATGCAGAGTTCCTGGGGAATGTGGAAAAGCAAATAAACCTGGAAGGAAGAGGAAGAGTCGGGGAGGGAGGAGGAATAGCAAAGTAGGTGAGGAGAGAATTGAGGTTATTGCAGTGATAACCATTAAAAGAGGAGTGTTTGCCAAGACCTCCCGCTGTAAAGTAGTGAGGAGAGAGTTTTGTGGACCACGAGAGGTTGTTCTTATATATTTCTGTATGTCACTGCAGTGGGGTTAAAGAATTGCCCTAAAAGTAGCCAGCATGCGTTATTGCAAACTTGTCATTGCCACAACTGAGAGAGATCCTGAGCAAGCAAATTAAAATAAAATTAAAAAAGTGCTAATTTTAGCTCAGCCCCTGAGCCCAGTGTGGGACAGAATAAACCCAGTGTATTTGGAAGTGCCTGAGGCTTTCCCAGTGCCTGAAGAATGGCTGATGCAGGTCTGGAAATGCAGCAGATAATGTTTTCCCGTTGCTGTTATCACTCCAAAGATAACTCAGCTCCTCTCTATCTTTTTCCTGATGTAGGTTCTGATAAGTATCCGTTTCTCTTTATGACCTAAAGCAGCTTTCAGAAACATTGGTATATTTTAAACTCAGATATTTTCAACCACGTCACAGAAGAGTCACAATCCCAGTGGACACACAGAAGCCACTCGATCTGTAACTCAGGTGTTTTGTGCACTGGTCGTTAAGAACATTTAATATGTGATTTATCAAATCTGGGAGTAAAAATTAACCACTTTCAAAATAGATGAAGCAGTTCAGAGGAAAATGTTCTTGCGCAGGAAATCTATTTTGCAAAGAGGGAAGGGGGAACTGAGTGTGAGGAATAAACAGCTCCAAAAACCCCTGGGGCCCCCAAATTGGGCATGAAAAGGGTCCCCAAACTACTGGGTGTGAGACAGTGGATTATTATATTAATTATTGGCTTGGAGAAACTCAAGTGTGTATGTGGGGTGAAGAGACAGGTCGAATTTCCCTGAATTTTAAATAGATGTATGTGTTGGGTGTAAGCAGAACCTGCACCCTATGAGTTGTATTAAATTATACCCATTTAGGAACAAAAAAACCCATATCAAAACACATCAATCCCCCCCAAAACTGGCTTAGCAGCTGTGGTTTTGTATTGCAAAGCCAGGATTACCAGTTGAAACAAAACCACATGTCCTCTCCTGCCAGCTGCCAGTGGTCCAGGTTATCAACATGAGAAAATTGGGGTGATCCTTGGAGCCCTTTTCGTGGGAGCTCCTTTCTGCTGTTCCCTTCCCCATCACAGGGTCACTAAGAGGGTAGAGGGTTCACCTTCTCTTTCCCTGACCTATGTCCTTTTTTTCTGTTGAGTAGGAGTCAAAGTTCACAACTGGGATGGCCAGATATTGGGAAGGAATTCCTGGCTGTG
>VZRE01013301.1:0-163322 GCA_013396775.1 Cephalopterus ornatus
AATAATAATAATAGTAATAATAATAACAATATCCAAACCAACAACAGGAACAACCATAACATCAACGATAATAACAATAATTAATGCATTTGCAAATTCAGACGTTTGCAGCACCTGTTGTACCCCCGGGCCCCTGAGAGTCACTGTGCTGTGTCAGGTGTATCGTGACAGCCCATGAACTGCAAATCTCATCCAACACCAAGCAAATGTGCAGAGAACAGGATTCCTGTCCCTAGTGCTGATGTAAAGAAGATTTGCTGCACCCTCACAGCTAATCCAGTGTGGAGTCCAGCCAATGGAGCAGGAATAAGGCAGAACTTGCTCTCGCTTTTATACTTATTTTTGCTCACATCAGCAAGAATCATGTTTATTAATAGACCAAATTAAGGAACCAAGTGTTCCCAATATATTTAGGACAACCAGGAATATGGACTCCAGGACAACTGGTATCTCCAGCTGAGTCAGTCAGATTATACTCAGGAGTGAGGTGCAAGTTCTGCAGCCTTTCACAGAATCGTGGAATGTCCTGAGCTGGGAGGGACCCACAAGGATCGTCGAGTCCAACCCCAACCCTGCACAGACACCCAACAATCCCTCCCTGCCCCTGAGGGTGTTCTCCAAACACTCCTTGAGCTCTGGCAGCCCTGGGGCTGTGACCACACTCCTCTCTCGTCAATGGCAATTTATTACTTGAGTTCCCAATTCTAACTTTGGGTTTGGGGTTTGTCATCTCCCCCCCCCATGATCTCAGATCATCCTGTAAAATAGAAACCATGCTTCCTCTCTGCTGCTTGCTGGCAGACACGTCAGGAAGTGTTTTACTTGGAAGTACTCAGAGAACATATTGGAAAACCAGAAACCATAAGGAAAAGCCTGCTCTTGCCAGCAGATTTTCCTTCTCCATCCCACTGTGGAGCGACACCCCCCACCCTCGGCATCGGTGCCGTGATGAATGAGGAACCTTTGGGGTTTGTGTAGCCCAAGTGCCAAAGTACCTCTTTACTGTGACATTCATAAAGAAACAGGTTCTCTGCTCTAAATCTTTAACATCCATATTAAATAATAAAAAACAAATATTCATTTTTTATTGACTTCTTAAAAAATAAAAAATGAAAGAAAATCTGTTTCAGCTGCATAAAACCGAAACCAACTCCAACCTTCAGCTCCTGCCCCCCTGGACTACAGTGATTTCATATAAATATTGTAAAAGGATTGTTATTACCTCTCATGGCTCAGCTCCTGCAGGTTTTGTTCCAAGTCACAACATGCGTTGGAATGTGAGCTGTGTCCTCTGGGAGAGCAGCTGGGAGGTGGCAACTGTCCCCACGTCCAGGGAGCAGACTGAGGCCACATTCCTTCTGGGAGTTCCCCGCGGGGCTGGAGCAGGGGTCTAGAATCCCAGAACACTCTGGCTTGGAAGGGACCTTAAACCCATCTCATTCCACCCCCCTGCCATGGGCAGGGACACCTTCCACCAGCCCAGGTGCGTCTCCCAGAGAGAACTGGAACGGAAAAGTTCAAGTCCATTCTCAGGCAATGATGCACCAGTTTTCAAGCAAACCTCGAGCTGATGTTAGTGTTGTCACATGAAAAACAATCTGAACTTTTTTGCCTTTTAAAAGCGGAATAATCAGTCCCTTCAAACCTGCGAAGGAAACGGTGACATGGAGAGAAGGGAGAGATGTGGGAGCTAGGAGAACAGGGAGACAGCATTAATTACACAGAGCCTGACAGGGAGAGGAGAAAATTTTACACTGTTCGAAAGGGAAAGAATTAAGAGATGATTGAGAGCAGGGAAAACTGGTAATTTCTTTGAGCTGTTTAAAGAGTTTACCAATCTCTTCATGGAGCTCCATGTGTTAGGAGGAGATGGAAAACAGTCCAAGCAGCAGCCTGGAAATATAAAACATAATTTTTTTTTTGTTAGAAAATAAGCATATTTCTGAGATTCAAAGGAAAATATCCACTCACCTATCAGGGAAAAGTTAAGTAGAAAAAACGGCTGCAACACTTTCAACCAAATATTTTCATTTAAAAACACAATATGCCCAAACTAATGTTGTTTGTGTGAAAAGGCTGGTATAAAAAACATCCCGACATGGCAGAAAATGAAGCTGAAAAGCACTTTCCATTCGTAAATATAAGGAAAAAGGTTAAATTTCAGACTTGATACAAATCAAAGTGCCTCGAAACGCCCAGAAGATGGAACATATTGCTTTCAGAAAAAGCAACAATAAAGAAGAAAAACCATTCACCTCAAATCAGGAATAGAAAGTTCCTGAAGTATTTTGCAGGACAGGAAAACCATTTCACTCAGAGGTTCCTGGGGGAAGCCAGAAGAAAACTGGATATTCAATTTAAAAAAGCAAGAACGGAACACATTGCGATGTTACCTTCGGCTATGAAAGATGGGAATGAAAATAAGCCCAGGTTCAGAACAGCAGCACTCAAACCTGCTCCCACTTTTTACGAGGGACATGTAAAGTGCCTCATTAAGTCTCCCCTGCCATTCCAAGCCTTTTGCTGCGGGGGGTCAGTAACAGGGAAATGTCAACGCACCAAAGGGAAAGTGTGGGACAAGAAATAGGGAAAATTAAAACCTCCCAGGCTGCCAAACTCACAGCAAGTGATGGTGGAATCATGGAATGGTTTGGGCTGTGACCTTAAAGCCCATCCAGTGCCACCCCCTGCCATGGGCAGGGACACCTTCCACTAGCCCAGGTGGCTCCAACCTGGCCTTGGACAATTCCAGGGGTGGGGCAGCCACAGCTCCTCTGGGACACCTCATCTCCCCAGCACAGGTAATATTTTGTCCAAAAAACACCATTTAGGCTGCATTTGTACCAAAATAGTGAGACAGAAATGAGGGGCTTCATTTTGAGGAGTGAAGTGATATCACAGCAAGTATCCACACGGGCAAAGACGGGAGAGGGAGTTACCACTGGTATTTTGGGAAATGGAACTGCAAAATGACTGAGGGTGGAGAAGGGCTATAAAAAGCAAAAGAAAGATTGTGCAAGAAGCCCAGCACCTTTTCCCTGGGGAGTTTAAAACAAATATTTTAATTCCACTCTATTTTGAAAGTTCCTTAAAATAACATGAGACTGGATATTTTTATGGTGGAAGCAGTGGCACATCTTGCTAATCCAAGCTATTTGTGTGCAGACAGAAAGCCAATCTTGTGTGGTATGAATTTGGTAAAATCCTTTTAGCTGCGGTTTATTTCTCTTACTGTGCACTCCCTAAGTAAGGTCCAGCAGATGTTGTCCCCTGTGGTTTGGTCCCGGCATTATTCCTGCCTTTCAGCCTGGCGGTTCAGTCACAGCGGCACGAAGATCCACCATCTACATCTCATGCAAGATTTTATTGCACCCCTATGACTTTCCCACCTATTTAAATTTCTGTTTCATATGAATTATCTTTCTGACTGCTTGGCTTTGTAACTTCCCTTTGTCCTTGTTCTATGGTGTCTCAAATCAATATGCAAGTACCGACTTACCCAAAGTTCATCTCCAAACAGATGAGAGACTGAAAAGTTCTTTGCTGCTGCACAGATTTATCATGTACAAGTAGCACATTTGGCATTACAAAAGAGATCATGTAGATGGTGAAAAATGGTAATGAAATACAGCTTGGAAATTTTATAAAGTAACCTTGTTTTACCAGGGGAAAATAGAGGCAAAAATTTAAATTTAAACAGAGGGAGGGAAAAAAAAAAGTGAACTGAATGACCATTGCAATTCCTGAAAAGTTATGGAGAGAAAAGCAAGATGTGACTGGAACACATAATACATACCAGGAGAAGAACAGAAGGATTAAACTGTGTTTCTTCCCCAAAAGGTTGCCCAGCCCTGGCACAGCCGCCCAGGGCACTGGTGGAGTCCCCGCTCCTGGGGGATTTAGAAGCCCTGTGGATGTGGCACTTGGGGACGTGGGTGAGTGGTGGCCTTGGCACTGCTGGGGAATGGTTGGACTTGATGACCTCAGAGAGCTTTTCCAACCCCAGTGATTCTGTGACTCTACTGCCAGTGTTTTCCCTGAGATGACTTCGGCAATGTGCAGAGCTGATGAAGATGGAAGCAGACTGCTGAGGGATACCTCCACTGACCCCAGGGACACGAGGGCCCTGCTCTGTTCAGGAAGACTCCAGCAGCTCCCCAGGGTGGAGCCTGTCCCCCAGAGCCAACCCCTGCTGTGGGACCTCGCCTCGTGCAATAAAGCCGGGTGGCTTCATATTCTCCCTCTTTGACACCACGACCACGAGGTACCTTAAAATCTCCGCTGTTCCTGTTGCCAGGCTCCCTCCGGGCAGGATCACTGGAGCTCCCAGCGCTGCAAATGAGCTGGTCCCTCCGCAGGGAGAGCAGAGGTGACACTGGAGTAGGACCCACCTGGGGTCGGGAAGGGGCCACCAGTGCCCGCGAGCCCTGGGCGTTGGTGGCACCTCGGAGGATGCTCCGCTTGCCTCTCGTGTGGGAGCAGGAGGGGATGCTACAGGCAGGAATTATTCTGCTGCTGGTCTGGGAGCCGCTTCAGCATTTGCAGGATAAGCACATTGAGCACAGCAAAAAGCTCCCTTTGTGCAGGAGACCTTAATGTGGCGATATTTTGTTTGTGCTCTTTGATGTTCAGCTTGCAGTTGTTTTCTGGGGGGTTTAAGGAACAAGCTCTTTAGATAATTTTATCATTTCTTTGTTTGTTTGCCAGAAGATCCATCCTGTGACATAAGGAAAAAACAATTCTATTTCTTATCTTTTATCTCCTGGTTAATATGAAGAGATTACTACCATTTGCAGGAAAAAAACCCCCATCCAAGTCAGTTCATAAGGAGGATAATTCCATCAAGTGGAGTTGATTTTTATGTGTGAATGAAGGTTCAGAGGGACCCACACTTCAGGAATCTAACAAACTTGTACTTTATAAGCACAACACATTCAGCACTAGGATTAGAATATTGAATAAAACATCCTTAAAAGGCCAAAGCTTTGTGAAAACATTGCTGTTTGCACAGCTCTCAGGTAACTTCGGAAGCAAATGCCGGTGCTGTGTTTGTCTATTCCAGTCTTAACAACTGAAACAAAGAGCAATTTTAAAGAAATTTCAGGAAAAATGTCCCATTTGCCCACACATGACTTGAATTCCATGAATGAATGTGTCTCTTACAGCATGCACAAAGCCTTACACAGCCTTACATAAATGCCCTACATCATCCAAGTAGTCACTTTCTGATCTTCAAAATCCAACAGAATTATTTATAGCTTTGCATGAAATATTCATGCAAAAGTGTCCATTCCCTGAAATTTCTGCTAAAGAGTAATTTAACTTGGTTTTTTGCATTCCTTGCTATCATAATAATTTAGGTCAGGCAAGAACCAACAATATCATTTGCCTAAAAAACCCTTGTGATGAGTATTACAAAGTCCTTAGATTTGTAGTAGGCATTTTGTAAAAAGCACCGTGAACAAGGGGCCCAATCCAAGCCACTTAAGTCAATTTTTAGCCAAGTATTTCCCTTTATTTTAGCCTGGATGGAGCCCTAAAAGGTCTCTTTTTAATTAAAGCAGCTAATTCACCCCATACCCAATGCCACTGTTGCATGACATCAGATCATGCAGCAGCAAATACGCATTTCCTGGGGTCAGGGATAAATCAAACCAGGGCTGCCATAGCCCCTCCCAGGGCCTGCAGCAGTCACAGAAATGCCCTTTTGGTTTAAAACTGAAAATGATGAATCCAAACTCACAGGAGCAACATGGTTTGTGCTTTTGGGCTGAATGCAGCCAATGCTGTGAGTGAAAATTCGTGGTGTAACCTCAAGGGTTGTTGAATGTGGGCCAAGCAACGTCATCTTTATGCTGACATATTTTACACTAAAATTGATTCAATTTCCTGGATAAATAAATATTCCTTTTCCCCCATCTTAAATATTTTATAGATTTTTTTTTAATAATATAATTATCTTTACGTCGATATAATAAATATGCAAAAGACCCAAAGCAACAGATGGTGGGGAACACTAAAGTCCAGTACAATAAATATATATGTGTGTGCATATGTAAGCTGCATACACATTTATATATAAATATTCATATATGTCTTACAAGGGATCATTTTCTCCACAAGGCTTTGAAGTGCCATTTTCACTTAAAGGAGCTGAGATTTTATGGCCACCAGATGTCATAAAAACATCTACATTCCCCCGAGCAGGAGCTGCATCCATTCAGGAGCTGCTTCCATCCCTCTCTTCACGCAAGCTCTGCTTCTCAGCTGCTTTCTTCGCGGACAAGGAGAACTCTGGAGTTAATGGAATGTCATTCAAGCTGGTGAGGTGTCTGGGAAAGAAACAAGTAGATGGAAATGTCTTAAAACCTCTGAAGTTTTCCACCCCCCAGCTGCCCCCAAAAAGCCTGGCTGAGCTGGGGGTGACAGCACAGGCAGGGGCCTGGTCCCGCTGCGACGGGATTTTTCCTGGCAGAGCTCTGTGCCAGTTTTCCTCCAGTTGATGATGGCCCTGGAGATCAGACCATGTGTCAGTCCGATCCCACCAAAGCCTGGCAGCCCCCCAGGCCCTCCCCGACACCCCTCCTCGTCCTGCCCTGGCCCACCTCAGCTTGACGTGAGGCTCCTCCTCGGCCTGACACCATCGAGCTTCATCCGGAGCATTTCCACCCTCATCCCACCCACCACTGGTGATTGTTCTGGCAGGAACACTCCGACATCCCCCAGCACAGCCACGGCAAAAAGCCTCGTAACCAATTCCCTCTCCTCCCCTCAGATCAGATTTGTGCAAGAAAAACAATGGAGTGCAACTCCTTTTGTATTTCAGAGACCATAAGATTGTAAAAAAATCATCTGAAAAAACCCCAACCAACCCTATAAATTGACAAATAATATTAAAACCTACATATAAGAATTTTAAAATGCTTTTCATGTGATAAATTTGTGTATCTAAAGAACTTCTCTATCTAGAAAAACACATGACAAATATAAATATTATATAGCAACTACTTGGACAGTCATACAGCAAAATTCCTTTTCTGAATAGTGTTGGCCATCAATCTAAAGTGCCAAATTTTTCAATCAAATTAAAACACACCTCTGAGTATTATAATACTCATTAATTCTCCAAAATTACCACAGCACAGGGGTTCCAGGGCACACCCCTCCTGTTCCTGCTCTCTGTTTGCTCCTGTTGATTTTACCTTTTTGCATATTTTATATGCATTTATAATTAAAAAGCAGCCTTTGCTGCACAGGAAGCCCTGAAAGGTTTCGTATATCACGTCCTACACAGATGTAATGGATAAATCACAGGAACTTTTCCCTTCACCTTGTGAAAGCCATTTGCACACGATGAAAAGGGAACCAGAACAACGCACCCGAATGTCAAGTACTGGAACAGGAGGAATCCAAAATTACCTATTTCTGCATCAGGTCATCGTTACCATTTTCAATAATGCATCTCCCAAAAAATTCTTGAGGATAATTAAAAGGAAGAGACACTCTCAGGAAGCAGGTGTTTCTCCCATTGCTACCAAATAATTTAGGACGGTACGTAATATTTTGACAGCGTGTGTGTGTGAGTGTGAGTGTCTGTCAGGCAGAAATTCTCCTCCAAGACAAAAGGCTCTGTGAGATGCACAATATGGAACGACATCAAAGGCTCTGAACCCCGAGGAGGTCGAGCTGAGACCAAAAAAGTGACACTAAGCATCATATCTCAAAGATTTTCTCGGTTATTTAACAAAATGGGGAAAATTAGGCGTAATTTCCACTTCTGGCTTCTCAGCCCCAACAAAACAAACCCAAGGGAAATATTTGGGAGCTGAAATTGTTTGATTAATAAGCCATTGGGATGTGGCTTTTGACTGATCTTCCCAGAAGCTGTAGGGCTCCACGTGTTTTGAGGAAGGAGGATTGTGTAACAGCACTGAAATCCTCAGCCCCTCTCCACAGTGTTCAGAGCTGCAGCGTGCGATGGACTTTAAATTTCACATAGCGAGTGCAAAACAAGGGAACTCGGGTAATAAATGGTTTTGCAAAGGTGAGCCAAGAGTTAACAGGAAAACTTCACATCAGCTGGGGCTTACCAGGTGCCAGACCTTCAGTGTGAGTGTCTTCACCAGCTGTGCTGGAGGCAGGAAACATCCCACCCAGAGCTCACATTTGCTCTGAGCTCGGCAGGGAATTCTCCTCACTCACTCTTCCCTCCCCCACGTGGGATAAAGCCTCACTGGCACTGATAATCGGGTGAAGGTACGGATGTTTGCCCTCTTGAGTGCTTGAGTAAGCAGATGTTTTGGTCCCCCGTTTCAGAAGGACAGACGGGGCTCAGACCAAGCTGCTCCTGGGGGCTCCTGACCCCTTCACTGCTCCCTCCACTGTCACCTCCCTGAGACTGAACCACACCGGGGACCTTCTCCTCCTCCTTCAGGGAGCTGCTTTAGAAACCCTGTCCCAGTTGGACCTGTAACAATTCCCTCAATACTGGCCAGAGATCTGGTGCAATTGCTGGAGAACGTGTTCCCATGAGGAGGGGGAAGGAGGGTTTCCATATGGGCTCTCTATCCTTTGGGAGAATGTGGCTGAATATTTAAATAGAAAATAACTACAATTTAACCCAGCACTCCTCTAATTCTCTTCTTTCCTTATGCCTCTTTCCATCCTCTTTCATAAATCATGTTTAAACCCTGTAACCCTCCAACTACATGTAAATTCACATTCCTAGGAATTTTTATACCAATTTGGGACAGTGTATTTGCTGTACAACATCTACAGCTCCACCATGCCACTTAATCCTTTCCTATTTCAGCAAAAGCACAAATCAGGAGCGAGATTTTCAGGATTCTAAAAGGACAGATCAAAACTCAAAGGCAATATTTCTCTACCTATGAGAGAAGAAAGGGAGGAAAACAATTCAGTGTGACAAAACCTGCTGTAAGTCAGCAATTATTCATTAGAAGAAACTTCATTGTAACATAAATATGTTAAATTTTTTCTAGATGTGAAACCCTTTTCTGTTCATTTATCATCTTTTTTGTATGAGAATTGATTGTCTTTACATTATACAAGCCCATCTGTTCAAACAAAAATTACCATTAAATAAAAAACCAGCATTCAGAAATTCAGTGTTAGTAGCGATATTATGAATGCAAGAAAGCTGTGCCTGCATTTCCAGTTCTCCATGTTTCTCTCAGAGGTCTCTTACATTTACTATGCATCCAGCTCCTGCTTTAAAAAAAATAAAAATGGTATTTACTTGTTGACAAAGCGGAGGGAAGGAATTGTTTCTTCCAGTAACTTGAATGTTAAAAATAAAGTCAGAGAATTATAATCTCAAGAGACACAGTTAGAAGAAACAAGGAAATTCTTTTCCATAACACAACAGCTTTTCCTTCCCCTTTCCAAGTTCGCTTCCATAGCCTCTTCATTGTACTGGGTTCTTTGCAGTGGGAGGGCAAGATCCCACTTCAAATTTTCCTGCAATAGCAGAGATTGGAGCTGTAACCTTGACTCAGCAAAGCAAAACCAACTGAAGAAAAAAATTTTTGGATTTTTGCTCAAAATAAACCCTGAAACAGCTGAAGTGGAGGGTGCTGCATGGCAGTGGTGGGGAGTGGAGCAGCACTGCCAGAGCTGAGGCCGCTCTCCAGGGAAAAACCCAAAAATCAACTTCCCTGGCCTGAGCAGTAATTAAAACATGGGACCTGAATTTCCACAGAAAAGTATCATCATGCTCAAAAACCCCTCCAGCCCCAGCACTGGATGTGAAATTATCATTTCAGTAATTTATCAAAATAGAAGAGCAGAAATGAGGCTTAAGAGAATAAAGGAAAAAAGACATAAACCAGGTGTCATGGCAGTAGAGGCAAGAGAGCTGTGAGGAGCAGGAAAGCAAACGGTACATGGGATAAAAACCAAATTATGGACAAGTAACTAAAGCCAGTTTGGATGGCCAGGTTGGATGGGGCTTGGAGCAACCTGGGATAGTGGAAGGGGACTGGAACAAAATGGTCTTTAAGGTCCCTCCCAACCCAACCCAATCCGTGGTTCTACGGTCCTCAGGGTAGCTCACGCCATGATATTCTCCTGGGTCGCTGCCTGGGCTGGGGCAGGAGGAGGCACAGAGAACGCGCAGGGCTGGGCAGTGCCGCGCTAGGAAATCCTGAGCAAAGGGCTCCAAAGTGCTGCCGCTGCAGCACACGGTACATCTGACTGTGCCCAGGCAAACACACCTCTGCTCTGCAGTCAGCTACCACTGCAAGCCCCGCACAAGACTCAGCTTTCCTTATTCCTGGAGCTGCTGGACCAAGCAGCACAGTCTGTGCTCCTTTGCAGAAAGCTCTTCCCTTCCCAACCCTCTGTAATGACCACCAGGAAAAGGGCCAATGACACCCCAAGGAAATAACAGCCAGGAGCTGATGCTGAAAATTAGAGGAGAATGTGTTGTTTACAAGCACATGAAAAGGAGCCTCTTTGCCAGGGCTGGTTGCAAAAACAATCACTGCAGAAATTCAGCTCCAATTCCCTGGCAATCCACGCTGACCTTTGCCACCACCTCTTGCATACAGGGATGGCATCTGGATTAAAGTGGCCCTGCTTGTTAGAGCAGCACTTCCTCCAGGTTAAAACCTCTATTTAAACTCCTCTTGCCAGTGCCCTGGTGTGACTGACTGGCCTTTGGAAACTTCACACTGAGCTCGGCTGAATTACAAGGCAAATTATTAAGCTGGAGTTATGAGCCCTGTTATTATGCTGGAAGAAAAGTGGTGCCTGCAGCAACTCATGTGAAGGGATCCAGTTCTGCCAGGGACAGAAAAGCAAACACAGATCTCAATACAATTCCCCTGAGAGAGCAACTACTGTACCATTATATTGGCCATTGTAAACACTGGAGGAAGCTTTACACTTTGTCATTCGCCTTCTCAAGCACTCCTAAAATTTTCCAATCATCAGCTTGGCTTTTTCCCTCCTTCTCCCTTTATAAAAGATAAAATCAACAGAATCAAGATCCAAAAAAGCTCGGTGTGGGTGAAAACAACAATAAACCCCTTGTTCTCTCTTAGCAACCCAAGCAGACAGTGCACGGGGCTGATCCTTCTCCTCCAGGACACGTGTGCCTGTGCAGTTCCTAAAGATTCAAGAAAAGGTGATGAGTCAGTTCCTGTATCTTGATCAAATTCATCTGGAACTGCAACAACAGCAAAATGCAGTTTTATCTCCAAGAGGGGGAGAGAAATAGAGGGCACAGATTAGACACAAAGGACAGAAACAGCACATTCCAAAACCCGAGATTCTCATTAAGCCACAAGGAAAGAAAACCAGTGACAAATGTGCTCTGCTGTGAAGTAGATAATGGAAAAGGTAAAGAAAATGTACATTATGCACAGGACATTATAATACTTTACAGCACAAAATTTGCACTGTTTCGGTACAAAGAAAAAGACAATTCCCAGTGAATGTCTGAGCGCTGCCTCATCCCCACAGCGCCAGGAGCACGTTCTCTGCACTCAGAGACTTCAAGCTGTATAAAATACAATGGGAATGGAAAAGAAAAGTGGATTAGACCGTGAAATATAAGTATGACACTATTAAAGAATATTATGATACTTCACAGTGTAAAAAGAATAAAATGTGAAATCACTGGGTTGTGAAAGTTCTTCATTGCTCAGATAAAGCCGGCGTGTGGCATTACCTGGCGGAGGGAAGGCAAGCTCTTGGCTTCCAGCAAGCAGCACTGATCTTGCTTCAATAGTTTTTCTAATTTGTTCAATTCCTTAGAATATACTGGGAAGCTGAAAACCTCTAACTGAAATTTATAGAGGCAGAGGAGAGTCTCGGTGAGGTAAAACCTGCCGTGGGTGACCCCCCAGCCAGCCTGGGCAGCACCCCCCGGGGACCCCCCCGCTGCCACGGGGACACGGGGGAACTGTGGAACAGCTGTTTGCTCCAGAACTTTGGATTAGAGCAGAGGGAGGAGATGCCACAGTACCCAGTGAACATCCAAACCCCCGAGCAAGAGTCTGATCTTGTCTCACAGAATGGGAAACAGATGCGCACTGGGCTGAACAAGAAGGGGATGAACTGCAATACACCACCTACGACACGAACTGGCTCTGTGAATCCCACAAAATGTTCACAAAATACCCTTGTCCAAAAGAAATCACAATCACAGCAATGTTTTAAGATGTTCAAGGCCCTGGGAGTCACCTTGAATTAGCCAGTCAGAAAATAAAAGCCTTGTTTTGGCCTGAAGCGTTTTAAAGTGACTCTATTTGATCTTGTGGGATTTTTGTTTTTTCTTTTTTTTTTCCCCCTCTCAGTGTTCATCCTTCCTTTTTAAAGGCACCTCAAAAGAATGGTTTCTGAGAAGATAAAAATATTTTCTTATCCACATGAGTGTTTTACTGTGGTGAAAGGAAGGGAGAGCTGCCATAACCCATTCCCAGGCTGCTGTGGGACTTCCCTGCACGATACCTACAGCAGATCAGGGTATAAACATCTGCCTCTGCTATGTATAAACCACTTATTTATATAAAAATTACCTTTCAACCAGCCCACGAATGGTCCTAGAACAGCCAGGCCTCCAAAACCCCCTGGACTTCAAGTACATTCTCAGGGACAAAAAGGGAAAAGCCCTGGGGAAACAACAAAGGCCACATATTAAAAATGAAATTTGGATCATAAACCCTACAGAAATAGATAAAAGAAGATATTAAGACATATTATATAATAAGATATAATAGATAAAATAGATAAAAGAAGGTAATTTTAATAGATAACACAATTTACATACCCCCTCAGCTAAACAAAAAATAAGAATTTAAAGAAATAAAATATTTCGCTTTCTAACCACTTTCAAAAATTATTTGAAGCTCCCAGCTAAAGTAAAGTAAACTGTTATCAGGCAGTGAAGTGCTGGAATACTTAAAACTGAAGGGATCTAAACAAGATAAATAGGAGGCATAAGGGAATGGCACAGCAGCTCATTAGGAACGGTTCAGAGAACAATCTTATCAGTGTAAAAACGTTCCCCCTCCGTTTTAAGAAAGCATTCATTTAATAGGAAAATTAATGCAGAGCCTTGACTAAATTAAGCCTGGAGCCTTTCAGCAGGGATAGAACAAACCTGTTGCATGTTTGATTTCCAATTTATGCCCCAGACAAGTCTGGAAGTAACAGAACTTTGATTCATGTTAAAAATCCTCTCCTTATCTCCCTGTAGGAGCCACGTGTCCCTGGTGTGGCTCCCGGCCCTGGGCTCTACGATACTTGTGGGTCCCTTCCAGCTCAGCACATTCTGGGATTCTGGGAACTTTCTTGGTGTTGCCACCATTTTCCACCAGAAAGGCTCAGAGTGGAGCTCTTGGGGTGTCCTGTGCAGGGCCAGGACCCAGGCTCAGTGACCCCCCTTCCAGCTCAGAATATTCTACAAAAGGCCCTGATTGGCTTTGTTTGCTTTGAGTAAAAAGTGGAATTTTGCAGTATGTCATTTCTGGACACTAAAGCATTTTTTGACAATCTACCGTCTATTTATTTAAAAAAAAAAACAAACTGAAATACCTGCACCCACTTTAAATTGAAAACTCAAACATTTCATTTTCTTTTTTAAATATGGGCTTTTGCAGGAGCGATGGGAGAGATTCCAAGGGGTTTGTGAGTTGGGTTTTCATTTAGATAAGCTGCCCATGGCCCGAGAGGTGATTGAAGCTTATCCCCACCATCACCTCAGCTCCACAGCCAGGGCTGGGACATCTCATAAAGAGCATCAGCAAGTCTAAATCTTGTATTCCCAGGGCATGGGAAGCAGGGAAAATTATCTGCCATGTCAGAACCTTCAAACATGCAGTAATTCCATAACCATTAAGTTCCTCCAAAGCATTTATCATAATAGATATTGTGGCATTTCATCCCACAAAACCCGTGAGGAAAGCAAAGCAGGCTGCACAGGATCCTAAGGAGCAACAAACTCAAAAAATAGACATATTATTCTTCTCTCCTGAAAGTTATTAATCCCATTTTAATCCAAAATTGTTTTAACAATAATATTTCCCCAACCTCCTTCTTTCAGTGAAAGCTGCTACAAGTGACAAACATACCAGAACTTGATCCAGAATTAATTAAAGAAAAAGTGATAGGAAACAGTATAACTCAATCACTGCACTTTATGAACAACCCATAAAGGAGCCAAAATCTTTAGCTCTCTGAGTATCACCATTAAAAAGAAGAATGATACATTTATTACAAACTAATTCTCTGAATTACTTGAGGAACTTACCCAGCTCTCGGACAATATTTAACCCTGGTTTGCAAGGACAGAGCAGCATAAAGGGCTAAAAGAAGAAGAAGAAAAATAACCCCCCCCTGAAGGTCTCCAGTTTCTTCTTTCTTTATAGCTAATGGATGGTCTTGGAGGGCTTTGCCAACCACAACAATTCTGTGAATCTGCTCGAAGGCTTTTTTTCCCCACTGTCAGAGAAATCTGTTGTTGCGTGTGTTGGTAACTGAGAAATTCAAATGACATCTAACCTTGTCAGGATCCAGCGATTTTGCCAGCAATCACATCTGCTCCTTTTTTCTTAGTCCTCAGGTACATCCTGCTGCCTCTGGATCTGTGTGACCCGACACCCAAATGTTCCAGGAGAAAGGAGTTTGAGTGACAGCGCAGATAAATGAGGTGGGAGCTCGGCACAGCATCCAAGGAGATCCCAGCGATGCCCATTTGCAATTAAAACAGCTCCAATCTGCTGGAAGTGCTCGAGGTAAGACAAGTCCAGCAGGGTCCGGCCAGGGGGGCGGACACCCTGCCTATTGGAAAGATAATTAGCAATATTCATTTCCTAGGGCATGCAAAGCATAGGCATAAACAGTTCCAGGTGTCCCCATATTTCCAAGTTCTTTGGAAATGACTGGTTCAAAAAGGATCTAAAGAGACATAGTAAAATTTTGTTCCCGTCATAAAAAAAATATGGGTTTGATGGTTGGATGTGCCCAGTGAGACTGAAATAAATCACTAAAAGCATAAATGCCTTTTCAGTTTATTTTTGCCTAGCCCACCACGACACTAATCAAAGCCCTACTCTGAATGACAATTTATTGTCAATTAACAATTATTATTGTTATTTTAATGCGAAAGAAAGGAATTTTCTTATCTGTGGGGATTTATTGCTAAAGTCTCACCTTAGGAAACTGTAGGTTCTCTGGGAGTGAATTCGTCATCCAGGGTTGTGCTTTGATTGTCATTAGCTCTGGACAGCCCAGACTTCTCTCATATAGTTTTTATCCATCAAAAAATGCCCAGAATTCTTCTTAGCCACAACTCACAGGAGAGTTGGCACTTGCAAAGCTGATGCAGAATATCCCTAATCACAGGATTAACAGTGGGCACCTAATCATCTGCAGGAATATCAATGCAGTGAGGGGGAATCCAGCTGTGTCCATTCAGGAATCATTTAAATAAAAATTGTACAGATTTTACTTAAAGAGCCATTAACGGCACTGCAGAGCTGAGATGGAAACTGTTCCATTTCCAGGCACATCGTGTTCAATGGGCAAAATTAGCTGGGAAAATAGCAAGGATTAAGGAACAATCCAAGCACCTGCAAAGTGAACAGCTCATAAAAATCAATTATTCTATAACCACTGATTAATATAATCAAGTTCAACCTTTGGGATACCTTCAATCTAATAACTCAGGAAACCACTGAGAAAAAACATGAAAGAAGAGTTATCTTCAAGCCCAAATTTATCTAAATATTTGAAATTGAGAGCTCGGGTGAGTAGGTTCCAGACACCTGGAACTTCACTCTTACAGCCCAGATTCTAATTATGCGGGGAAATCATATTAATCCTCGTTAAGTGGAAAACTTCCTCTTTCTTTAAGCAGCAGTTTTTTTGCCCCCTTGCATTTCCAGCCCTGGTTCCTCACGTCCCTTCATTCCAAATAGTGCACAAAATCTGTAGTTTTGTAGTGCTGAAGTCCAGGACCTTCACTAAGCCAGGTCCAGTGCTCAAAGGAGGAAGGTAAAAATAAATATGCAGTGCCCTGGTTGGAAAGAAACTGGTGAGGCAGACAATAAACACATAATAAATCCCAAAGCTGTTTGACAAGCTGGAAGAAAGTAAGTTAATGTTCTGTAAAAGGTACACATTTATTCCTGGATTATCATCAGTCTTCTGGATCGTGGCACAAAGATTATGGAGAACAAATAGATGTAATTTGGGGAGGCAGTTTGCGTTTCACACCGTGGTTTATCCTGCTCCTTGTTTTTCGGCCCGATACCAAAGGGCAGCCGGGGAACCTGTGCAACTGAGGGAGGTGAAGATTCATGAGCGACCATAGAATATTGCCATTTCCTTTAAAAACCACGGAAATTCTGAGGAATTGGAGGAAATTAAATTTCCTACAAGTCATTTGATTTTTCTGTTTGCATGTAAAAATACCTCCTGCTGAGGCCTTTCTTAAACAAAGATAAATTTAGAAATATTTGACACAGCTCATGCTGATTTCTGTGGCCATTTTGTTAGAAATCCTTTGTTACTGTTGTTTTAATATGAAACAAAGATATTTTCTTATTTATGAGGGTTTATTGTTTATTTCTCACTTAGGAAATCCTAGGATTTCTAGCAGTTAAATTCCCAGTGCTACAGCTGAGGGCTTGATTTGTTTTACAGTGTACTTTGGAGAGATCTTGGGCTTCAAACCAAACTGTACATAACATTTACATAAGTACCATCTTTTACCTGCTAAATCAATGAAAATCCTTCTTCGGTTGCTTAGAGATGAGCTCTTTTGACCAAAAACCCCTTCAAAATACCGCACATTTATATTTTACCTAGTGAATTTACTCTCCTCCCCGGAGGAGACCCGTCCTTGCTCCTTGGCTTTGTCATTCCCTGGAAGACAAGTACATTTAGAATCATTGGAATGGTTGGGGTTGGAAGGGACCTTAAAGCTCACCCAGTCCCACCCCCGGCCATGGGCAGGGACATCTTCCACCAGGTTGCTCCAAGCCCCGTCCAACCTGGACCTTCTCGGGAGACCTTGGAGCTCAGAGATGGAAGAGGAGATGGGGAGCAATGAGTACTCGCTGCTGCCTTCTCTGCAGGGCTGGTTTCATCTCCAAACAGGCTCTGGAGGAGACTTCTGCACTTCCCATTGCGTGTGAGGAATCCGCTTCACCCTGCTGATTTCTGGAAACGCAGCGGGAAGAGGAGACAGGAAGTTTCCCAGGAAAACAGAGTGGCCGTCAAAGGTGATAATTAAAACAAATCTCCCCCAGAATCTTTTTGCGTGAGCGCAGGACCACGTGGACCGTTGTGAATTCATTATCTTGATGCACAATTACCGACCTTTTGTAAGTCTCCTGTTGCCCTGATACTTTTGAGTTATAAAAGGTCACCAATAGTTTATGGAAATAAACACATATAATATTTAGAATTCCTGCTGAACAGGTGGCCTTCACAGGGGAGTCAGTTGGGAAGAAAACACTGTTTTTACCAAAAAGTTACACAGGAACTCCATCCCTTTTCACATCCAGCGGGGCTGATTTCTTACCATCCAGCTCTAACATTTCTCTCTCATGGAAGGTCTCTCTGCTCAGTTAAATCCCAGCAACCACATTTTCTCCTCTGATGCATTTCTCTGTTTTTATTTTCTGGTGCAAGTCATTACTTTCAAACCACTCATTTGAAAAGCCTCAGGTCTGGTTACATCATAAGTAGTTAATGGGAGGCGACATTTTAATGTCATCATTTACCATTTATTCCCATTGCAATGACATGTCTCTATTTTTTTGCTAGATGGGCAGTTACTGGAGAAAAAAAAAGCTGCAAATGCAGGACAAACTGACTTGAGAGAGCAAAGAAATTCCTCCATTCATTACTCTTAATTAAACATGACACAAATTAGAGGCAGAGCTCCAGTTACTGCACCTCCTGGGCTAAGTAAGGGAGTTAAACCTTTGCCTGCAATCCCAAAGTTCCAAAGAAATACATAAATTTAAACAAAATATGACAATGTTTTCACCAAGAGGAGTCAGCTGCCTTTATATGGAGAAAAAAATGCTTTTATTTCTCCTGCTTTCCCCTGGCCTTTGAAGCCAGTTTTCCCTCTTAGTGCTCCCTCTATGGAATGACTGAACTGGGGAAATAATTTAAACTTTTTTTTCCCCAGCTTTCTCCTGCCCCTCTTTGAAAAAGGCATCCCTTAAAACAAAGCCTTTCAGCAAAACCTCAAAGGAAGAGACAGGGGGAGGCTGGTTTTAAATCTTTTTTTGAAAGGCAGAGATTTTGAAGTATTGATTTTTGATCGTTTTGTCCTTCATCCCAGGTCACGGACATCAAACAGGATGGCTGTGCCTTCTGCTCCTGTTAACTGCAGTCTGGGCAGATTTCTGTCAGCTTCTGAAACCTGCAGAGCGAGAAGGAAAATCAGAATAAAAATTTACCCCAGAATCTTCTGTCCTGAAAACGTTAATTTTGTTATACACAGTCAAATCTTACTGAGAGTTGCAAGAGTTAATATGAGAGGATTCTTAACGTGTTACAGTATGGAGAAGTGCTTCAACTTGTTAAATCCATCAGAAAATACAAGTCAAGCAATATTTCTTTGGGTATTTCGTGAAGATAAAGTGTCCAAAATAAAATAAATTTTGAAATATTTTCACTTCTTTTTTTCCCTTCCATTAACAGAAAGAATTCAGACCTGAACATAAACTTTTAGTCACACTTTGCTTCTATATGTGTATTTTGCTCCAAGCCCCGTCCAACCTGGCCTTGGGCACTTCCAGGGATGGAGGTGCTCTTCAACTCCCAGCACTTCCTTTCTACTGCAGGGATTTAGTTCTGCTTATAAAAGGTCTCTCTTGCTTCCAAGTCCAAACACAGAATGACCAAAACGACACCAGAAAATCAGCACAGGGACCGATGGACACCACAGCAGGGCCACGGGGCTGCCAGCGCTGCCTTGCACCAGCTCATCCGAGGGGTGCTGCTGTACAGGCAGCAACGGCTTGGAAAGCTGGCAGGATGCACAGAAAAACCTTGAATCCATCCCAACTGGCACAAATGAGGGGAATACAAAGCCCCAGCTCAATGGAAGCAACACAGGACTGGACTTGAGCGAGATGGAGTCAGGATTTCACCATGGAAATAATGAAAGCCAGGCTGGGGATGCTCTGAGTGCAGTGCCCAGAGGATCCATCACTCCCCCAAATGAAGCACCAATTTGGAAGCTCACACAGCCTGAAGAAGAGCAAAGCAATTCTAGAAACTCGGTTTAAACAAGCTCAAATCTGTCCTGTGTGCGGTGCCAACTTCTGCTTACACATTCCTGTTCTGCACAAAGGCAAATAAGAGCAAAATCTGGCCCCAAAATTGCCAACAGCTCTCTGAATACTAACTTAGGCTTTTAAAATATCCAAGTACATACAAAAGCACAGCTCAGATTTTGAAAAACCACCAGAACTGGCTTCCCAACGTCTGCACTCTCTTTTCTCTCCCTCCTCCAGGCAGACCACGGGTCCTCCATATGGCCAACGCTCCACCACCAGAGGAATAACTCAGTTTTACCTGTGCTGGTGCCAGGACTCCCACCCAGCCGTGCCCTCTGGCACAGGTTGTGGTGTGGATCGTGGTGTCCTCCATCCAGAAGCTCCTCAGATGTCAGCAGTTTCCCTGGGAAGCAGCTCCTGGCTTCGGGAGAAGTTTGAAAAATTGTGGGTTTTGCCGTATCTTGGAAAAGGCTTTTTTAGAGTTATTCCAGGCTGACTACCAGAGCCAAAATACCCTGGGCCATACTTGCAGAGCTGGAGTTGCCATGGAGAAGGCAGTGGCCGGCAGGTTGGAGCACTGCAGATGGTGTGAGCAGCACGTGGAGACCCTGGCGGTCCGGCTCACCAGGCAGGGCTGGTGTGGGAATGCTGCTGGACACAGGAGGGTGAGTCACGGAAAGGGACCCACGGGGATCATGAGTGCAACTCCTGGCCCTGCCCAGGACACCCCAACAATCCCACTATGTGCCTGAGACCATCGTCCAAACGACAGCCTAATGCTGGAGTTAGGTGTCCATCAGACACCACCAGAATTCCTACAGCTCCCAACCCACTGAACACTGACTGCAGAGTGATAAATAACCTTAGCATAGGACAGGAATATCCACAGTGATGTGCCTCCTGAGCACCTGATGTACATAACTCTGCGTGGGAGTTTGAGCAGGATGTAACTGTGGCCTCTCAAACAGGCTCAGAGTGGTTGGATCACTCGGTTAGTGAAGTCATTTTACCCCTGCAGACCTGGTCAATCCCACAATTTATTTTACAAGCAATAGATAATATTTTGCTTCCCACGAGTAGCACACAGAATTCTACTAAGAACTTGAGATCACAGCAAAATATTTTACATAGACAAAATGTGTCCTGTGCCATTCGCATTTTAAAATTCAGAATTTTGATGGGCAAGCCTCATTTTTCAGAGACAACTGCTTGAAAGGAAGTGTTTGGTTTACAGACTTCTAATTTATTACTATTATTATTATTGTTATTTTGTACAGGTCTTATCCATTAGCACTTTGCATCAGCAGTTATTTTAATTAAACTTCCCAAAGACTCATTTCATGATTTTCATTAAATTCAATTCTTTCACCAAACCAGTGCCAGTTCATGCTTTTAAAAAATTGATGAGCACCTCTTTGAGATTTGTACACCAGGCAGGAGCCGTGCAGCAGCCTTAGGATTGTTCAGTCCTAACACAAACACTGACAAAAATTCATTAGCTCACTACAGCAAGCAAAATTTCCAGGAATGTTATCATACAGGATAGTAGCCCGCAAGGCAATTAACCAGCAATTAATTACTTGAAAATATATTCTCTTGACCACTTGAGAATGGGTTGACTGCTTATTTTGAATATTAAACAAAGAACAACGCTTTGAAGCAGCGTGAGGCAGCTCCAGCAAACCCTTTTACACAGACACCGGGTCCTCGGGAAGGGCCCTTCCTTGAGTCAAGATGAAAACCACTCTTCCCAATTTTACTGAGAAATGCAGGGTCACAGCAGGGGCCATGTGCAGTGTGCCGTGCAAATGAAATGCCAGCCCTGCACCACTGATTGGGCATCGGGGTGCCAGGATGTCTGTCTGCAGCCAGACCTTCTGGATGGAGCTGTCCTGGATGGCTTATTTTGTGTCCCTGGCTTTGCACATGTTTCCGCCTGTGAATGAAGGAGCACTGACTTCAGCGGTGAGATAGATTTTGGGGCCCATCTGAAAGCTCTGGAACATGTGCATGATGCACATTAACAAATATATCATAGATCTTACCACTACAGCTCTTCTCTCCCCGCTTATTTTGCATTTCATTTTCTTCAGCGAATCAAGTGGAGGCAGAATATTCAATCTCTGGAGTGAGCAAGTGTCCTATGGAGTAAAAATATACACTTTTAGATGAACTTGTTCTCTCTAGGCTAGTTCGTCCCAGAGGCAAACAAACCACAGGGAAATTCAAATTCCATCTTGGCTGGGATGTGAAGCCCTGAGAAGGGAGCAGGAGGATTCTGCCCGACCTCCGGAGCCCACGTTTCCTGCGGCGGTGCCGGGTGGGCGAGGGGAGGCATAAATTCTCTCCCACTTGGCAGAACTAATCTCTTTTAATCTGCTCTCTTTATGGCACCTCTCTGGGCTGACAAAACCCCGATTTATGGACTGTCAGGAAGGTCCACAAGGCCAATATCTTTCTTCAGGAGTTCACTTTCTTCAGCGGTGCCGAGGGAGGGAATTTAAACACAGCATTTCCCTCGCTCAGACTTGCAGTGTTACATCAACAGGGTTATTCTAAAGCAATAAAAATCGTACATGTAAGTGGCAAATTATTGAAAAATTAGAACACTGCTTTGTTCAAGTGATGCTCATTACATCTGGAAGTGCATCTTTTTCCTAGGGAGGTGCTTCTCCACCAGGACCAGTGACCCCATGGCAGACCCAGGGACCTGTTTTGCTCCATTTTCTGTAAAACTAATTAGAATTATCCCCACGTGGCTTCATTCAGCACCCTCCCCTAATCCAGGGTGAAAGGGAGAGACACATCCTAGGTCTTTGTGGCAGTTTAACTGATTAATCCCAGGGTTCCAACTTTATTGATTCCTCTCCAGTGTGGGCTTTTTGTGGAGCAGTTATATTTAAAGGCTGAAAAGAGCCCTTGAAGATTCAGAGGATAAAAATAATTACCTTTGATGCTGAAAATCTGTTTCTTTTCTTCACCAAATATGGCAGTGCTGCACCAAAATAATGAGTTAAGGAAAATATCATTTATATAAAATTAGTACTTAAATGTCTTCAATAAGATATTCATTAGCATAATATTGTGAAGGGAAATAGTTAAATATCAACTGATTTGGCACAAACAGATAAAACCCAACAACCATCCTGACCTGAAGGGAGCCTACATGAAAGATGGAGAGGGAAATTCTACTAGAGCATGGAGAGACAGGACAAGGGGGAACGGCTTCAAAGTGAAGGAGAGTAGGGATAGATGGGATATTGGGAAGGAATCCTTCCCTGTGAGGGGGGGGAGGCCCTGGCACAGGGTGCCCAGAGAAGCTGTGGCTGCCCCATCCCTGGAAGTGTCCAAGGCCAGGTTGGACGGGGCTTGGAGCAACCTGGGCTAGTGGAAGGTGTCCCTGCCCATGGCAGGGGGTGGCACTGGATGGGCTTTGAGGTCCCTTCCAGCCCAACCCATTCTGGGATTCTGTGACTTCACAGGCCATAACTGAGTTTCAACCAAACCAAGGGATTCTTCCAAGGTCACACACAGAGGAAGAGGCAAAACTAGCACCAATATTTTCTGGACCAATTCAGTGCTTTTAACCATGAGCTCATCCTTCCCCTCCTAATTCCCTGAACTGCCCTCTCAGAGTCACGGCAGGACAGAGGCTGGAATGTAAATGCAGTTAGACCACGTTTACCATCTCACCCGAAGGATTTCATTGAATTAAGCTGAATAAAGCTGTTCACATGCACACAAGTATCTGTAGGACTGGTCCCTGAAATGAGAAATATTTTCAAACACGTATCCTGCAAAGGGAAGAGCATTTGGATCCCTCTTTTCTCCTACATGTGAACCATAAACACAAGATAAAAGCACTGCAAAGCCTCGGTGGGGCTCAGAGGCGAAAACGATCTGTTTTGCTCTGCCGGTTTGAAAATGGTTTTCTTGATGAAACTCCTGAGTCTGCTGGAGACTGAGACACAGATGGATGAGCTGAGCATATGATAAACCTGCTGCATGAGTTTGTAGTTAATTGCCCATCATCTTTTTTTGTCTCACCATAAAAAATTTCACGCCCACCTTGCCCAGCAAAGGTAACCCGGGTGTCATAAACCATTTGTCTCCGGCGCTCTCCTCGCCGCGTTCTCCGATCGCTCTTGTTGCCGAGTGCTGTGGAGACAGGACAAATTTGCTGAGCCTTTTTACAGATGAAGCACACTGCATCTTTTATCAAATGATCTCCATCCTCTAATGAGAAGAAACACCTTCCAGAGCCATTTGCATAGTAATATCTTTATTTCTAAACCAATAAGCAGGCTGTGACTCTCAGAGCCGTTAGTCAGCACAGAGACTCTGCATTTACATGAGCCAAGTGTGGAGAGAAGCCAAGAAGCCACATCCTCTTCCCATGGGGCATGGAGGGGACTTTGGGCTGAGCAGGAGGGGCTGAGGGGCCCAGTACAAGAACCATTACGTGGGTGGGGAGCCCACAAGGGAAGCATCATTGAAGTCCTGCGCAGGGCCAGGAGTTGGACCTGATGATCCCTGTGGGTTCCTTCCAACTCAGGATATTCATGGAATCCCAGACTGGTTTGGGTTGGATGGACCTCAAAGCCCATCCAGTGCCACCCCCTGCCAGGGGCAGGGACACCTTCCACTAGCCCAGGTTGCTCCAAGCCCCATCCAACCTGGCCTTGGACACTTCCAGGGATCCAGGGGCAGCCACAGCTTCTCTGGGCAGCCTGTGCCAGGGCCTCCCCACCCTCACAGGGAAGGATTCCTTCCCAATATCCCATCTATCCCTACTCTCCTTCACTTTGAAGCCATTCCCTCTTGTCCTGTCACCACAGGCTCTTGTAAAAATTCCCTCTCCATCTTTCTTGGATTTCTCCATTATTTCTTGAATCCTTGTCTATGATTCTATGTCCTCTCCCTGCCTTCACAGCTCCTCTTGGGAAAACAGCTCCTTTCTCCTGCAGGAACCAGGGTGCAGGGGTGGTGGTTGGGCTTGAGAACAGGAGCTGACACTGCAGATGCCATCCGTGCTCCTCAAGCCTGTTTATCACTGGAGCATTTCTCTCTCTCATTTTTACTGGGGGACAAAATATTGCAGGAAGAGGTCATTTCAGGGCAGCACAGACTCACTCTGAGCAGCAAGAAAGACAAAACACTGTCTAAACAGCACAATTCTGAACCTGCCTTCAAAAAAAATCTCCTGTTTTTTTGCTTGGATGGCACAGTGCGGAAAGGCTGCTCTTCCCTGCCACAGCTCCAAGGCAAACAGTGTCACTGTGCTGGGGTGTGGGGCCTTTCCCTGCCTTCCATCGGCTCTGCCCATCTGAGCTGAGCGAGTCTGGTGGGCAGCACCCCTTCGACAAAGGAGAAAGGAGAAAAAAGTCCTCCTTGCACTGAGCCACTTCAAAGAAAATTGAAACCTCTTCTCCACCCAAGTGGTGCCGCCTAACAGGCCTCTGGAAAGCGCCAAAACATTTAGTGATGGCAGAGCCTCCCCAGGAAACAGCTCTTCTTCAGCAATCAGCTCCTCGGAGCAGGAACGAGCAAAGTCTAATGGGCAGTTAAAGGAATTAGCCCCAATTTCCCTGGTGTGCTTTACAGTGCACGGCCCTGATTTACAGAACTTAAATCTTTGGCAAATAGATTTTTTTCCCCGTTCCTCTCACGGCACAGATCCACTTCATTCCCACAGCTCCCCTGCCAGGACCAGCAGAAAGGAGGGAGCTGCCAACACAGTGCTCATCGCTCTTGAAAAGCTTTTGGGAACAAGCAGGACTCTGCTGATCACCAAATTTTGGAATTTGCTGAACATAAGCAGAAATGGCTCCGAGAAGAGGAACAAACTCTTCCAACAGTCCCTGTGTAGCCCATGCTGAGGCACCAACAACACCACTCATAACTGCAGGGGGACTTCTGTTTGTTATATTGAGACCTATATTTATTATATTTAGTTATATCAGTGATTCTCCAGAGGGAACCACACAAAGTCTTCACCTGGCTTAGTGAAGTTGATATTTTTTGTGTCTGTGCATGCAGGCATGTTTGTTTGATTTTGGTGATTTATTTATGGGTTTGTGTCCTTACATTTCTTAGCACATTAAAATGTCATCAATTTGCACTGCCTGTTTGAAATGTCACCCCTTTTTTTTAGCCTCGAATGTAGTTTGGTACTGTGAAGATATAAAATAATATTATCTCAAGATAAAAATGATATTTATCTAAGAGAGTGACTATTAAAAGCACTTGAAAAGTGATGGAATTATTAAAACCAGTCTTGTCTTGATATAAGGTTGAGAACTGAAATAATCCTGTTAGCAAGGAAATAGGAAACATCCCTCTCTCTCAGTTCCTGTGGAAGGTCTCTAGAGATGCCCACTTTTCCCCATGGAATTAGGAGGAGCTGTTCCACATTATCTGGTTTCCTTTCTGACCGCATTAAAACAAACATTCACCGTGGATCCTTTGTTCCCCATCTCTTTCAAAAGGCTGCCACCAAATGGGGGATCGGTTTTAATACAAGGCTCGGGTTTGTGTTTTGTTCCTGGAGCAGCAGCTCAGGCTCTGTAAGGAGGTGCCACTGCAGGTCGGCCAGGAGCTGGCTCTGGCACCGCACCAGGAATTCCGACACGGCAACAGCTCTGTGCCACAGGGGCTGTGTTTATCTTCCCCTGTAAAAACCTGCACTTACTGCAAAACCTGCGTTGTATCCACTTTGGTTATAAACACTTCTGTGTATTTTGAACTGTACAATTTAAACATAAACAGGCAACTTGCTTGACCCCCTCCGATATCAGGTGGGGTGTCACTGCATGGCCCAGAGCCTGGAATTCTTCTTTTATTTCTACAGTGCCACTGGATTTTACCAACAAGGATATTCCAATCCAAGATTTTATTTGCCTCATAAATTCAAAGTTCCCTTTAAGAGCCAATATGGAGCTCGTGAGAACTCCTACTCTGGAATACAGAAGACAATAAAAGTAATAAATTAAATGCATTCAGCCCATTTTGCCTTGGTCTGACTCTACCAGTTCCCTTGAAAGCCTGACACCATTGAAATATGGAAAAAAAAGCAGAGTAAAGAAGTGGAAAAGGTACTAGTCACAGCCCCAAGAAATTACCTGAGTGTGCACAGCTCCATCCTGAATTCCAGCAGCTTGGAAACAGAATGATAAGATACCTTGGCTGCAAAACATCACGAGGATGCTGCCTCCTCTACACAAACATTCCCAGCAGAGCTGCGACCGCGTCTCCTGGCGCCGAGAAAACTGAGGGGTAAAGAGTGAAAGGAGAAGTTATTACATTTAGGATTTGAGCATTAGCCACAGCAGGTTTGAAAGGATGTTGTGAACAATTGCCTGCCACAGTCCCCTTCCCCAGCCTTCAGAACCGGAGAACATTCCGGACGGTGCCGATCGCTGGGAAGCGACTGGAGCTTAAACGAGGTTTTATCTTCAGTGAGTGTTTATTTCACTCCCCATAAAGTAAAAGGCACCACAGTTTAGAAATAATGTATTCACAGCCCTGACTATTATGGGCAAGCCATTATTTTTATTGCTGGCTGTGTAAAGGATATTTCATGTTTAGGTAACGCTGGTGTTCCAAAATAAATAAGGAGGTGGATGCAGCAGAAAATCCTTGGTGCAAAATACACATACAATTATGTGCTAAGCACTGGAGGAGTACATTGTACCTGCAAGTTTTATAACTGTGAGAATCACCCCTCATTTGCATGTGCAATTACTGCAATTGCATATGCAATTACAGCCACTGGTTTTCCAATGAGCTCACAGAAAAAAAATGAAATACCCATTTCTCTTTGCTGTAATAAAAATGCGATTTGCATACACAGAAAGAAAAACTGTGTTTTCTGGGATATGAAATTAGACCACCTTGGGGTATATTTTGCTTTTCTTGAATGAAATATAAGCATTTCTGTGATATTAAAAAAGGCTGGAGCTGTTTGATAGCTGGAGACTTCACAGTAATTTCTTCTCTTGGGCCACTGTAATTACTGTGAACTATTCCATTGTCAGAGATATTATTTTACATTTGCAATTAATAGGACATAGTCTTGGGGCCAGATTCCTTAAAGCTTTATTTTTCTCTCTAATAACTTAGATCATTAGGAATCACATTTATTTCATTTCTCAGAAAAGTGCAAATGAAAGAATTCCAAATTCCAATCTAGAATTCTATTTCCAGAATTACCAGCATCTGCTCTCTCTAATAACTCCACAGGTGGGAGGAAATCCCTTAATCTCCTCATCACCAATTTTGACTTGTGAAATGAGAGCATCTGAAAGTGCAGCAACAACCAGAAAAAAATACATAAAACGGTGCCCTGGATTTTTGGAGTGTCCGGAGCATTTCCAGGATTTTCAGATCTAATTTTCTCCGTTTAGAAATATAAAGTTCTGCTTATTTTCTTCCTTGCTGCCACATCAAGACTGTGATTTTCCCTGTGCTGCTCAAGCAGAAGTAGAAATTGGGCCATCAGCAGAGAAGTATTTCAGTGAAACATTTGCAAGCCCCTCATCAGATTTGTTCTCCTGATCTTCCCACTGAGGTCGTGCACGGGACAAGGACAGTTGGATGGTGCAGTTCCACCTCAGCATTAGAAAACCCTTTATTTTGGGCTAAAACCATCACCAATTGATGCTCAAGAGGCCAGAGCAGGTGAAGGCAGCGTGTTCAGATGTGGCCAAGCCACCTGATCCTGGACATCCGTAAAGAATTTCCACCAGAGGATGCTGAAGCTTCTGTCCAGGTCACAGCTCCCACATCTCCAGCGCTACAGAGATGAAATTCTGCCTCTAACCCCGTATTCAATTCTAAATGTTAAGAAGGAAAATTAATTTTCTCTGCTTTGATGGATGAATATTTCACCTGGAGGCTGCTCTCACTTGGGTGAAATAGCAACAGAACGAACCCAGCACATGCTTGGCTTTTCCCTTCCTCAGAACAGAGGGAGAAAAAACTACTGTGGAAGGTAAGAGCAGGGTGTATGTGCCAGCTGTATGCCACCTAAATTCAACTTCCTGGTGGATTAGATCATCCAAACAAGAAAATACAGGTTCTGTCTGTCACCTCTACACCTCTAGCTAAGAAAATAAGAAAGGTCGTTTAGCTTTGACAGATACTTAAAGGCTTTTGCACTTTTTAGACAAATAAATGTTAATTATAATGGCTTCAAAAGCTGACTCCTGCAAAAACCTAGAAAAGCTTATATACTTGTTATTTCAGGTCAAGAATTAAACAAATACATCTGTCACTGAAGAATAAAAAATGAAAAAAGTTTAACTCATGTTAATTGTTCATTTTCAGCCTCTTTAAAAGCAACCCAGTCCCTGCATGAGGGATCTCCTTGTCCTGGCCAGCCCGGGCATGGACTGCACAGTGTCCTTATTTGCTGTGATTTTAATCCAGTATTACCTTGAATATTTGTTGGTTTCAGATGCATTTTTCTATCTCCAGTGACCACTGTGTAACAGCACACACTGAACTCAAGCACAAGCCAACAGCAAAGGCAGAGCTGATCCCAAAGCCCAGTTATTTCCAGTTCTAAACTGTTCCCCCCTTCCCTCACCCAGCAGATCCCTCTCATGAGCTCTGGTCCAGAGGCACTACTGATACAAACCGTGGATTAGACCTTGGGAGAAAGTTTTCAGCTCGGAAAGATGTTTTTCTGGTTTCAAAATAACTTCCCTTTTATTCCGAAGTCATTAAAAGTGGGGGGATGGAGCGACTTTCACTCACTGGGAGAAAACCGGAGCTCTTGGTCACCACGTCCCACAGGAGTCACGGCTGCGGAGTTTATGAGCACTTCGAGGTTGGTTTTGCACTTCAGCTGTGCTGGAGAGGTTTCAGAAGAACCTTTTAATAACGGTGAGAGTCTCCCCGTGCCCTCTGCGGACACTGGGGCTGGTGTTTCCCACGCCAGCAGTGGCTCCTGCTCCGTGTGCCGGCCCTCTGTGGAGATGCTCAGTAGGGCAGGATCTTCCTTCACCTCAGGAACAGGGAAAAAACTCAACACAAGAGATTTAATAGATATCAGTGCATCTTTTTACTTAGTCTGCCAGCGGTCCCGAGGAGCAAAAATCAGATTCTGCACAAGAAAGTGGGGTACAATTTGAGATATTTTTGAAAACAATCATTTCTCTTTGTGATAATCTCCGTTCTTGTCCCCAGTCACATTTTGTTTCATGTGTAAATATGTGCGTAACAGAACACGGGACTGAGATTTCAAAGCTCAACAGAAAATGTTATAAATAAAGACCTTAACAGAATAAACAAATGAAGAAGGAAAGGGCCTTAATTTGTATTTGCCAATTCTGGAAACAATTGCTGTGGGATGGATGTCTGGCTCTTCTGTCAGGGAGAGTTTGCTATTAATTTCTCAGCCTGAGAACAATTCTCCACTTAGCAAACAGCTCGAGGGTATTAAATGTGTAACAGCAGCTTTACAGTCCAACATCCAGACAAGACCAGCAGGATCATTGGATGTTTTCTCAGGAACAGACAAAAATGTGGGGTAAACGCCTCCCAGTGCCAGCAACCAACCATTAGGAGCATTTAATCACCTGAAATTAATTAAGACTTTAATGCACAATATTACTCTCCCTTATTTTCACTTGCCCAATTTTTCACTTGTCCCCTTTTTCCTTCAAGTCTCCAGCTGCTCTCACCCAAACATTTGAGTCTCACTCTGAGTCTGTGTTTGAACCACTCAAACAAATCAGGGAGTTGTGCTTTAGTTGGTTCCCCAACGTCAAGATACTTCAAAGGCAGAAGCTCTAGAAACCGTTTAGAGCTCTGGGACAAAAATAAGGTGGTTCTTATTTCATTGTAAATGAGCAGCAATATAGAAAGGAGATATTTAATAAATAACAAGGCTTCTCTAAATGTTAAAACCTTTTGCTTTGAGAAAATTAACTGGATAAAGTTATGATTAAAGCCTCTTCAAACAGATGATTTGGGCTTTCCACTGTCCACAGAGCAGTTAACATATGTAACTTTGTGGTTTCAAACAGCACAGTCCTTTGATATCCAACCTACTCTCCAATTTCAATGTTCCTCTCCTAGAACAAGTATCAGTATTTTTTTCCCTTTGAAAGTGTTAATCCTCAAGGCCCTGACTCAAAGGAGACACTGAGAGATGTGCTTAAATATAATCCTAACTAAAAATGTTTCCACTGAAACTTGCAATCTTTTCTAAAATTTCAGAATAGATCCATGCACAGACCATCCAGCCCATTGCCTGAACCACGTGTCACAGTCTTGGCCTCTTCAAAGAGCAGCTGAAGTCCAGTTACACCTTAAAATCCCCTCCTTCTGGGGTGGGGGTGGCACTCACCAGCACTTTAAATTTCCATAGTTTTAATTAAGGCTCTGCTGTTTCTTTCGTGAAACTCTGGAACTGGTGGGAAAGTTCTGGAGGGGGCAGAGGGCGCGGGCAGAGCGCCGAGGCAGCAGCAAAGCCTGGCAGCACAGGCAGCAAACTCCCTGGGGCACTGAGCTGGCTCGGAGGGAGAGCTGGTGCTGCTGGACACAGGCCTTCCAGAGATGGCCACTTTGCCTCCAGGGCTGTTCCCAAAGACAAGAACCCAGCAAAGCAGGGCTTTGGTACCACCTGTCTCCTCCGGAGGGAACGTGGGCTGGTGAGGAGCTGAACCCGGGGCCACACGTTTCTCTGGGACATCTGCTCTGCTCCCCGAGGAGGAGGAGCCTGACAAAGGCAGCCTGATCCTAATCCTCAAAGCTGCTCTTTGCACAGTTCCCATCACTCCAGCACAGCTTGTGCTGAAAATAAATCCAAAGTCGCCTCATGGTGAACTCAGACACAGTGTGGTACCACTGGACTGACACATAAAACCAATATTCCAAATACACCATTCCTGAGGTTGGAAAATCCCTCCCAGCCCGTGGATCCCCCTGTGCCCGATGCCCACCTTGTCCCCAGCCCAGCGCACTGAGTGCCATGGCCAGGCCTTCCTTGGGCACCTCCAGGGCTGGGCACTCCAAACCTCCCTGGGCAGCCCCTGCCAAGGCCTCACCACCCTTTTCTACCGATGGATTCCTGCTGCATCACCCTCATTACAGAAGCCACTGATAACAGAGGTTTAAAATCAGCATTATTGTATTATTTCACGTTGTGTTTGAGATCCTGTACAGACTATTGCTCTAAAACACATCCTGAGAACAGTGACAGCATTACTGTCATCCCAGAGCAGGGAGGGGAATTCACATCAGATGATTTGTGCAGAAAATGTCCAGTGAAAAGTGACATTTATATTTGCCTTGTCAGAGCTAAAACAAAGCGCTCAGAGCGTCAGCCACCATCACACTGACACTGAAACAAGAACCAACAGCGATCACTTCAAACACTGCTGCAGATCAGGAGACTGGGTCATTTAGCAGTGGCTTCCCATCCTTGCTGGGATCATACTCACACTCCAAATCCACCCAGAGGAACATTCCAGCTGCTCCTCTCCTGGAGCCAGGGCTGAGCCGCTCCTGTCTGCTGATTCTGCAGGAAAAAAGGAAGAATTATTGGATATTTGTACTGAGCTGCTGCCCACAGAGTTGAAGATAAATCAAAGTGGGAATAATGACTGGAGGAAAGAGGCCGCTGGAGAATGTCCAGGATGTGCTGAGAAAGACAGGAGTCGGGCTGGAAATGCAAGAGGGGAGCGCACACTTGTACTTCTCCCCACAGCAATGGGGCCGTTGTGCTGTGCCCAGCAGAGCTGCCGTGGGATGTGAGGGAGCAGGGACAGCCACTGCCCATCCCTGCTCCCTAAGCCCTTCCAGCCCCGAGAGATGCCACCCCCAGCCCAGCCTCGGGAGCCTGAGGAGATCCTGCTCAGGGCTGCAGTTTGTCACAGCCCCCGTGTCCCCACGACAACTCTCCTGCCTTCTCACAACCCTTCTCACTCCTGCTCCTCACCCTCGGTGCAGGATGGGGCTGGGACTGAGGAGAGGGAAGAGCTGGTAGGGAATAAAAAGAACCTGAAATCCTCAGTCTGTGAAAATTCAGAGCCAAATGGGTGGAGGCTGGGAGAGGACACTTGGAAGCACTGCTGGATGCTCCCCCATTTCCCAGGACAACTCCTGCTGGCTGCTGGGCCAGGGAGGTGCACAACTTCCATGTCAGTGCTGGGTTAATGGTTGGGCTCAATGATCTTGGAGGTCTTTTCCAACCCTAACAATTCCATCCTGACCCATTAAATCTGTTCCCATGACCACAAGACCAGCACCTCCAGCAACTATTTTCTGTTTCTTATTTAAAATTTTTCTTCCCAGGACAAGGGGGCCTTTCCCACCCCTGTGGGAATTATTTCCATTTGATAATTATTAAAAAGAATATGGAATTTTGGAAACTTTCTTGCATCATCTCTGCATGTGTTTTCCCATTTCACTGCTTATCACAGAAAAAACAAGCTAGAAGTCAACTGCGTATACAAGTCTGAATGAACTCTGATTTGTTTGTGACTTTTTTATCATGTATTTGTAGCCGCTGTAAAGAGGGGTGAAAAAGCAATCAAGGACTTTCAGATATTTTCCGAGTAAAATGTTACAGAACAGGTTCCAGGCTACAGAAACAGGGTGCCCAGAGAAGCTGTGGCTGCCCCATCCCTGGAAGTGTCCAAGGCCAGGTTGGACGGGGCTTGGAGCACCCTGGGCTAGTGGAAGGTGTCCCTGCCCAGGGCAGGGGGTGGCACTGGATGGGCTTTGAGGTCACTTCAAACCCAAAGCACTTCATGACTATCAACAGGAAAAAATCCAGGTCTCACCTCTCAAGACAGGTGGCACATGCACACACTCACACAGCTGACACCCAACATACCTAATTCACACATTTCCCTTCTCACTTTTGATCTGAAGAGCTACAGAGCATCATTATGGAATATCTGGTTATAAAACCCCACTAAACCTAGTTCTTTATTTTCCTTCCTTTTCATTTCTTGATGACAGATTACACTGATACCCATGCTATTAATAACTGCTCTGCATTTCCTGCTCTACCCCAAGGTCCAGCCTACAGATGATACTTCACAGAAAGTGAAAATATGACAGGGGAGCACTGGGATTTTTTTCCTTTAGACCCTTTGCATTAAAAATGAAACTGGGGTTTTTTTTTCTCACTTGCAACATTAGTTTTTTGAGGGAGAGAAAAAGAAACACCACATGTAAGTTAAATGTTTTCAGTAACTTCAGGAAAAGTAACCAAAGAAACTGGCAAAAAAAAACAAAAACCCCAAACAAACAAAAACAAACAAACAAAAAACCCCACACCACACACTAAAAAAAAAAGGCACCAAACCTGGCAGATCTTGCTCAGAAACAACCTAGAAAATCAAGAGTTCAATATTAAATGTACAGAACTGAAGAGCTCGAATTTAAACACAAATCATGTGGAACATTTATGACTCCATGAACCAAACTCCTTGACGATAAGACTTATTTCTGACTCAATTTCAGCAGCACTAAATGAAGTAACATTTGGTGTTAAACAAAACATTTGTAAAAAGGAATGAATTTTAAATGCCATGCATTCAGAAATTAAGTTGACCATTCCCTTTTCTTGCCCTCTGCCTTCCAAGCTCTCTTACTGAAAACCAGATTTCCATTAATAAAACAAATTTATTTCACTGTGCCTGTGGAGCAAGAAAAAAGCTTTGTGAAACTCCCAGCTGCGCCTTTGAGATATTGCTGCTTCCCTGTTCTTCCTCCTGTTCCTTGGCAGCCTCTCCCTCATTAACATGCATATTTTAATAGTATTCTTGAGGTCAGAGTGGCTCGGTGTCACAGGGCTCACCGGGCGCTCTGCAGAGCTGCCGTGAGCACCCTTGCAATAGTAAACCCCAGTTGTATGTTTTTCGGCACACATTTTTGATCCTGGGGGCTCCTCCAGGTCATCACTGAGCACAAAAAAACTGAGCTCAGGGCTGAGACTGATTGTCAAAAATAAAGAGCATCAGGAAGAACTGAAGAGGCATCATAAGAGACTCAGGGGGCCACTGAAAGGGAGGGACAGACCCATTTCTCACACTTCTGAGCCCATTACCTCGGTTTGCACATGGCAGGTACTGCTCTAATGACCCCAACCAGCCCTCCATCCACCTCAGGGCCTGACAGTGAGCTCAGACAGAGGCGTGGATGAACAGAAGGGGGACAAAGTGAGAAGTTTCTCATAATTTCTGCTTATTTCTTCTATGCAGAGCAGTGAAAACGAAACCTGATTGTTTGCTCTACAGCCCTAAGTGGCAAAGGTGGACAGAGAGTCAACCCACGTCCTTCCTGAACTCTCTCTTCACCAGCTGTCACGTAATTCATCAGGAAAATAAAAAAAAAAAAATGAAAATTGCTTCTCCTGCCACAACACAAGGAAAACTCCAACACTCCAAGATGCGTTCCCATCCATCTGGTAGTGGGAACTTTAACATCCAAAACTAATTCGTGAAAGAGGGAAAGGAAGAACCATCTGAGCTTACTTAGGTCAGTATTTGCCTTTTTTGGGCTTACAGCAAGAGTTATTGCCAACAAAAACCCACACTCTGACAGCCAAGGCCACAACAATCTCCAGGGCAAAGCACGGAGACACAGATTGAGGCTTTCTAAAAAATTCTGATGGAAGCCCAGATGAAAAGTCTGGTCCTGCCTTTGTCCAACAGTTTCTATCAGTACAGAACTCTTGAGCACGCACAGGGTGAGGCAAAGTCCTGTAAAACTCATTTTCCCTCTGCAGCTGAGGGGCTGTGTGGCTGTTTTTCTCGAAGACAGACCCCACGCTGCGTTTGTTCAGCCCAACCACCTCGGGATCTTCACTGCCAAATTCACCTGCTCCTGACACCGGTAGGACAAACACCTCCCAGGAAACTTCTCCCAAACACAGAGACCAGAACCACTCCAGAGGTTGTTGATTTGCCTGTTTATGTCAGTGCCTTGCTGCTTCTTTCCCTCCTCTAAATTGGCACTTTACCCAGCACACTGTGCTTCGGCAGCGCTGCCTCCTTCAGCTGAACACCCAAAAACGGCTCGTGGTTCACCCTGACGTGCAACTCCGCAAACCATATGCAAATGAAATTAGTGCTGGCAAAAATAATTACAGCTGCTCATAGGAGGATTAATAACCAAAGTCTGCCCTGCTTATGCTGAGGTTTAATTCTGCTGCAGGCACTAAAGGAAGAAGTTAATTCTGCGCTCATATTGTGCGTGGCAGGTAATGTGTGTCACGTGAAGGCAGAGGTAATTAGTTAATTGTGGAGGGAAACAGAGATACACCCACGTGCCTTGTAAGGATACAGAGAGAACCATGGAATCACAGAATGGTTTGGGTTGGAAGGGGCCTTAAAGACCATCTGGTCCCAACCCCTTTCTGTACACAGAGAATCTTCCACTAGAACAGGTTACTCAGGTTACATATCACCAATAAACAAATAAATAAATACATCACCAAAGAGTGATCATGAGCTGGTGAATGATCCATAATTCCACAACGTTTTTTTACGGATACACAAAACCCCCTGCCACTCATCATTTGAAAGTGAATAGGATTGACTTATTGCTACAAGGTGTAATAACAGTGTATAAACTGTCCCCTCAGGCTAGGACTATTTAATAAAAGAACAACCACCAGCTTTTTGTACAAGGTTTGTGGGAACAAAGCCAATTTAGTGTGTGTGAATACCTCCCCTCATTAGGGGATCACTTGCTCTGCTCTGGCCTTGTGTGAGAGACTGAAATGGGCAGAACACTGTAAGAATCACTGAAAGGGGGAAGCTGGACAGGAGGGACACACCCCAAAAATGCAGCAATTCATCAACAATATTAGCCAGAAGCTGGGAACCCAAATCAATGGGATACTTCTCTCCAAGTCTGTTTAGGATATTCTCCTTTGGAAGAGCCCGGGGTGGGGAAGGCCTTCCCTCACACCCTTCCTTCATGGGCACCCTGACATTGGGCAGGACCCCCATCCCATCCCATCCCATCCCTCCCTGCACTGGTGCCAATCCCTGTTAATGCCAGTCGGAAGGTGGTCATTAACCTGCCAAAAAAAAGGGGGAGAAAAAGTATTTGGGGGATCTAAGCCCTTCCCAGCTGAAATCCCTTCTAAACGGGAACGTCATTATGTGGCTGTTTCCAAGCCTTTATGAGCTGGATTAGCTCTGTGGAAGCTGGGGGACAACAGCTGCCTTTCATTTAGGATTAGCATAAAAATCAATCAAGCCCCCTTATGGAGCCAGCAAACCGAAACTGTGAGAGCTCCAAGAAAAACAAAATCCAGGTGGAAAATATGAAATTTTTATGGAGCCAAAGAACACACATCCAGGTTGGACGGTACCTGCTGGAGACGTGCTCACATTCGTTTGAAATCTCCAGTTTAGTGGTTATTCTGGAACTGAAATGAGGCAAAGCTGATGCTATCTAATTAACTTGTAACTTGATTTTAAATTGCTGTACACTTTTAAACATGTAAAGCTCTCCAGTGTTTCAGCAGCAATTGTATTTACCATACCAAGCTGCTTTTCTGCTGCTGGGTTTTATGTGATTTCTTCTGGAAAAAACACACTTTATTAGTGTCTAGGACATCTCATTAAAGCCCACAAAAAAGGTGCTCAGAAACATCATGAATAAATGCACACTGAGCATTTCAGAGTCGTTTCAAATCATTGATTTAGGCTTTTCTTCATGGTCAGTGTCATGGTTGAAATAAAGGGAAAAATATCATCAATAATCCAGTAATAACTAAGTTTATTAGTATGGAAAGCAGGCAGCTGGATGTCAATTAACAAGAGAAATTTATACAGGCAGATTCCAGTGTCAAAGTACTACATGAGAAATACTATATTATTATATGAAACCATATATTTTTATGTTAAAAATTATCAGGGTCTCTAAATGACTGTGATGTTCTCTGACTGCATTTGTGCTATTTTATTGTAAAGCTACAGAAATCAGAGCATTTTCTTTGAAATGGAGGGAAAACCCTTCAGTGAAGGTCACAAAACCACAGCCAACATGACACTTCTCCAAAATTGTTTTAAACTTGCACTGACTGCTACAAGTCACCCAAGGTTTCTACACTTACAGCTGCTAAAAATTACATGAAGGTCTGCTAAGATGTTTTATGTCATCACCAGAGTGTCAGATTCCATTGGAACATTACTCCATAGGAAAAGCAAGAGAAAAATCCCTTCCCATAATATTATAACTTCTCATTTCTCCCCATAGGTAAATTTAAAATAATTAGTAAGTCCCAAGACTGTAGTTTTATTATTCCAACACCAGTAGAACCTTGGATCACCACAGAAAAATCCATTTTAATATCAGAGCCAGAGTGTCCTACAGAAATCCTTGTTTGCTGCCACAGACACTGCTGTTTATTGTTTGTGCATCAGTCACACAGAGATGTTCATCTGTTTCCACAGGAAGCAGAGCACTGCAGAATTTACTTAATTTATAAGCATTAAAATGGGCTCTTATTTAGTTCTTGTACAGGTCCCTTATTATAATTATCCCTATTGGGATAGCTGTGACTAATTCACGCCCCACGTTCAGATAATCAGCTGTTTACCCTCAGAAAAAAATATACAGCATGTAGACCAACCAACATTTCATATTAACTCCTTTTCCTGCCTTTATATTTTCTTAAAACTGATTAAATTTAGTATTTCTTCACCTTTCTCATTTAAATACTTCTTAAATGGCAATTCTTTTTCATAATAACCAGTATTAGGAACTTACCTCAGCTACTCACGCTGCATTGGCCTACAATAAGCACCCTTAGATTCCTTCAGGATCAGACTTTCACCCCAAAAAAACAGTATAAATTGGGATATAACTACATACAACAGCCTCAAGAGGGGAAAAAATAAAAACATTCACTGTGCAATCCTAAATTAAGTAATTATTTTTTAAACAGGGGCACCTGCAGAAGTGTGGGTCAGTCTCCCCAGTACCCTCACTTAAAGACTGCTCAAAATTCAGGTTTCAGGGATTTTCAGTGCAGAAATACCCCTGCACAGATGTTCTCTGACCAAACTCTGGGAATAACCTGGGGAAGGGGCGAGTGCTGAAGCACATGGGTGGCACAGAGGCAAACTCATTACATCGTACAAGGGATTACAACCAGACACACAAGCTCCCGTCTGCAGTTAATTCCACTCGCTGAAATACAGCCCCAGGAACGGGCAGACGGACTTCGGGTGGTCATTTTTCCAGGCTGACTAATGGCTGCGAGCAGAGGAAATGCAGGCTGTTGTAATCACGCAGGCACAAAACCAGGGTTTGCAGAACCCGCCGTGTTCTCTTTGCTCTCGAATTGGTGCTCCCCCTGGAGAGCACAAAGCTCCAGCTGAGTGCTCCAAAACAGGAGCCTGGTTCTTATTCCTACTCCAGCTTCTTGTCCAGGGCTCAGCAGCCCTTGTGCTGCCCAGACCTCGGAAAGGCTTCGTGCCTGGGAGATGGAAATGGCATTGGGACGGTGGAGAGCCCCTGTCTGAGCTGAGGATCGTTTGTGCTGCCCTCCTGTTTCTGAGACATCTATTAAACCATAGGGAGGTCACGGGTAAGCAGAGAAAACTCTTCCTATCTCCCGGATTTGTCAGCCCTGTTCCATTATTTCCTGATAGCAACAGATAAAACCAGTGGTTCTGACTGTGTTCATGAGGGAAAATTGTTTTCTCTTGGAATTATGGCTCCAGCACACCCCACGTGAGCTCGCTGCTCTGTATGGACAACCAGGGGAGGAGAACTTGAGTGAGAGTCAGTGCTAAGAAATGTCTGCAACACAGTTTGGGATTCTGGGGCTGGAGCCCCTCTGCTCTGGAGCCAGGCTGGGAGGGCTGGGGGGGTTCACCTGGAGAAGAGAAGGCTCCAGGGAGACCTGAGAGCCCCTTCCAGGGCCTAAAGGGGCTCCAGGAGAGCTGGAGAGGGACTGGGGACAAGGGATGGAGGGACAGGACAAGGGGAAATGGCTTCCCACTGCCAGAGGGCAGGGTTGGATGGGATATTGGGAAGGAATCCTTCCCTGTGAGGGTGGGGAGGCCCTGGCACAGGGTGCCCAGAGAAGCTGTGGCTGCCCCTGAATCCCTGGAAATGTCCAAGGCCAGGTTGGACGAGGCTTGGAGCAACCTGGGACAGTGGAAGGTGTCCCTGACCATGGCAGGGGGTGGCACTGGATGGGCTTTGAGGTCCCTTCCAGCCCAAAGCATCCTGTGAGCCTTTGCTCCTTTCTCACAGATTAGAGAAATGCCACATCTCCCGCTGCCCCTCTGTGGCCAGGCACAGAGTAACAGTTCTCTCTCATCTTCCTTTTTTCCTCACTTTAGGTCCTTCCCAAACTCCACAAAAACCCTGCCAAGTCCCTCTGACCAGTGGGATGACGCCAAAGTCCAAAGGCCAATCAATAACTTTGCAATTGCTTTATTCACAGGGAACTCATCCTGACAGTGCAGGAGACACCTTTCACAGCTAATTGAGCTGTAGGTGTTTAATTTACTTTGCCTTTATCAGGAATATAAAACTGCTTTGGTTTTTGCCAATATTCATTAATGAGAATAACATCAGAGCTCATTTTTGTCTTAGATTTACAGATTGATTCCTGAAAACTAACCCACCATCCATTTGATTTGACAGCACTTCTTAATAGCTGTTCCTTTTTTTCCCTCACAATATTGAAATAATGTTTTCCCCACTTTATTTTTAAAGCTGGAACTGAAGAAAACCAGTTTCAGAATATTTTTAAGTCATTTCATTGTCCTCTATCAGTACCTACTCCATTTAGGAAGGGTTACACTGGCTTTATTTCACTTATTTATTCATTTCCTTACTGTCAAACAAATGCACCTCCACAGCTTTCTGAATTTATAAGGGCAGACTTAAAAGTGGTTTAACACATGGCTTTTCTCATGGTTTTAATATGTTCAGACTTTCAGACAAAACATCTGCATTTATCTCTCTGGACAGATGGAAGGTGCTTATCCAGCTATGCATAAAATAAACAAAAATGCCCATTACTGCCTACAGAAAGATGTTCATCATAAAGCAACTTTCAAATTGTGGAAAATGCTTGAAAAAAGAGGGTTTTTTACAAAAATCATGATTTTTTTTGCAATGTAACGTGAGCAGCAGGCCAGGTTGGCAATTACGGAGATCTTTGGTATCACCTGATACTGGTTCCAGTGAAAATGCCCTGAGTATCATCTCAGGATCACTGAGATTAGAAAAGACCTCCAAAGCCAACAAGTCCCCCCTGTGCCCCATGCCCACCCTGTCCCCCAGCCCAGAGCACTGAGTGCCACGGCCACTCCTTCCCTGGACACCTCCGGGGACGGGGACTCCACCAATCTGAGCAACACATGCTCCAAATGAGCCTAATCATGAATTTACCTGTTTCCTTGGATAACAGCACTTCTCAGAGGTCTGAAGTATGGAGTAATATCCACAGCACATCCCTGTCATTCACTGTGGTGTAACCACAGTTCTCCTTGTGAGCGTGTGTGATTTGTGTGTAAAAAAATCATCTATGGTTTACTGTTACTATTTAATTCCACTAAGATTACTTACTAAAAACCTTAAAAAAATAAATTTAATGCAGATGTTAAACTGTAGCATGGCTGTAACTGAGGACTGTTACCCAGAGAAGCATTAGCAGCAGAGGGTTATAGTATTTTTTAGTACCTTATTAAAACAGTCACACAGATATGAACATTGTCAGGGACATCTTGTCACATAAATAATTGGACCATTACTTTCAGGCATTGTACACTATATAAAATGTTAATATGCCTTCTAAAATAGCTCTACATTATAGAAACATATTTTCTATTCCATAAAATATTTGGAAGGTCAGGGGAAGCAGCTGGGGACGAGAGGAGAGACAATTGCTCCATCATTGCTGCTGAAACAGGAGAGAACATGACAACTGTGAGCAACTTCAGCTTTATACAGCAAATCAAAAGCATAACTGTGGCTGTGCTACAGAGAGCAGGGGCTCACAGGCGGACTCAGCCCAAAATTTTCAGTCATTATAGAATCAGATCATTATTTCTCACCAGATAACCCCTATCAGAGAAGAGATATGAGCCCTAGACAGGTCCAAAATACGTGCTGTGATTTTCAGAAGTAGCCAAAGAGCAAAACAATTCAAAGTTTGGGATATTTCTTGTTTGACTCAGCATATGAAAGTCATTCTCCTTATCCGACTCTCCTGAGAAGGTAAATAAATCAGATATAAACCCCCACAGTACGAGTGTTTCCTCCCTGTGATGCTGTAATTTAGAGAACCCCTTCAAGGTTTCGGATGTCACTGTGGGCTGATTTAAGAGGACCCATAACCTGCTGGAACCAATGGAATGCTCTGTGTGAGCTCAGCCAGCTCTGAAATAACCCCTTCTAAACTGTTCCAAATCTAACACCACACGAAACAAAACCCAGAGAACATTCTATTCTTCAGAGACTTTATGGGATCAAAGAATATGTATTTGATGCTGGGCAACTGAGCAAAAAATCCCCGTTGCTCTAACCAAGGACTTACTGTGGGTTCACCCATTGCTGACGTGCCACGTGCTTGGGACCTTCCCAGGGCCAAGGCACAGAAATAAAGCCACTGAACCGCTACAGAGTATTATTGGAAGTCGCTGGGCTTATATCAATCTACCTTAATTAGGGAAGGTGGGAACAGAAAGCAGGAAAGTTACAGAATAACAGAATCATAGAATGGTTCGAGCTGGAAGGGACCTTAAAGATCATCTAATTCCAACCCACTGCCATGGGCAGGGACACCTTCCACTGGACCAAGTTGCTCCAAGCCCCATCCAACCTCACCTAAATATTATATATTATATACAACATATATAAATCTTATACAATGTTACCAGAAAACAACCACCCCAGATAACCCCCAAACATCACTTACTCCTCCAAACTGCAACATTTTGCCAAGAAGGTTATGAAAAGACTCACTCCAGCACAGTCAAGGGCTGTTTGTCACTGGGTTCTTACTCAAATTTCCTGTAGACCAGCAATTCCCCCTTCCTGCTGCCACCCCTCTGGAGAAGGAGGGTCTGCTCCAGTGGAAATCACCACACAAAGAAATGATTTAGAAAGGCACAAAATCCATGGGTTGGGGTTTCATTCTCTTGAGACTGAAGACCAACTCAGCCAACTCCAAGCCAAGAAACAAGCAGATTTCTCCATCCAAATTGTCCTATTCTGTACCTATAAAAGAATAAATATGTCTATTAATTAATGAATTCAGTAAAAACAAGAGGACAACAGGGAGCCAGAGATCTCTGTACTGGTTTGTGAGGAACAGTCTCAGGTGTTTAAGCACAACCAACTCTTTGTTGGTGGCTGAAACAAAGCTCAGGCTTTAAGAGGAAAAGAGCAGGAGGACCAAGCCCAAATGTGTCTCCAATGAAGGAAATATCTGTTAATTACTTTTGAGCACATTTATTTTCCATCAAACATTTGAGAGAGACAATCATTCCTGTCTGATGTCAGCAGACCTAAGCAGGAAGCACTTGGGGTGTCCTGGGCAGGGCCAGGAGTTGGACTTGATGATTCTTGTGGGTCTCTTCCAGCTCAGGATATTTTGTGATGATTCTGTGATATTTATAACCCTGTATTGCCTGGCTGGCTGCAGAATTTAGGCATTTAAGACCTGCTTCCACCAGCCAGAGAGTCCTAAGTGAAGCTGGTGGCATTTTTGCTCTGTGAAGAGGCAGCAAACTCCAGTTCTCACTTTCTGAAGACCTGCAGAAGTTTTACATCTTCTTTTAAAAACAATATTCAAAAATGCCTTTTCTAACATCACCTTTTACGGTACTTAAAAACTCTCCATCAGCTCAATGAATGTGTCGTGCACAGATCTGGAATGGGTATAATTCCTGCTGTTATGCACTCGCTGACTCATGGGTGGAAGCTGCTAGAGAAGGCAATAAAAGCCAAACAGATAATAACTGTACTGTAGTGAAAATGTTTAGCAGTTAAATGAAAATGAAAGACCTTTTATATGTGCCACATTTGCATCTTCCTACCAGGCAGCTCAAAAAAATAGCAGGAAACTAAAGGAAATATTTAAAGTTTACTTTACGTATTCATAGCGCTGAGGAAAATGAAGTCTGGGATACGCGGTTTTATTTGTGAAACAGGAGAAACTGAGTGTGGTTTTTAATAGGAAATTTAAAAGTGTTGAAATTAGCTATTTAGACATTGAAAAGAGTGTTCCAGAAGTACCACACCACGACAAGCTTACCTTCTTAGTGAGGTTCAAAATATAAATTGAATTAAATTTTTTATGTACAATGCACTAAACACTTGGTAACTTAATAACCTGTAAATTAAATAAGAGTTTTGCCTTAATAGCAAACATACATGGAAAACTTCACCTACAATGGACAAAATTTGAAAGAACCTGGAACGTTCATCACATCCCCAGTTCACACTGGAAGAACAACCATGGAAGAACCATTTTTTTCTGCATCGTACTCTCGTTAGTTATTAAAATTAATGTATAACTATGAGAGAGATAAAATGTTAGGAAAAGGGAATCTGTAATAGTCTTCTTAAGAATTGTGTTAACTAATTAAACATGACAACCAATGATTTCAATCTTACCTCATAAAAATTTCAATTTAACTCCCAAATAGCTTCCTGCCAGTCTTTATTTCTTAGGAGGTAACTGTTTTTTGGACAAATGCTGCCTGACGTTACCTTTCCTAAAGCCCCTTCTGAAATCCACCCCTGCCTGTGCTGGAAATGTACATTTATTAGCACGTACAATCTCCTCAGTGGAGTTCCAGCTCCCAGTTGAGTTGCCTTGGATGGTGCAGCTGGAAAGAAGAGAAGCAGAGGTGACATGTTATTAACACAGAAATCAGTGACAAGATAAGTCCAGGCTGAAAAATGCTTTATTTTGCCACTCTGGTGGAGACTCAGCTCATGGATTTTATATGTTTATTTCTTTTCCTAGACAAGCATGAAAGCCATTTCAAAATGGCATCACATCACACCTCTCACAGCCTAGAGGTGAACGGCAAATTTTGTCTTCGTTGGGGCCTTTTATTGTGAAGATGAGAAAGCCCAAACAGAGCTGGAGCCTGTCCCCCCTCAGCCCTCCAGCTCCCCCTGCTCCTCCACAAAGCACTGACAAGAATCAGGGGGTCTGCGGCAGAAGTCAGGAGCACAGCCACAGCTCTGCTGGCACAACAAGGCTTTGGCATTAACAATAACCGCACTCGTTTCTTTGGAGCAGCACGTGCCCGGGAATGCCAGTGGCACAGCACAGCGTGAGGGGCTCAAACCCCCCAGGGCTGGACTCGGGCTGGGCAGGAGCTGCAGCCCCCCAAAATCTGGAGTGCCCCTGTCATCCAAGGAGTGGCAGCCAAAGAAAAACCTGCTGTGTCCTTGACTGCCTGGGAATTCTCAACACAGCAGCAGGTGCTGTGATAACAAGTAAGGATGTTAGAGGAGAACAAGCAATTCAGAACTTGGTTTGGTTTTCTTTTACAAGTGCCAGTTCCCGATCTGGTACCCATGAGAGCATCTTGTCATTTGAAGGAGTCACTGCACAATTTAAACACCTTACTCAGTCATAGAATCCCAGAATGGCTGGGATTGGAAGCTGGGATTTAAAGCCCATCCAGTGCCACCCCCTGCCATGGGCAGGGACACCTTCCACCAGCCCAGGTGGCTCCAAGGCCCGTCCGACCTGGCCTTGGACACTTCCAGGGATCCAGGGGCAGCCACAGCTTCTCTGGGCAACCTGTGCCAGGGCCTCCCCACCCTCACAGGGAAGGATTCCTTCCCAATATCCCATCTAAACCTCTCCTCTTTTAGTTTGAAACCATCCCCCCTTGTCCTGTCACTATCTGCCTGTGTAAAAAGTCACTCATTCTTTTTTATAATCCCCCTCTAACTCCTGGAAGGGGCTCTAAGGTGTCCCTGGAGCTTTCTCCAGGCTCAAGAGCCCCAACTCTCTCAGCCAGTCACAGTCTCACGCTTTTCAATGATACTGATTTCTGGCAGTGAAGAACTGGCGACTTATTTCACGTCCTGCAGAAGATAAATAACAAAGGGAACACCTTGCAAACACACTGCTTGCGCTTGCTGAGTTTGTTTATTCCAAACCCCTCCAGCTTTCAGGACTCTGCAGGGTCCCAGGGGTGAGGATTAGCAGCAGCACAGGACAAGGACAAAGGGTTTGGGCTGAGTTCTGGTGTAAACAAAGCCATTAGAGCCTCGGGTGGGGGAAATACAAACGAGCAGCTCTGTATCTAAATATTGGCTGTGAAAACAAATGCTTACTCACATTCAGGTTATCAGGGCATTGGCAAAGGGCAGCATTCCTGGAAACTCCAGGTGTAAACTGGAGGAAACACGAAGTCAGACACTCAAAGTGGGTGAAAACGTGCAGCACGAACTGGCAAAGCTGGGCAAATGTGGTGTGAGATATGAAGGTTCCCAGGCATTAAAGACCTGGGGTCTGGCTGTCCTGGTTGCTCCTCTGCAGCCCTGAGGTTTGCACGGCGTCCAGGAAGCCCTTTTTCCCTGGCAGCCAAGCCCTGACGGAGCTGGATGGCTTTCCAGTCCGACCTTGGCTCCGGGCAGGCTCCAAACCCAGCCCAGGCAGCTCCAAATGCGCTGTCCAATTCCGCCAGTGAAGGGTAAACAACACACAGTGTCTGCTACAGACGTGGGTTGGCAATTTGTTACACCCTAAGGAGCCCCAGTTCCACCCCACGGGGAACTGAGCACAGGCTGCTTAACAAAACTAAACCACCACACACCAATAATGAGCAGCTTTTCTGGAAACTTATTCCTGCCAATACACGAGAACCACGCTCTGTAATTAATATGTGATATTTATTATTGGTTGCTAATTGCAGAATTATTGTCAGGGTACTGAGACTTTTAAAATGTAACAACATCCCTGGAAGACACACATGCTGCCAGCTCAGAAATATTCCCATTTTTTACTGGAGTTAGCACTCAGTTTAGTGCACACAAACCACAAACCTAAAGAAAGACAACAACCAGTCCACTCCGCTTTCATGCTTAAACAAGGCAAACTCATCAACCCTTCTTTAACAGCCTTTGTGGTGCCATAGGCTGTTTTTTTGAAATACTTTCCACGTTTTCCCTTGGATAGACAAATGCCACCCAACTGTTCTTTTCTCTGGATGGGCTGAGCCACAACAGCTTCAGGTACTTTGTGTTTTGCCTAAACTCCGTCACAGAGACAATAAGAGCCCCACTCAGCAGCCCCAGCTTAGCCTGTATTTCACAAAACCCACCCTAAAATCAATAAGCGTTTTACAAGAGTTATGAGGGAAGTGGCATCAAGTAAAGGCCTCTTATCAATGAAAGAAAACCCTTGCTCGGAAGGGTAGCGTTTTAATTTCATCCAAAATTACATTAGGATTCCTGAAGCTATATCTATCATGTGATAGCCACAGTAAATACGTGGAGTGTTTACCAATTAAAACAACACCTAGAATTTGATGTACATTGTGTTTGTGCTGCCTGCGCCCCCCGGGGACCCTGCCCCGTGTCACCAGCAGTTGTACACAATGGAAACCATGAAAATCCTCAGGCTGGGCCTCAGTGAGACAGAAATAAAATCTGCATCTACCCCTCCATCAGCTCAAGGCCATTCCCCTTTGTCACCACATGCCCTTATGATAAGGCATCTCAGATATATATATATAAAGACATATATACCCACATCAGTAGCTTTCTCACAAAAATAGCTTTCTCACAACACAGAAATTCCCAAGTGACTGGAAACCAGCTCGTAAAATAGAGAGGTTATTCATCAGTAACATCTTAAATTTTAACTTCGTGAAAATATTCCTCCTCTTCACTCTGGACACTGCTCAAAACACATCTGTGCATGAGGCATCCCCACACGTGAATCCCGTTGTCTCCTCAGGAACTGCTGAAGACATTTCATTGATTACAGCTCAGCAATTACAGAGCCCTGTGACCCAGCACAGCCACCAGCCTTCAGGAGGAGTATTTACTCTGGGAAATGCATCCAGACAGGATTATAGAACACTGCGGGGTGAGGCTCGAGCCCTGCAAATTACTCTTTCATGCAATGCACTGCTGAGGGGTTTTCGACTTGTTCCTTGAAAATAAGCTTTGACACAACATCAGAGCAGAAGCTGCCCAGGGATCTGGGAGAATCACTCAGCATGTTTTAAAGAGAGGGGCCCACCAGTTTGGGAACTCAAACACTGAGTCAAATACACTGAATTTATAACTTCATACTGCACTGGCAAGTGAAAACAGAGTTTGGCTTTTGAATTCCAGATGAAATGTGCCCAGTATGAAAACCATACCTCAATTTATAAGAACTCCTGCAATAGTTACATCCCTTTTTCAAACAGTTTGGGCACTGGCGGGAGAAAGTTCCATCTGATTCCACAGGCACTTGGGCACCCTTGAAATGCTGCTGTTGTATCATCACTGATCCTCAGCCTCTGCTGTGACATAAAACCTCATCATCTTAGACATCCACAGCTCTGAGAAACAACAGCAGAGTTGAGAATGTGCATGTAATATTTAGCATTAAATAAAGCTCAGCATTTTCCTTTTTCTTCCTCTGCTGCTTTATAGATCCAATAAGCATTATCTGCATTCCAGATGTCGTGGGAAGAATAACTGGTGTTTGCCAGGCATCAGCAAATGAAGACTATTATATAAATGTAAGGCAAGCAACTGTTCTTACAGTTGCATTACATCCCAGGGATGCTGGGCAGCCTCTCATAAAGAAGTATTATTCAGCACAGTAAATAATGGAGTTATGTAGAAGCAACAGTTTCCTCTTCTCCTTGGACTGACAGACTAACTGCACTTCAGCTGGGTTTCTCTGTTCACCTCCAAGACACACGGGCTGTTTCCAGTGTGACATTGTGTTCTGGGACACAAGCACTTCCAAAATATTCAAAATGCAGATGACACACCTTTCCTTCTTTAGGTTACACTTTGAAACATGGTATCAGGAAAAAAAAAAAAAAGGAAGGGTTTTGTGGTTCTTAATTGCCAGAGGGCAGGGTTAGATGCGATATTGGGAAGGAATCCTTCCCTGTGAGGGTGGGGAGGCCCCGGCACAGGGTGCCCAGAGAAGCTGTGGCTGCCCCATCCCTGGAAGTGTCCAAGGCCAGGTTGGACGGGGCTTGGAGCAACCTGGGCTAGTGGAAGGTGTCCCTGCCCATGGCGGGGGGTGGCACTGGATGGGCTTTAAATCCCAGCTTCCAACCCAAACCATTCTGGGAATCTACAATTACAAATTAGCTACAAATTTTAAAATATAAATAAATAAGTGGAAATAAATAAGAATCCAATAGAAATCGAAAGCCCTGGATTGCAACAGAAGTACATCAGTCCAATCTAAATATCCACAAAACCAAGTGATCAAAGTTAGCCAAGTCTTCCAACTGATTTTGGGAACCACCAGCTGCTTATAAAGCACAAGCCCCTGAGGGCCCATCAGTAACACAGATATTTAATGAGCTGGCTTTGGGGCATTCCTGGCACCATCTTCCAGGCATGAGAACTGAAAACTTCTGCTTCCAGATTACTGATGCACAAATGGCTTCTCCCCAGAAACTATCTAAACTAGAGGGTATTTAACAGAAGCCGAAGAAAAATCAAGTGATGCAGATGCTGGCAGCTGACCTGCTGGGCAGCAAGGCTAATGAAAGGCGGGCCCCTGGACACCCTGAGGATCACCAGCTGCAGCGGGGCCCTGCTGGCTGCCGCATGTTGCAGCCACCTCATTGATTTCCTGTGATTTATTTGAAAAGGGTGGTGGTTTGGGTCAGGTTGCCAGACAGGGTCTATACACATCACTTAGTGACCACCACAGGTCTCACCTTCCTTGAGGAAGAGCGTCAGATGAACACACAGCTCAGGATTCACCTCCACACACGGTCCTGGCTCTGCTCAGGGACACAGTGCTGGGGGCAGAACCTCGTGCTGATGCTCTCCCAGTCACAGCAGACAAAACTCTGGATTCAGTTGTCTACTAATTGACAGAAGAGACTCAAAAGCAGCAGTGAGATGTGGTTTTTCCCTGGGGGCTGTCATTAGGGACGTTCTGGGAGGCATGTAAATAGATAGGAGTATTCAACCCTCAGTTTTCATCCTTGCAGCAGTCAGTGGTACAGGGATGCACCCCCTGGAGCCGGTGGGAGATGCCCTCGCTTCCAAGGTGTGATGGGTTTCCAACTCAAAGTTACAGCAGCACAAAGTCCCTGCTGTGCTAAGCCTGTGCCACTTTGAGACACAGCAAACAACGTTCGGTGCTGAGCAGCATTTCCCCACAAAGGCCAAACCTGCTAATGCAGAGGAATTAAAGCAGACCCGCCGTCAGCCCGTGATGAATTTGCAGTCACGAGGGGTTGGCCCCTCGGCCTCCCTGCTGTCGCTTCCCCTGACATCCTGCATGTGCTCCTACATAATCACGGTGCTTTTTCCCAGCTGGAGATAAGTGATTTTTATGTTTAGGATGTCTCTCAGAGATTTATGGCAGCTCCTCCCTGGCAGGGTTCAGCCAGACTAAGGCAGGACCCCCAACCTGCCATGGGGGCTGTGGGCAGAGGAGGGGTGTGACAAGGTTTGTACAGCATGAGGCTAATGGCTGGTGTCTCCAAGAGACAGAAATTAGAGATCTATGGGATGATTTAAGGCCATATTTCTGCAAGGCCATCCCTCTGCCTGGCCTTCCGAGGGACAAGGACACGATTTAGCACCTCTGGCTCCAGACAGAGGAGCACAAGGGCTGAGAGTTGTTCCTTTTCTGAGAATCCTCACAAGAAGAGTCTGAGGTTGATTTGTTTTTTTCTTTTTCCTTCTACTTACACCCTCTGCACTTAAGTACTGCACATTTAACATTGCCCTAAACAAATATTGTAATGGACAAAAACTTCCCTTCAGTGAAAAAACCCAGAGAGAAGGGAGAATGAAGGGAGAGAGAGGGGAACTAAGCATGGCTGAAAATTTATTTGTGACAGACACACTGGGCAAATTTTCTAACAGTGTGAAATTTTGGACTTTATAGTATTGCCAAGCTCAGAGGCAGAAGATTACATTGGATGAAAACCACCAATGAATTAGTTTTCTGCCTTTAGGTCATTGAAACTTGTGCATTTAGATACGTTAGACAAAGATTTCTGGAAGTAAAGGCTCTGCTGCCTTTGTCTCTAATTTCTTTTTCCCTTGCCCTTTTAGTGCATGAAGTAGCTGAAATCATTAGATACAATAAATTCTTTCAGATGCTTACCACATCCTTGAAGGTCTGCATCCTTACCTTCCTCCACAGTTTTCCTTTATTCAATCTGGTCTAAATCATAAAAATAATAACCAGGCATGGCATTAAAATCTCACTGCCTTCTCTGCAAAATCCGTGGCATTTAACTTATTTCTCTGTGACCACCCGCTGTTGTACATTTTCTGCACAGGGAAATGACTCAAAGTTATAAGGAATTTTGGTTTCATGAGAGTAGAACTGCAGAGTAAAAGAGCTCTGGAAAGAATTGCGCCCCTAAGATGAGCCCAAACCCTGAAGCAGCTCAGCTCTAAGTTGTGCCATCATTGTACCTGCCCTGTTCAAATGAGAGCTCCACTTTCGTCCTCCAGAAACATGGGATGGGACTTGTCCCCAGGTGGACCCTGTGCACATGGTGCCATGGCAGCTTTCAGCATGACAAACCTCAGAGAAAATGACCAAGAGATTAATAGTTCCCTTGTAAATAATATATTTTTAAACTCTATAAAATTACTTTGAGGGAGCAAAAGTTAAACTGGATTTTTGGCCATCGCAGGGAGGAGATCCCTGATCCATCAATCTCACGGAAGAAATCACAATACCAGGGATGTCAGGAAGGAAAACACAAAGGATTTAGTTTACAATTCACAACTTGAGAGCAGGGCAACACCCCCCAGACTACGTTTAGTTACCAGCAGCCCCCTGTGCCCAGTCCAGTTCATGGCCTCACACAGTTCTTGTGCACCCCCGTGAGCTCAGAGCCGTTTCCTCTCAGCATTTTGCTCTGCAGCACTTGCTGTTCCTCCCGGGGACTGGAGAGCCATAGACAAGAAGAGCTGCCTGACTTTAATGGCTTTCTGATGCAGCTCTGTGGTGGGGCAAAGCATTTGCAGTCAACAAACATAAATCACACAGCTCCAAACCAGGCAGGCCCAGCAAGCGCTGCCGCATCCTTTGCACGTCTCCAGCCTCCAGAGGGGCTCACACACAAAGACTGGGTGTCGGGAGCCGTAACAGGAAATAGAAGATACTTCAGATGCGTTAAACACTTGCAAAACACGGGAATATGACACCACAGCCGTTATCATTTTGATAAGAAATGCCAAGTATCATTTAAGTTATGAGGAGTGCTAAAACCAGACATCACAAGCCCTAGCCCTGCACTCATCATGGTATTTATTGCCCACAGTGCACCCATGACTGCGAGCAAACAGGAATTTAGTGTGAAAAGGAATGGGACTGTATTTTTTCAACGTGAGTTTCTCATTTCATGCACATTCTATTCTCTTTTACAGAATTATTCCCACAACCACAAAAATGAACTACCTCTGAAAACACAAATATCAGCATGTAATTGAATTAATTTTTGAATATAGAAGAAATCAGGGGCTCTGCACTGCAAATTCCAGAGCCAAACTCAGTTCTGAGGTGCACGATAAGATTCACAGAATTACTGTAGCAACACAGATAAAACATTTACTGCAGATCCCTTGTAGGACATTGAGACACCCAACGGCACAAGCTCCGTGAGCACCTGCACTCCCTCTCTCCGACTCCAACACTTTTCCATTTCACTGCTGTTGGAGGAAAATATTTCATTTATTTTAAATATGTTTTTCCTACCTTGCTGCAGGCCGGCACTCTTCAGGATTTCCTTTTTCCTTTTGGTGATTTTAGAGGTGATCTCTCCAAACCCTTCTCCTCTGGATGCTGTCCAGTAGCTCAGCACAGCTCCTCTGTGCCAGTCATCGTCTGCCAGAGTTACAGATGTCATCTGCCATCACCACGGGCTGTGCCAGCTCCTCTTGCTGTTTGCAGATGTTTTATAAGTGCTCACCAGTGAGGAGAACCTGGAAAAATCCACCAGCAACATCCTGTGCTAACGGGTGGCCGCAGTTTGCAAACTGCCAACCAAGGTGGATAATGGAGTTGGCAAAGCACGAGCGAGAAGGGAGCAAAAGTTTGATAAAAACCTTGGAGGCCAAATCACAGTCCCTTCAACGGCCCAACAGAGATTGGTATCAGCATCTAATCTGCTCACCAGCCAGGCAACCTCAGGGGAGCATCAAATGGGCACCTCGAAGCAAAAGTTCTCAACTTCAAGTGAGATCAGCACAAGCTGCAGCTGCTTCCACTCCTCCGAGTGTTCTGTGCATACTTAGAATCAGAGAGCCACAAAAGGCTTTGGGTTGGAAGGGACCTTAAAGCCCATCCAGTGCCACCCCCTGCCATGGGCAGGGACACCTCCCACTAGCCCAGGTTGCTCCAAGCCCCATCCAACCTGGCCTTGGACACTTCCAGGGATGGGGCAGCCACAGCTTCTCTGGGCACCCTGTGCCGGGGCCTCCCCACCCTCACAGGGAAGGATTCCTTCCCAAAATCTAATCTAAATCTCCCCTCCTTCAGCTTAAAGCCATTACTAGTTACTTCATAAGGAGCTTTTTATATTCAAACACCTCCTTTCCATTCTGCCTCACCAGCCTGAGTCAAAGAGCCTTTGTGCACCCCTGAAACAGCCATTCCTGTGCCTTGCTCTGTCCTCTCACAGATAGCAATCTTTTATCTGAATTATTTAGCAGTTACAGCATCAGATAATGTTTTTCAACACAGAAGAGGAAGAAAACCAGTGAAAAAGGAGGGAAAAGGGCAAAGCAAATTGCTAATCTTGGTCATGATGTGCCAAATTTCTACTCAGAATAACTTTTCTCAATGGATCTCATTGTAAATGAGACAGACTCTTAATTGGTGCTTGCAGGGCCCCACGCACAGCTACTCTGCCATAATTTGGCAATGTCTTGTTTAAAATACATTTAGGTCATTCAAAGCAGATATTGATATGCACTCGTAGTACGAGCGCGATGCCAACAACGCCTCGAAGGCATCTCTGAGCAACAGAATCCTGTTCAGCAGCAGGTGGGATGAAATGGCGACAAATGGGATGGAAGGCAGCACATATGAATAAGCTGTATAATATCCTATTTGTTTCCCCAGCTTGGCTACTTGCTTTGTTGTTTTTCAGAGGCTGGCAGGCTGGAAGCAGCCGATGCACAAACCCATTCCCGCGGCTCCGGCCGACGGAAGATTGGAAGCAATTTCAGCTCAGTGTGCTCTCCCCAGGAAGGCACAAAGTGTCTGTGGGGACACGTGGAGAACACAGAGCTGCCTTCAGCAATAAGTGCTGATGAATGAAACCCTCCTCTTCCTTTGGAGTAGATTTGCCAGGCAGGTTTATTAACAATAACACAATTGCAATCTCTGGGAGGATAAACCTGCAAGCCCAGAGCTCCCATCACCAGTCTCCCAGCTGCTCCCCGTGTTTGCTGGCCTCCTGTCGTGGCCAAACCAGCCTTACAGGGCAGAAAAATTACTCCTCTAATGACTGATTCAAACTGTATCATGTGTAGATGCATCTGGTGGAGATCCAAGACATAAAATTCTTTCTAAAGAAAAAGCAGCTGCGTAAGAAACCTTGGTTTCCAAAGCCTGAAAGTTACAAAAAAGTAGTGATTTTGTTATCCAAATCTTTTTTGGAACACATGCAAAGAGGACTTACAACACTTCAGCAGTCTCTGTTGAGGAGAGCTCTGATCCTGCCCAGTTCAGGCTCAGTGGGAGCTCTGCCAGTTGCTTTGCTTGGCCGTACTTTTGGCCGGGCACCACGGCAGGTTTGCTCATCATTTATCATTATGTTGTCTTATCTCGTGTTGCCTTAGCTATGAAATGAGACAATAAATATTTACCTCCCTCCCACAGCTGGGGGAAGGTTTAATAAGCTCCAGCCTGTTGGCTGTCTGTGGGACTGCCAAGGGAGGGATTGCCTTTGACTGTAGGAGCGGCACAGCAGGAAATGCAGAGGTCACATAAACTGGTCCCTTAAAGTGACCTCTGAGAGGTTCCTTATCCATGTATGTTAAATCATGGAAAAGGAGTTCAGTATCCTCATCACACAAAGAAAACAAAAATGGGTTTACTATAATATGGACATATAAAGAACTCAAGGGTACATTGTCCTGAGTGTCAAATGTCCTTGAATAGAAGCTAAGCTCTATATTAGGAGATTTTTTTTTTTTTTTTAATTTAGGAATCATAGAGTCACCAAGGTTGGAAAAGAACTCCAAGGCCAACAAGCCCAGCCTGTGCCTGATCCCCACCCAGAGCACTGACTGCCACATCCAGTCCTTCCTTGGACACCTCCAGGGCTGGGCACTCCAAACCTCCCTGGGCAGCCCCTGCCAAGGCCTGAGCACTCTTTCCATGAAGAAATTCCTCCTGATGTCCAACCTGCCCCTCCCCTGGCACAGCCTGAGGCCGTTCCCTCTCCTCCTGTCCCTTGTTCCCTGGAGCAGAGCCCGACCCCCCCCGGCTCCCCCCTCCTGTCAGGGAGCTTCAGAGCCACAAGGTCCCCCCTGAGCCTCCTTTTCTCCAGGCTGAGCCCCCTCAGCTGCCCCAGCCCCTTCCCTTCCCTGCACACAAATACACTGAGAGGCCCAACACCCCATTTCCCTGGATCCCATCTCCCTGCAGCTCAGGGCACAGCTGCCATGGCACAGTTTGGGTCCACGAGGGCCCAGCACATTTCACAATGTGCCCGTGTTCAGCCCCAACTCCAACAATTCCCTCTTGCTCCCGCTGGCAGAAATACTGCTCTGTGCCAAGGCAGAGAGACAGAGTTACACCAGAATCCTGATATTCCACCTTTTTGTTGAATTATTCTTTTCCATTTTCCCTCTAATCTGTCCATCTGAGCCTTCTCGGTACCTCCACCTGCACAGAGAACCAACCTCTGCAGCACTCCTTCACAAAGGCTGGCAGTGACCAGAAACCTGTTGTGGATTTGCTCAATTTGAGTTAACAAAGAGCATTTATTACAGATCCTGAAGGAAATGTTTCTCCTCTCAGGTTTTGGGGAGGAACTGGGGGATAGGACGTGATGGACGCTGAGCGTCCTCGCTGTTTCTGTAGATACAGCAGAATAAATTAAGCTGAGAAGAAAATTAAGCTTTTTTTTATGAATTTCCAAAAGGGGGTTATAAATAATGCTCTTTGAATTTCAAGATGAAAAGTGACTGAGCACAAGAACCAGGGTTCTTCTGTCAAGCTGATTCTTTCAGGGAAGGAATCAGGGAACATTCATCCTCTCTGCACTGGATGCACTGAAAAACCCATCTTTAGGGAAAACAGGGATATATTTTCACCTTGCTAGAGACATTCAAGTGAAAATACCCTCATTGTCCTCATCAAAAAGACATAGGCTGGCCCAGAGAAGAAAATCTCCCAGATGCTGCACTGCACCAGGTCTCCACAGGCTCCAGCCCTCATGGAACATTAAAGTGCATCACCATCACTTCCATTTCCACAAGAATTAAATGGGAATTTATGACTTAAATATATATTTTAAAAAAAGGGCAAAAAAGCTGTTTCTATAAGTCACTTAAAACCACATTTAAGCACATTCATGAGATTCCCAGATCCTTTGTATTTACCATGGCACAGCTTAACCAACAGAAAATACAGAATAATGCAGTAAAATACATTCAATGTGCTCATTTCTGAGATTCTCAGTTTATAGATTGAAGGATTAAAACGTCTTCAGCCATCACATCACTCATACACAGAATATTAGTGCTAAGAGGAGACCTCCTTTTATATTGCATTTTACTGTTGTAGTTCTTAAGGATCATTTCAATAGTTTGATTACACTGCAATATATACATTTAAAGTTCAATATAACCTGTAGGTTTTGGAAATGAAACTACATTATGTAATTTTACAAGTATTTAATATATATTTGTTATTATATTGTATTAATTGCATTATATTTGTTGTTGCTGTGGTAGAAATACTACTCACCCAAAAGTAGTTTGCCTTTGGTGGGAGCAAGGACAGATAATTCCCAAATTCTGGCATGCCCTTACACAGAATCCAGCTCACCTGTTGCCCAAATATTTAGGCTCAGCCTCAGATAAGTTTTATCTACTTTGCAGGATAATAAAGATCTGTGCAGTAACAACCATGGGACTGAGTGACAACTACAACTTAATCAAGTTAAGATCTATTTCAAACAAAAGACAAATTGCCTCAAGCCTTGATAATTATCTCTCTGGGATTAATAATCAACTCTAATTTAATAATTGGCTTAATATTTCCTTTTTGAATCTTTCAATAATTAACCTACAGTCTCTCCAAAATAATATTCCCAGGCACTTCATGTTATTTAATGAAAACAAAGTTAGATAAACTGTCACTGCAGAAAAAAAAAACCAAACGAGGGATGAATTAGAATCCTTAGAAGGCTTTCACAAGACAGTGGATTCCAGGAGCCAGGTACCAGGATGCTGTCATTGAACCTGTGTGATCCAGCACGAGGAGCTCAGGAGAGCCTGGAGCATCTCTCACTTGGGTACCAGCTCCTTTCCAATGCTCCCTCTGTCCCAGTTCCTTTAGACACGAGAGTCCAGGGATCCCAGCCACAGCCAGCACAGATCAGAGGTTCCAAAAGGAAACATTCCAGCCCTGCTGAAGTCCCCTCTCATTGCCAAGGCCCACGATTTTCCAGGGCAAGTCCAGAAGAGTCTGCTTTTGGGACAACCTTACCACACTGCATCTGGGCACCTGAAAGCACAACTGGAATTCCTAAACAAAATAAAAGATTATCTTCTGGAAGCAGTGGGGGTCACCAAGGAGAAGTGCAGTTCCACAGCCCCAAACCCTACTCCACAAACACAGGCTGGGATGTCTTTCATGTACTTGCGAGTTTGTCTTCCAAGGGAGTCCCCTCAATGTTTTCTCTTAGTCAGCTAATGCAGGACATTATGAAAAGCTGAACATTTATATGTGAGAATGGTTTCATATCAGAGGAATTCAGGGTCTGCCAAAGGTTAAAAAACAATCAGGCGTTGACATCGGAAGAGTTTGGCCCGTCTGCCCTGATGTCGGGACATTTTAAATAGATTTGTGGTGGAACTAGAGGTCATTACTATATAACTCAGTCTTTTGTTTTGTTATAAATGGGCTTCAAGACAAACAGTACCTTAAATGTGGAACACAGTCTGATAAAACATTTAAAGGTCTTTAGCTCAGCCTGAACAGAGGCGGCCAGGGCAAAGATCTCCAGCACGTGGGGGTGACCTGCTGCCAAGGCCTGGGGGCTTCTCTGGGGTTTTCCAGACCTGCCTGATGTTGGTTTTCCTGACATCTGTGGACACACCCATCTGAAGGGCTTTTGTTCTACTGATGCTTACCAGAAAATCACATTCTGGAAGCAAAGTACAACCGAGAACTTCGCTGTGCCTTTTCTGGTGTCATTGATTAATTTTAATTCTGCTGAGAAATGGGTTTTTCCTTCATAAAATGACAATCCTCTCCACCAGCATGACATGAAGTGTTTTGATTTCACATAGCCCTGAAAATGCCTTCCCTTCCCAGTGCTGCCACAGCTTCCATGCTGTTCCTGGGAGATTGGGAGGCGAAGCTCAGCATCCCTTGTTGTGCCAAAGTGACACAAAAGGGTGAGGGGCTGTTAAGTTGCAATATCTTTGTGTCCCTCACACTGTCATAAAGTAATTGCAAATCTGAAAACCTCAGGTGGAAATAACATGCTGAAATAACACCGAAATCTCTGCCCCAGCTCACCTGCAGGACTGAATTACTCCCTTCTTCAGTTTTATAAAATCAGACCAGAACCACATATTTCATGTGAGGGTGGCTGTGTCATGCAAACTTTCTGCCCTGGCTTACTTCAAGGAAGTTGGGTCTCTAAAGTCACCCTAAATTTGGAAGCTAAGCAGCACTTGCAAAATTAAAATGCACTGGGTAGAGAAAGTTTGTTTATCTATGTTCTAATGCCATTGTGAAATCTGTTAGCAATCGAGAAAGCAGTCACCACGAATTTTATAAATAATAACAAAAAAACCCAAAATAACAAAAATAATTTTAAAAAATCAGCCTCCTTGCCTTTTAAGATTTATATGTGTCTTTTAAACCTGTCTTCTTGCCATAACCTTCATTTAACAAAACACAGCATCTCTCCTTTGAAAGAAGTAGAGAAAAAAAGCTGTTGTGACTTCTCACACCTCTACAAAGCCTGGACCTTGCTCCTTCATTTTGCCTCTTTACTACTTTATTACTCTTCTTACTCAAAGTTTCCTACTTTATTATTGCCTGGTTTAAGGAAGATTCCCAGTTTCCAGAGCTGGGAAATCAGACCCAGTTGATCTGGGGGCTGTTGCACCAATTCTTTAAAAATCAAACACAGCACAATGAATCCGTTATCTGGTCCCACAGCAAACCTGTATCCAGAGAAAACCTGTCCTCCAGAACTGACTCACTGCTACCAGCAGTGAACACCCCAGACACGTTTCCTAGCACAACCTTCTTTGGTTTTCCTTCTTCAATCTGCTTTCTTTCAGTATTAAAGTTACCCTTCTACTTAAGGACGCTATCACAGGATGGAGAGCACGACTTAAAACCTCCCTCAGCTGCTCCTTTTAACTTTCCAGCCCAAAACACTGATTCTGTTCTCATTTTCCCTGCTGTGACTCACCAGCCTCCTCAGTGTTTCACAGGTCACCTCCCCCTCTGATCTACGAGAAAAGAGAACAAATCTACTGCCCAGGTTAATAGAGTCCTTTCAGGGCAGAATGCCCTCAGGGTTTCTGGGGGAGGACGAAGAGAAGCAGATCACAAACCTGCTGGGGCACAGGAAGGAGAATCCCTGCTCTGAGGGTGCTTTGGAGCTATTTTTACATCAGCCCTTCTCCAGCCCCTGCATGGGCACCAGCAGGAAAGACCTTGCTTTGGTCATTTCCTCTGTAGCTGTGGGGCTGGAGTTCCCAGTTAGATTCATTCCCACAGAAACCAGTCCAGTTTTTCCCAGCACAAGAATCAGGGAAAACAGGACCTCCACTCCGACCTTCTACGGATAATCCCTGTGTGACTGTCCATCAGTTGTTCCTGTCCCTTGGTCTGCTTTAAGCTCTACCTTCCTGTTGAGGTGCTTCTGTCACACGGTGCTCACCGTGACCAAACACATTTGGAATTTCAGGATTCCTCATGGAAATACAGCTGCTTTTTCATATTTTTTTTTAACCCTCTTTATGCTTATCTTCCGCTTCACGTGCATTTGCAGCCTCTGAATGGAGAAGGAGAGCAGAAGAAAGGTGGAAGTGTGTTTTAGACCTCCAGCAATCAATAAAAGCAACACTCCAGAAGGAGAGTGTTCCCCCCTGCGCTGCCTGCCCTTGAAATATTGATACTGTTGTGGGAGAGCTTTTTTCCTTCCTCCTGCTTTTTGAAAATACAGATAATACAAATGTTCCCATTAAGAAGAAATATGTCACATCAGAATTAATGGTATTCAGCCAACAACAATGCAAGTCTGGCTGTCAAGTTAACTCAATTTTGGGGTAGCAGAGCAATTCTGCCATCAAACCTCGGGCAGAGACAGAGATGGATGAACGTGATTCTCACAGGCTGTAGAGCCACAAAGAGTGTGCCCCGGATCTGAGTGATTAACTGGGGCCTTTCACTCCCACAATACCCTTTTATTCCAGTGCTGGGCACAATTCTGATCCAGGAACAGACCTGCAAAGCTGCAGGGACACCAGGGCAAACCTAGAGAAGTGGGAATGCTGTTACTGCACCTCCTCACTGGTTAGAAAGGATCAGAATCTGCTCTGTGTGTTTGATTATCTTGCTTTGTTTAGTTTTAGGTCTCAAAATGAGGCCAGTGTCTTCAAAATAGCCTTTTTGACAGTACAAAAACTCTCTTTATTGATATATTCAACAGCAAGTAAAACACTTGTTCAGACAACTCAGATAAGAGATGTTTTGCTTGCCTTTCTTTTTTAAAAAGTACTATCAAAAGATAAAAACGTATTAACAACTTCACTAAACTGAAGCAGGACCAGAGTGGAGGTATCTGTTACAACCTCCAGGAATGACATTAAATCTTTATTCTAAAAAAAGGTTATAGACAGATCAATGCTCAAGGGTGATTAAGTGACTAAATCATTTAATATGAGCAGCATATGTTTCACTGCCTAGCAGTGGACAAAGGGAATGTTAAATGAGGCTGCAAGCTGAAGTGCCCATAGTGACAGTGGCATAAATCTGAAATATTCGTGGCACAACAAGAATATGAGATGGCTACAGTCAAATTAGCAGAGCCAACAGCTCCTGTATTATGAGGATCCAATATTAAGTCATTAAAACACAGCTGTTTATACTCCAGTCACTTGAAACATCTCCTGAAGTTCCCAGTGGTATTTTGAGAAGTGCCCAGGCAGTTGTCTCCTGTTATCATTAAATAAACTCTTCTGGGAATTGTACTGGGTGCCTACATGCCTTTAAAAGTAATTTTGCTGGGGCTGGTTTGGTGAATGCAACAACTTTTAGTTCAACCTAAATCTCCTCTCAGACTAAATTACTCCTCATCAGAACTATCCTGGTTTAAATGTTACAGTTTAAATTCAGCCCACAAATTCTGTGCTTAGGAAATTGTTTTTCTCTTCTACCTCCAACTCTTTTGGCATCCCAATTAATCGTGGTCAGTTTTCTCCAGGTCCCTCAATGCTCAGGGAATTCTTGAAGATTTCTTTTACATTTCAGTCAGCAATGTTATGGATATGACTTTGAGTCACATCAGAAAAGATCTGTTCTCAGTTTCACTCGTGTCAACCAGACACAAGTCCTGGTTTCCATTACCCACCCAGGCAGAATTCACAGGTCAAGTGCCCTGATTAGAACCTCAGAAGGGGCAGCCTGGCAGAGGAAATATGTTTAATAATCACATTTACTTTCTCTTGCCTACATATGGCTGAGGATTATTGCAGCTTTGGCTGGTTTTAAGTCAGTAACTTGATGAATCTCACTTTTTAATCAGCACTGCTTTGGGGAGGATGAAGTTCTGACTCCCCAGGTTCTGCAGCAAGCACAACATGTTACCACAAGAGCCAGTTCTGCAAGAAGACTCACGATCCACAACCTCACAACAAGCATCTTCCACCCATCTTCCAATGGTAGATCACATTATTAATAAGTATTATAATGAATTAATAAAATGGAATCTGAGAGCAATGGCTTCAAAAGCAAAGGCTCAGAGCATCTCTTGGTGCTCTCTGAGTCTGCTCATCCTCCAAGAACTCCCTGCCTGAAAGGCTCTCAGGGTGTTTTAGATCCACGTCTCTGCACAAGAGATAGCTGCCAGGAGGTGATCCCAGGGAGCAGAGCTGACTCTTGAGATCAAAACTTCCCCTGGAGCTTTCATTTGCCTTTGCCACACACCCCATCATAGTCAATCCCACTGTTGTTTGAGGGAAAATTGCTCCACCAAGCCTGGCAAGCAAGAGGAAAAATACGGGGGAAAGCAAACAGTAAATTGTTATGAAGAAAACACCAAATTAGATGTAAAATTGCTGTGGATTCATACTTTTTAAAATCTATTTGACTACTACCACTTCCAATATTTCCCTTGCCTTAGAACACTCAGAGTTTGTTTTGCTGCATTTCTGCAAAAAGAAAATTACTCCTGATTATACTCTCTGGAGGAATATATTTTTTAATCTACTTTCTTCTTTCTCCCCTTCTCCTCCCTTTTTTCTTATTTTTTAAAGTTCAAATATACTCCTTTCACAGACTGACAGTAAAATCAGGAATGGATTGAAACAGTTCTGAATAACAAACTCCAGTAATACAATCCCAGAACCCAACAGACAATGTGAGAGGTGTAAAGGTAAATGAAGTAGCTCCTAGTCTTACACCTGTAACACACTTGCCTTTTGAACAGCTAATGAAGCAAAGATAATTGCTGGTACTGTTGTGAATTACTGTGCCAGGGAAAGGGGAAAACACCAAACCAACCAAACCTCTCCACTGTGGCTGGTGGAGCATAGAAGAAACTCTGGTTTTGTCTCAAAGTGAAGAAGCATCAACAATTCCACAGCCAGAGAACTCCATGGCCGTTCAGATGTGCAGCAGGTAAGGCACAGGTGCTCCATGGGAGTGGAAGGGCTGTCTTAGCACAGCACTCCACACTTGGAATCCAGCAGCACCTTTCAACAGCCTCCCTGTTGAATTGTTCCGAGTTTCTGGAACAGCCACTTTATTGTCGCTGCATTTTACGGAGCGGCCAAACCCAAACTGATCCAAGTGATGGGCTCAGGATGGCTCCAGCCTCCTTGGCCAGCTCATGAGGGACATGCTGGAACAAACCAGGAGTTTGTCACTCTTTCACTCAGTGAGATGCTCTGGCCGGGGTAGAAGATGCCACATCCCTTGCTGAGCTTTGTGAGCTCTAATGCTTTTGTGTGTTGCTGCTCTTTGTTTCATCTTAAGCACATCTTTTTATCCTGAAGGTACTCAGCACTAAGTAGGAGACATCAAAGGAAAAGACAGAAAGATGATCATACCTGACAAATTTGGTGGCCTTCCAGGACAGGGTTACAGCCTTGGGAGAGAAGAGAGGAGCAGCTGATGTCATCTACCTGGACTTGTGCAAAGCACTGGATGCTGTCCCACGTAACATCCTCGGCCCTAAACTGCAGAGACATGGATCTGATGGATGGACAGCTCCATGGACACGGAATTGTCCGGGTATTTGCACTCCAAGAGTTGCAGGCGACGCTTGATGTCCAGGTGGGGACCAGTGACAAGTGGCAGCTCACAGGCAACTCTTGACATCCACACTGTTCCACATCCTGGTGGGCAACAGGGATGGTGGGACCGAGGGCACCCTCAGCCACTCGGCTGCTGGCTCCAGTGACATGCTGCAGGGGTGGGATGCATCCAGAGGGACCTCGACAGCCCGGAATTCCCGACTGCACCGGTGGTTTGTCTCGTTAGAAACAACCCAGTGAAGACAATAGGAACGTCCTTGCTTGTATTGTCACACTGCTTGGCATGCCACAATTGTACCCAGTTCCCTTGGGATTACTCTTTCTTCTGCTTTACTCTTGTTCTTTTACTGAATTGTAAGGCAGAAAAAGTGAAGGCCATTCGTAATTCAGAGCTGCAGAAACAACAACAACCCTAGGGCTGCAAAGTCTAGACAGATAACAAACAAAGTTTGGGCAGAGCATTCTTCTCTCATGGCTGTGTTTAAGGATTTAAACATTCAACTTCTTCAACAAAATCCCTTTGACCTTAGTTTTGTACACCTTTAGCTCAATTTCTCAAGGGCTTTCCGTAACAGTTCCTGTCTCAGGAGTGAGACAATTCTCAGAGTTATGCTGGGATGGGCCTGGAAAAATTCAAAATGCAAAATTTCAAGGAAAGAAATGTGGTAAATCTAGTGGGCAGCAGGGCTGGACCTCCCTGAGGGCCTTGGGTACTTCCCTCTGCCACAGAAACACCATGATCAGACCCTGACTAGGCAGGAAAATCAGCCAGTTCTCCCTGTAGCTCAGGAGTGCATCAGGTACAGCTAAAAAACACTGTAAAACCCTTACTGTGGGCATTCACAACTTGATATACCTGTAGGGTTTGCTTTTTTAATTGTCTTTAGACACTTTAAAAAAAAAACAACCTAAGCTAAAATGAAAAGATGTTTTTACTCGAGACTGAGAAAGCTTTCACAGAAGGTGATGTTTCTATAACTATATCAGCTGCAACTTACATTTTAAGGCTAAAGCGAAAATATTTTCTGAACAAAAAAAGGGTTTAGTGCAGTGCATAAATGGCTGAAATACAGCAGCTATTACAGGAATGGAAAGAGGCTACAATGCCTACATAAATTGATAGATCCATTTCTGTGTGAGATACACAAGGTGGTGAAGCAAACCCTCTATTACAGTAATGGGAGAGCAGAGGAGCACCTGGATGGTAACAAATGTGCAGGAATTGTCTCTCCCATTTCCCAACACACAATTACTGATTTACCATTGAGTTTCCAGAAGACATATCCCCACAAATACAAACTGCTGGGGAAGGCTCTGCCGTGAATTCAGGAGCATTTTTAGTTGTACCCAACAACAAGGTAATGCTTTAAAGAGCTCAGCTGCTCCCTCAGACACCAGAGCTGGTTCACACCCAGCAAACACGGGATAAAGGGGCAGCTTCTGCTTCTTTCACCCATGAAATAATCATTACCATGCCAAGCTACCAATAAGAACATTCCCCTCTGATCTGCTGTGTCATGTAGAAAATTTACATGTTTAATATTTGGGCCTTTTTTTCCCCTGACAGGATTTTATTTTTCTGAAGGACATCAGCTACGCAAGATAAAAATGGGTTAATTAACACATTACCCAGGACCTTCCTTAGCACGTAGTGGATGTGTTGACTGCTGAAGCCATTCAGCTGCACTGACACACCTCAAACATGTTCCCTGTTAATTCCTGATTTATCCCTTACAAACTCACTTGTGGACCATCAAATCTGGGTACTGATAACATTCCTCACTCTGTTTTGACAGACAAAGGTTACCAGCCAATCTAAAGATGGAGATGAGCCATCTGCTCCTGCACTATTGTTTTTATTATAGCTGTGCTTAGAACTTGAACTGAGATCAGGGACCTACTGACACTTCCCATTTGGAACGGAAAGCAACTGTATTCCTGGATAATTGGTTATATATGATTTATAGAGCAGAGTACAAGGGGACTGATGGCATGGCTGGGGGTTGGCCTTCAAGGGCCAGACCCACACCCTCCCCACCAGAACCCAGGGCTGGGAGGGACCAGGAGCTGTGGAAAGGGATGGGCTTGAAGCCACAATTACTCCAAATTTTATCTAATGCAGGCTGGGGTGGCTTAACTTCAGCAGCCCCAGAGGCTGGATCTGGGTTTGCACAGCACTAGAGGTCTAGTGGGCAGTGACCCACCTCCAGCCCTGCAGCAGCACCTTCACCTGCCCCAGCAGCTCCTCCGCTCCCGAACTCCTGCGGCTCTCAGCGGTGTCCACACCAGGGAAGGGAACGTGGAGAAGGGCCCAGCACTGTGTGTGTGAGGACAGGAAGGTCTGTTCCAAAGCCAGGGCTGAATCACATGAACACTGGACCTACCTCGGTCTGGGCTATACAGCAGGAGCAGACAAGTAAAGTTCTGCCTCTAAATCCTTCCCATCCTGCAGGATCTGACTGGGCTTGATTGCCATCGTGTCCCTGAGGTTTTGGCAGGAATGAGGCTACTTCTTGTTTCATCCAAGCTGATTTACCATGCAGAACTTTGGGGAGAATTGCAGTTAAACAAGGCACAAGGCATTCTGATTTGCTGAAATACCCAGAAATGTGAATTCATGGGGTTTTTTTGGTCTGTTAAAAATGAGTAAAAATTATAAACTGTTCTATTTGAATACATTTTTTTTTTTCATTTTAAATGCTGTTTTCTCTCTACCCTCAAGAGCCTGCTGTTCTACATACAGGATATTGTTATGGCTAAATGCTGTTTCTCTAAAAACGGTCTGCATTTCTTGGCAGGAAGGAGCAGGGTTACACACAGAAGAGAAAGGCAGTGGCAAAGAGAATTTGGCTTGTTCTGGCAGGTCTACCAGCAACCATTCACAGACCTGCTCACACCAGCTGCTAAATTATGTCCCTGAGGGGTCCACACGGTGCTCAGGGCCAGCACATCCCACGGCACAGGTTTCGTTCCACATTTGCCCACCCCAGCTCACGTTCCAGGGAAAGGAGCTGACCTGGGCTGAAGGAAGGCAAGGACAGTTGAAGTTCTTCAAGGCCCCAGACACAAATCAGAGGGAAATAACACACAGTCCTTCCTTCCATCCCCTCCACCTCTTTCTTTTTTTTTTTTAGTCAGTTTTGCTGCTGTTCAGGATGTTCCAGTGACTCAGAACTGGCTGAGAGCACAGGAAAATGAAGCTGGAGCCTGGTATGGAGCTCAGAGTGCCAAATCTCTCCCTGCTGGGAGGCAGAGGTGGGCTGGGAGCCATCCCTGCTCCAAGATTCAGCCCCTCCAGCACACCTGGAGGTACCAGCAGAGAAGGAATCACCTGGGAGAAAGCTCTGTCCTGCTCTTACCCTCTTCCCCAGGAAGGATGGAAAGATGCATCAGTCTTTGGAGGGGAGCAGAGGGGCAGAATCACCTCCCTCAACCTATATATATACACCATGAAAATATTTATAGACATATTGTTGCCTCTATGATGAAGACATTTAGATATTTATAATCATTAAGAGACCATAGGACACATTTATCCTCGGGGCTGAGTTGTTCCAAGCCTTCCTTCCACACCCTGACCCTGTGACTGCTGCAGGTACCTGGGGGAGAGCAGCTCCAGCCCCAGACCCCTACACAGCACCCACAAAACCCTACACCTCACCTTCTGCACTAGGCACTCCTAAACGGGTGGGAAAAGAGGGAAGAAACAAAAGTCAGCTGAAGGAGCAGTTCAGACAGCTACAAGGAAGCCCAAGTTCCATAATCATTTGTTTCCAAGACAAAAACTGAAGAAGGAGAGGAAGAAAGCAGCAAAGGGCTTCTTAAAATATAAACTTCTTAAAATAAAATATACTCCTGTCAACTGTTGTCTTCCTGGGAGCTCTCTGCTGAAGCTGCAAGGTGTATTAGGAGCTGAAGAAACCATAAACTCACCCATAAGTCTCTATGATTTACAGCTGCCCGACAGTCCTGTCCCGCTGAGCTATTCCTTGATGTGCTCCTGACGTCACCTCGGCTGCTCCCAGCGAGATACCTACACAATGGAGATGGGATGAACCTCTTCATTCAGGAGACTTTCCAAAAGTTGGCCCGGGAAACACACCACATGTAAGACTTTTAGTCCTCAGCTGCTCACAGTGCCGTCCCCGTCCCTGCCCACATCCCATCCACACGTGGCCTCTCCCGCTGACAGGGGCTTTGCCAAAGGGCAAAGTCCCCCCTTTGGGTGAGATACAACTCCTTCACCTGCTGTGGGGGCTCCTGAGCTGCACCAACCAGCCACATACCCACAAGAGCACAGGTCAGGAGCTGCTCTGCACCTCCTGCCACAGCTGAGCTGGTGCTCGACACCGGTCGTTGCAAATGGAACCCACAGAGCACTGACAGCGTGGGACCGTGGGAGACACGGGCTGGGAAAAAATGGGGTGTAAGAATGGGTTACAATTCAGACTGTAGGGAATTCAGCAGCCAGCTCTGGAATCGTGGAATCCCAGACTGGTTGGGTTTAGAAAGGACCTTTAAAGCTCATCCAGTGCCACCCCCTGCCATGGGCAGGGACACCTTCCACTAGCCCAGGTTGCTCCAAGCCCCGTCCAACCTGGCCTTGGACACTTCCAGGGATCCAGGGGCAGCCACAGCTTCTCTGGGCACCCTGTGCCAGGGCCTCCTCACCCTCACCAATTCCTTCCCAATATCTCATCTAAGTCTACCCTCCTTTCATCCTCTTCGACAGTATCATATATTCTAAATACACATTTGTGGTAGCCAAGGAAGAGTCAAGAGATTTTCACCCAGGTGCATTTTGGAAGCTGATAAAAACAACATCAAAGGTGCCAGAAAAATGGAGACTTCTCCATGTCAAGGTCACGTTGGCCTCAGTCTGGTAGAGCACTTAAACACACATATAATTTCAGCACACAAATAATTTCACTGTAAACAACATTAAAGCAGCTTGAAAGATCAAGGCTAGAATACCCACAACCTTTTCTTATGAAGCCTTAAAAGTACAAGACAGTCTATTAAAGCAGTTTGCCAATATAACATCTCCCTGAAGAGCTGATCTTGACCCTTTTCATTCTGCAGAGTAAATATGTTTATGAAAATATTCAACAATTAGTCACAGGAGGAAGGAAAACTTAAGTCACATCATACTACAAATGAAAAGTCCCTGTGGTAATGAGCTGTTACTCAACACCTTTGCAGTGTTATTGCTTGTAATTACCCTGTTCAAGGCTCCACAGCTTCAAACTTCAGTCCAAGCACAGAAGTTGGATTTATATAACCAGCATTCCTGGTCCTCCTGCTCCGCAACACCATCCAGGAAGGACCCATATATAAGGCCAGTCCATGTCCAGCCAGGAGCAACAGCAAAGGCAATACCTGATGGTGCCAAAATCATTGTCACCGAGAGCACAGTAGCCCATTATTAGATTGTCAGGAATCTTTGATTTAAAGGCCATAAAAGCTATATTTTATCCTGCATTTTGCTATATCAGGGAGTTTCTAGCCTGGAGGATTACATTGCTTAAGGACTGAGAACTCTCCGATGCTAATTGTATTTTTTCTTTGTTTATGCTCTTGGTTTTTGGTTCCAGGTTCTGTGCAGAGGCACAGGAGAGAAACAAGGTGTACAGTGCTAATTTAATGAAACCACTGAGAACAAGCTGTTTCACACCTGGGATTTACTGACAAAGCACAGGTACAAGGTGTTCACACACACACAGAGACAAGACTTGCTGCCGGGTTCAAGATTTGTGGATATTTGGAAAGAAAGTCACCCCACCTAAAATCAGGGTGATGTTTTACTGCAGAGAATTACTGATGGAGGGAGAACTGGAAAAGGCTGAGAGTCACAGAATCCCCTGAGCTGGGTGGGACCCATGAGGACCATCCAGTCCAACCCCTGGCCCTGCCCAGGACACTCCAGCAATCCCACCCTGTCCCTGAGAGCCTTGTCCAAACCCTCCTGGAGCTCTGGCAGCCTTGGGGCTGTGCCCACTGCCCTGGGGAGCCTGGTCAGTGCCCACCACCCTGTGACTTCCCCCTCAGGAGCCCTGTCTCAGGTGATAATGATAATGAAGCCCCCAGTGACAGAGACCCAAAGAGAAGCTGCTTCATTTCCAAGTCCCTCTCACTCAGTGCCCTCCTCCTTCCCTCACTCCCCATGACTCTGGCACAAGACAATGTATTCCAAGAAGCCAATTAAGGCAGACAACAGATTTCCTATAAATTGGAAAAACGAGATTAAAAGTGCCTGCCCACTGTCATGGGCAATTTTTCCAGTTGTGCCTTTTGTAGCAGATTTTGCAATACTGTTTTCTCGTGGCATGGAGGCAAATGCATCCTGTTATCATTTTAAAATTCAATAGCAGGACTCTCATTTTGTGTGTGGCCTGAGAATGACTGTCCAGCTTCTCTTTCAGGAGGGCAGAAGTGTCTGGGAGGGAAAGAATCTCACCAATTTGGATAGTTCTGCTTCCACCAGAAAATTAAAAAAGGGTTATTTCCTGTCTGTCTGTCAAAACAATGAGTCCTGGAATTTGCTTCAGTTTTCCCACAAAATGGACCAGAAGGGAATGAAAAAAACTTATCAGAAAGACTGCTGAAAAGAGAAGACATTGTCCACAGAAGAATTCTAATCTATGGCAGAGATATTGGGAATTGCTCCGGAAAATGGAGGTTAGGAAAGGAGATGCCTTGGAGTTGCAAAGCACCAACCCAAGGGTAAGTCCGAAGGATTTATGACTGTGCCCAGGGTGAGCATCCCACCTTGCAGAGGAGCCATGACCACGAGCATCTCACAGAACAGCCATAAAAGGCACAAGAGATCCTCCTGGGCACAAAAATGTTTTGTTTGTGGTTTGGGTTTGCTTTTTTAGAAAACTCATGAGGTTTTGAGCACTACAGAGATACAGAGAGCATTATGAGTTATTAAAAAATGAGCTATTATAAAACAACTGCATAGAACTCTCAAAAAAGTATTTGGGTTATTTCCACCCCCCTCCCCCCCAATAAAAAACCAGCAGAGTCAAATGAACAAACCTGGGAGAAGATGTGTTGCCTTGCAGGAGTTTCCTGCAGAGCATGAACCACCCATGCTCCTGTTCCCCTCTGGAGACTGGGTTCTTGCCATGCTGGTGGACCTTGACCTGCCCTTGGGGTTGGATGCCACGGGAGGCACAGTTTGTCCCAGGGAACAGGAACAGAGTGGGATGAGACACTGAGACAAACAGATTTAAAATCCCATTAAGCTGTGAGTCAGCATAGACAAATCAAACTATTTAAACAAATATTTCTGGTTGGACAGCCTTGATGGCATCTGAGGCTGGGGAGGAGGGGGGTACCCACCCCTGGAGGTCTGTTTCTTTGAAACTAGAAAGTTGCATCCAATGCTTTTTGCTACCCAGCAAATTTCTTGTGGAAGCCAGAATAGCAGGAAATTTTTATAAATGCAAATAAAAACTATATACCATTTGATTTGTAAACTGTCTATCAGCTGCTGGTGGAAGCAGAGGGGTGCCCAGGAGCAGCCCCCATCTCCCCCCAGCAGCAGCACAGGGCCTCCCATCCCTTGTCTCCCCCATCTCCCCACGCCCAGCTCGGCACAGCCTTGGAATGCACCTGAGGAAAGATCCCCACAGGTGAAATGAAGGAGGCTCTTTTTGTCTGAGGCAGCAGCAGCTTTTGCTAATCCCATCTCAGCTGGAGCTGGTGCTTTGCATATCTTGTGGAAAGGACAGTCCCCCTGTTCCTTACATGTTCTGGGAATATTTCCCTGAAAGCAATCCACTACAGAAGTAAAATCCACAGCTCTGCACTGAACAAAACCAGAAGAGCAGGGATAGAAAAGCTGAACAGCACTGCTGCGATGCACCCTGCTGGAAGGAGAGGAAACGCTGGAATGGTGGGAGATGCTGGGGCCACCAAGGAAGACAATCCCAGTGGAGCACCTCCCCCATCTGAGCCACCTGTGACACTCCTGGAACCTCCTGGGGCTGGAGCAAATCTGTTTCATCCTTTCAACTCGAAGTGACACCTCCATATAAAACCTCCTAGAAGCGCATGCACACCTTAGGGAATACACAGGGAGAGGCAGGATCCACTCAAACGTTCCATTACTGATGGAAACCAGAGAACAGAAGCAAAGAAGCTTCATCCCCACTATTTGCAGAGTCTTCTCACCAGGAGCCTTTAAAAGGCCTCGTTGTCACCGGTTTCCAGCAGGCCCAGGGACAGCTCCAGGACAGAGGAGTTCTGTGGGATTCCCAGCTTTCAACAGCTCTCTGGATTTTTAGGAGCAATTTCAACTTCCCAGCAGTGGCTTAGCTCACACCTCCTAGGAAACAGCAGTCCCCAGGAGTTATCAGAGTCAGAGGGAGTGTTTTATCCAGACTCGCAGCAGAGTCACCTCCAGATGTCTTTGCTGTGCTCTGGGAAGTCGTGCTGGCAGTGAGATAAAGTGGGACACGGTGAACAAACCCATCCTGCTGATGGAAAACGGGATGATGAGCATGACCAAAGCAGTGGAACAGCCATTAATAAATAATAGTGACGATAATAGGGGAATAATAAGTTATTAACAGGAAGAATAAAGAGAATTTCCATGGTCCATGGTGCTGCTCAATATTAGAAGCCACTCCAGACATCATCTCATCACAAATTGTCCCCATTGCTCCCTGAAGCACTTTGGAGGACATGATTTGATTTTGAAAACACTGGCCTGTGTATTATGGCTATCACAAATCTTAGGTATATCTCCAGGAGAAATTAGCAGGTTTAAAATAAAACAGAAAAAAACCATCCAAGTGCTATCACATCAATAAATCAAGCAATTTACAGGTAATTTTTGGAGGGACTCACCACTGCACATCACAGTGTTGTACCAGCCTTTCATTCCACAGGGTGAACAGTTTTGAAGGAGCATCTGAATAAATCAAGTTGTAACATATGAATAAATGCAAGCAATGTCTAAAAACTCTGCAAACCAAAGCTGTATTTCCTTAATAAGTTGCTTAGTGATCGTTATGGCCCAATAATAATAATTTTGCCAAATTTCAGATTTTCCAGTTTTCCCATAAAAATACATTTTTAACTGAACTACCCATAATAGCTGTACTAGTTTTCTACTTGCATACCTTGGCACTCCCTCACTATAAACGGCAGCTCTTCTGGTGACTGGACATGCTTATTTGCTGTTTAATAAATAACATTTATACTTGTCACTATTTTTCTTCTAAACACTGTGTCATGGACTGTCTTTGTTAAATATATAGTTTGATGAAAACATCGATGTGCAATGCTTAATCAATTCAAAATAAATTCAAGCTAGCACTAACATCTACATGAGATATAAGTGTTGTCTTATTTTTATTTTCCAGTTAGTTTTAGCTCTATTTACAGCTGTGTAGTAAATACCTGTAAAATTAGGCACTATTTATAACTTCGAATTATAGCTGTGCATATACAGCGTGATAACATTTGTGTTTGCAAGAGCTGCTGGGTGTGAGGGGAAAATGGTAAGGATAAGGTTTGCTTTGCCCTTATTTCCAAGTGAAACAGCTCCTTAACCCCCAAGACTAAGGGATATGACACTCCGGAGGAAGAGAAAACAAAATATTATAAAATCTCCTCTTGTCCAAAGTCCCAGACAGGAACTTTTTCTTCAAGCCATAGGTCAAAAGCTGCTTTAAAACCCATCACTGGATTTATTTCAAACTAGAACTAAGCTTTAGGAAGTCTTTTTAAGCAAGTGTTTCCTAAAGTAATCCTGTATTGGCACTGGAGAAGATTGAAGCAACTAATATGGCTCTCCCCTCCATAACTCCAAATGTATATCTATTAAGAGGACATAATAAATCATGAAAATCTGTCACAACTGGAGACAACAGAATGAGTTGGAAAGCAAGGATTAAATAAAGTTTAATAAAAAAGTATTATGAAGCAGTGACAAATGGGAATCAATACTTATTGTGTAATTCTACCATATTTCTTTGACATGAAATATCCCAAAATGCCCAAGTTATTTCCAGCATTATCTGTTTTTTGGCTCAGGAAGCATTTCAGAGGCTGCTTCGAGTCAGAGACTCTTACTGGGGGTACCAGTAAATGTTGGTTATTAAATAACAGGGAAGTGAAGTGTCATCCCTCATGTTGTCTAGAAATGACCACCACAACCTTTAGAGAAATTATGTTTACAGCAACCAGGAGAGCCCACGAGAAACAGGCGAGGAAGGGGCAGCTCACCGGGGTGAAGGTGCCTGGTGGGGGAAGGCAGGAGATAGTCCCTCACTCGTGGTGCTGCAGGCCAGCATCCCTCTGAGGGGCACTTCCAGGGCTTGTCCTTGGCATCTCCCACCTGCTCCTCCTCTCCCAAGGCTCTGTTTACAGGGAAAGCAGGATACAAGTCTTAAAAATAGAAGTAGACATAGTTTACATTCTTAATTCTCCATCATGTCCAACCTGCACTGGTGAAAACACAGTCTATCAAAACACAGTATATTAACATTTGAACACACTTTATTAATTTAGGCAATACCTGTTCATTTTAAAGGTCTTTTCTGGTGTGAATTACCAGGATTCCAAGGACCGCCAGGAGGTCCCACGTACTGATTTCCCCCTGCTAAAACAGCAGCTCTTAATTTAGATAAGCAAATGGGAATCTTGCAGGGGGGAAAGTCTTATAATGCTGCTGGTATCACCTCATGGTTTTACAGTTCCATTGTGAAGGAAGAGCAATTGAAATGGTCAGGGCTCGTTCCCTGCATTGGCAGTCGTGCAACGGTCAGGAGCGAGAGTGGAACTGAGACACACAATCTTCTGAGGAGTGTGCTGTTGGAATGGATGACTTGTGTTTAAAGCTTAATAGAGCTCAGGCAATCTCATCTCCCTGCCCATCCAGAGGAGGAAGAGATCATCAAAGGATGGACTTGGAGACAAAATGAGACTTTCCCCTTCATCCAGGGGAGATTGCTCTGCCTCAAGTGTGGGAGACAGGGATATTTCCTGTTTGTGAGGAACTATTCCCAGTGATCACTGCTACATTCAGGAGAAAAATAGCTTCAATTTCCACGTACAGAATGTACCCAGTGATTTTGCCAACTCATATTCTTCCTTGCTAAACGTTTCATTTATCTTGCTGTTGGCAGGAGGTGCAGGAGCCGGCTCTGCTGCCAGCGCCGGCGGAGCCGGAACGGTGACCCCTCTGTTTCCAGACACAGTTCAGAATTTTCTCCTCGGAAAAGACATGGATGTGACAGCTGAGTGCACAGCCTTGCCATCCATCCCCACGGTGCCTGCCCAGTGCTGTTAGCTCATGCACAGGCAGGAGAGAAACCCATGGTGTGACTCTTGGGGACGGGTCCTGTGGGATCCTGCCGTGATTCCATGATTCACCAGGCAGCCAAAGATCAGCCACCCCACTCCTCCATCCCATCCCAGACTTCTCCTTCAGCAAAGCAATTAAAGCTTGCAGCAAGTGACTGATGTTGCTTTAAGGGTTGGTTAGTCAGCCCAGTATATATTTAGTATAATTCAGCTTTCTCTGTTCCAGACAGATTAGATAACGTGGTCAGTGAGTTTGAAAAGAATAAATGCAGAACTCATTTGCATCAGTGCTTTCAATTTGCTCAGAATGTTTTCTCATTTAATTATTAGCCCACAGTAAACTAGTTATCAATTAATTGCTAGAAAATGGAAGAGAGTGTGTGTTATTGCTTAGATCTCTAATTGCCTAGACTGGGGCTTTCTTGTTAAATGCTAATTAAAGTTTTGAAACAGCCAAACATTAGTTAACTTTAAATGGTTTAACAAGATACACCAAAGGTATAAACGCATTTATATTACACATTACTTTTATACCATATTATGGGACAACCAAAGGAAAGATGATAGAGGTTGTTTTCTCCAATATATATGCCACTATTTGCATAGATTTTAATTAGATGAGAAAGGGTGTTTTCTTAATTTCATTTGTCAGATATCTAGTCAATATTGCAAATTACATATGGAAGTCAAGACGGAACTGACTGCGCAGCCCTTTCTAATGTTAGCAATTGTAATATATAGTTCACACAAGGTCTCGTTCTGGGGAAAAAAGGCCTCAGATTAATGAGAAGAATGATAAAGGTGGAGACTCTGCCTGTTAACACAGCACAGCCCTGTCTTCCTCTTCTGCAGTTCTGATTCATCTCCAAGAAATAAAGCTGCACATCCCAGCCACTCTCTTTACTCACCTGTTCTGGGGTCTCCATTCCACATGAGAAGCAAAAGAGGTTTTTTTTTAACTTTAGTATTTATAAGTATTTTTTCTTCTTAGAACCATAGAATGGTTTGGGTCCAAAGGGACCTTGAAGACATCTCATTCCCATCCTCTGCCCTGGTGATCTCGTTGCCATGCAGATGATTTATGGCCAAATTTATCATTTCACCGTTATCTCAGGAAAGAATCTCATGCATGGCTTCCACACGCCTTCTAAGTCTATGGAGTAATTGAAAAATATTCCTGAAAAAATATCAAAACTGGATATTAATGTTAAATTAAGCTTATGGGATTAATCCAAAATTAAAACTACAGGCAAGAAAAGATCTGTAGCAACCTCAAATGTTATTTTTAGTGTGGCATTTCAAGCCTGGGACTGAGTCCAGCTGCTGGAACCAGAAATGTGGTGGATTAAAGCTCAGCCTCTCCCTCAGGCATTGCTCTCTCTTAAAAAGGTACAGTCACAGAAGGAACATCTCAGGTGGGCAACATCATGGTCTTAGGGCAGTTTTCTGTCAAAAATGGAAGGTGTTTGCAGAAAAAACATTGCTACCAACTGCTTATATTTGCACCTCAATCACAAGCACAAACACTATCTTTTTCTAATGCTTCTAATTTGGATGTAATAAATAATTTCATTCTAAACCCAAGATCTCAATGAAAATACGTCAAATATTCTTTGTTCAGTTCAAGCATATGTAACCTCCATCTTTAGTTAGACACTGTGTAAGGCAGGCAAACCTTCTGATTTATTTAGACCTTGTAGATCAAATGGAGCATTTGAAACTTGACAGAGAGGGGTGGGAGAATAATACAAAACTTCATCTCTATGCTATATTTTTTCAACAAATGCTTTAAAAATTTGATTTAACCCCCCCAAAATGGGTGCCCCAGTTCCAGGAGTCCCAAGCACAGCTCACACCACTCTGATCATCCTTAAGGGAAGAGATTTAGGAAGGCCCAGGTTAGGAGCAGTAAAACCCAACCAAAGCCACTGAGTATTTCTGAAAATGAGAATAATTTAGAGCCCCAAAGATGGGATTTCTGAAGGCATTTCAGTCATTAGAAGTGTAAAAATCCCATTGATTTTCAGTGGAACGTTATCTCCCTGGACAGCTGAAAATCCCATTCCAAATGTCAAAGAAGCCAAAAAGGTGCCATTTTGGCTGAGATTTGATTGCCACTGAATTACACCTGGATATGCCCTTTGGTACTTTCAGAAACTTTCAAACATTCCAGCTGCTGGATTAATCTAAAATTGGTCTATTGATCTAGAAATAGATGCCAGTAGGTTTATTAATCCATCTGAAAAAGAATAACCTGATGCTTTAGAGCCTGAAGCTGCTGCTCCAGATTTGCTTTCTCCAGGGGTGAGCAGTGTGAGCCCGGAGAAAGAGCACACACCAAAGGGAACAGGAGGCAGGGATGGAATACTGAGCAGATCTTGGAGCTGGAGAGCTGCATCCCACAGCAGCAGCATCTCCCCAGCCACGGACCGGGGAGAGCGGCAGGAGCTGTGCATTGGATCGAGCCCAGCCCGGGCCCCATGTGTTCCCTCCACCCCAACCAGGCAGTTAATAAAGCAAACATTGCCTACTTACAGCCAATTATTGTAATTACTGAGTACATTCATCCTTATTTTAACTCAGCAGAAATAGCAGATTCCTTTTTTTATCCCAAATTGTCCTCCAGGCTGACTGAGCCACGAACACAACGTGGATGCCCAGTTTCCCTGCCTGATAAATGAGCTTTTTTATCCAGGTTCGTTTAAAAAGGCAGCCCTCAAGGCTAAATTTTCCAGGAATTCAGAGACCCAAGTAGGTGATTGTGCAAGAGCACGTTGTCTCAAAGCAGCTGGAGCTCCCCGTTTGTGCTCACACTCACTGTGGTTCGTGCAGGGGAATTTGGTTCATTTACAACTTCTTTCATTAAGCAGATACATGGTAACCAATTAAAACTTCAATTACCTGAGTGTGGAAGATGGAAGAAGCTACAGAGAGTGAAAAGACACAGAGAATCATTTAGTTTCCTAAAGAGATAACACTTTTTCGGCTTTAATTGATTTCCTAATTTCAGCCTGTTTCCATGGCAGTCACACACGTCACTTGTCCATCCACCCACTGACTTGTCCCTCTGGATGCAGGAGGACCTTTGGTCACCTGGATGGACCACCACAGCAGGACATTTAAATAAAATCTAAATACTGTCCAAAATCACATCCTCCTTGTGAGACTGAACTCAAACTGGGCGTGGTTTGGCAGTAGAGGTACAAAGCAAGGGTTTGGAGACATCTCTGGGAGGGGAGGAGGGAGGTGGAAAGGCTTTGCATCTCCAGAATATTTAGTCAGTGAACCCATGAGAGGCAGTGGGGACAGAGCTGCTGCAGAATGAGCTTCAGGATGGACCAAAAGGCCTCATCTGACACCACCACATTTCCAACTCCATATTTAAGAACATAACCGCATCAGAACCTCTCCATGTTTGAGGTCTTGTAGGGAAAAAGGATAAAATTTATGAGAAAGCTTCCTGATAAAATAAAAGTAGGGGAAAAAAAGCAAACCCAAAACAAAGAGTAAAGAAAAAACTGACACCCAGGGTTATTGGATTGAGTTTGAGAATAGATTGTGTCTCATCAAAGCTTGTACCACCAAGATTTTCAGTAAGTCCGAGGCTTCTCTGGTTATTTTGCATCCACTCTTGCCTTTCACTGGAGAGAATTGGTGGCCTGAATACCTGTCTTGTGAGAGATAAAGGGAAATCTCTGGGTATCCAGGTTAATTAGAAGTGAAACTTTGCTGACACTGTTTAACAGTAAACAACCATCACATGAAACAAACTTCACTGTACAGTGAGGTGGAATAAAGGACCTTTTGAAGGCTCTTTTCATCTACACTTCCTTTATATTAGGTAGTGATCAAAACATCTCTCTGAGGAGAGGACACCATCTCTCAGAGGGTCACGATCTGCTGAAGGCCACGGGGGCAACACAAGAGTTTGGCCTCAGCCTCGTGCCCATCCTCCAGGAAAAGCCCTTTGATCATCTCCAAGCACCTCATAAAGATAGAGACCTGGAAAAACTGTCAGGAGATGCTTCTGACGAGGATAAATTTGAGACAGAAGAATTATCATCTGGCTGGAATCCAGGGGAACACCAGTTCCTCAGAGTTCATCTGGTTAAGAGACAATTCAGGGATAACAGTCATCTAAAATACATAGTGATAAATAAAGCATATAAAGGTGTATATTGATTTATAGACATCACTTGCGAAGTAAGATTATATTCCTGCTAAAAACCAGGAACCCACCTGACAGTGCATATTCCAGTAAAATACACTTTAAGCAAATTAACTTTTACTGAGATGCTGTTAACAAAAGAATTCCTTCATCCTGCATTCCTTCTTATTAAAAAAATTAGTGCCGTTTGCCTGCTTTTCTCTCTCTCAATCCTCAGTTCCTTAAGCTGTGACTCCAAAGGAAATACTCCTGGCACGTGCATGCTCAAGCACTGGTGTCATCAACACCTAAAAACACGTGTCTGGTCCCTGGGCGTCCTGTCACACATTCATAGTCCCCCAGCAACTGCAGCACCATTGTCTTCGTTCCCTGTGGATATTTCAGTAATGAGAATATAATTGTTAGTGGTTATGAGACATCTCATCCCAGCCAACTCTGCTCCAGCTACAACCTGAATAGATGGATTGTATTCTACCTCTCCAAGCAAACATTTGTTTCCCTGCATCCAGCCAAGCCCAATTCCTGCCTCCCTGACAGTTTTCCTGGCTCACCAGGAAGACACAGAGGCCTCAGTTGCTTTTAAAACCTTTAATTTATCACTTCTGAAATGCAGGCAGAAAGCAAGAGGTTTAATGACACACTGCCAGTATCCTCCTGCTAGGATTCCACTCAAGGAATAAGGAGGAGGAGGAAGAGGAGGTACCTGAGGGCCCATCACTGTCTGGAGAGGAGAGGTGGTACCTGAAGGGAAGGTTGATGCAATTCCCCACCAGCCTGACGAGGTGAACAGCGTACCTGTACTGGGCATTGCTGTTCGTATGGTTTGACATGGATGGACTGTTAATGACAGAAATGTAAAAATAATTACGTATTTGGGTGTTTAGATTAAAAGCGTGTGGTGTCACAGCATTCCCCTTACAACTGCATATGTGATTTTATTGATGTAATGTATATTCTGGCTGAAGTAAAAAAATAGTAATCATATTTTTAATAAAAACCTCCTTTTCTTGTTCATTTTTCACGGCAAACAGATTTAACTGTATGTGGCTGGATCTCATTCATTAGCTCCATCATGCATTGATACCACAGAATAACCTTCTCATCAGGCCAGCTGCCTTCTTGCAACACTCCTGAAGGTGCTTTGAAATCCAATTTCCATGTTGAATATAAATCAGGCAGTTCTGACTCAGCCAGCGACGCACAGAAGGGAACATTTAAACCTTGCCCTGTGCCGTGAGGCAGCGGCGAGGGGACGGACTGGGTGGTCCTACAGCCCCTGTGAGCTGCAACAGCCACGGCTCTGCTGGCCCTGGGGTGTTCTGGCTTGCCCTCAGAAGAGCAAAAGTCAGTAAAACAAGGCGCTGCCAGGCTTCCCCCACGGGCACATCCCAAAGGGACTTGCCTGTGCTCATGAATAATCACTGAGGCTGGAAAAGCCCTCAAGACCTTGGAGTCCAACCACCCTCCGGCACTGCCAAGGCCACCACTAACCCGAGTCCCCAAGTGCCACACCCACATGGCTTTTACACCCCTCCAGAGGAATCCTACAGTAAAACAGCTCAAGGATTAGTCTGTTCAACACGAGCCCACCTCATCTTTGCCCTTCCCTCCTTCCCCAGCAAGGAGATGACAGACCACCAGGGAGCTCCCAGATCCCAGTGAACACGCAGACCAGGTTGTTCTCCAGCCTGCCCACCCTCCTGCTCCTCCCGTGAACACCTCACCAGCCCAGCTGGGCCTCTGGCTTTTCATTCCACTCTTAAATAATTTACACAGAAGAAAAACCAACCAAAATACAACTTTTAGAAGTGTATCCTCAAGCCCCCAAAAAATATTTCATAACCTTCAGAAGATTAACTTCCCTACCAGTTCCTTCAATGCATATTGCTCCAATCAAAAGCCAATTTTGTTCTATGACAGTTGTGATATCTCTAAGTGAAAATATGGCCTATTGCTTTAATTTCCTCTTATTCAGAAATCAGATTGTTGTGTTTTGCAATAGTACTGACAAAGCGTTTTCACGCACTTTGGATTTACCCTGACTAACCCTTCCAGAAGGGTCTTGCAGTGCTCCTGCCCTCATCAGGTTGTACAGAACAGTGGGGTAGGAATTGGTTGTCACATTGAGTTCAAAGGTGTGGATTTTTAGGATGTTTGGCATTTCAGCCCATATTTTCCACCAGTGCATCACACCTACCCATTGCACTTGTGTACTGTGAACACTCTGATCTCCCAAAAAAAAAAATGTGTCTGATTAGTAGAAAGGTTATTTAATAACACAAACGAATTCCAATCCCTAAGATCAGCAGGATGAGAAAAAGTCCTGGATTTTGGGAGAAGAGCAGAGCTGGGGCTTCCAACAGGAGGTAGAAGAGTAAGTAAGAGTAAGAAGAGAGAAAGCACTGGGGACACAACAGAGACCAAGTGTCCGAAGGTCTAAGGAGAAGAGTGAAGCAGCAGCCACCCCACTGCAAAGCTCCATTCTTGGTATATAATTGTTCCCTTGGAGCCCAAGTGACTACTTTTATACCCCTATGAAAGTCTGTTGGTCACTACAGCATCACCAACAAAACATTCCTCACCTGGAATTGCTGGAGCTCACAAGCAAGAACTGAGAAAAGGAGAGAATTACAGCATTTCAAAGAAAAGAAGAAATCTCAGTTTCTAAACCAGTCTAGAAAAGAGTAAACACATCTCTGTGTTTCCAAATCACTTACCAAGCCAGAGCTGGAGTCTCAGCTGTCCCAGGAGAGACAGGAAACAACAGGAGGGTTCCTAAGCATCAGATCCAGGCAGCTCTGGAAGCCCCAAATGCTGGGACCCCAAAGGAGCAGAGGTCAGGTTCAACACCAGCCTCCCCCAGGAGCTGCCGGACACCCGGAGGAGAATTTATTCAAGGCCAAGATACACCAACCCCCTCACACTGGGATCACAAATCTGCCAGAACAAGGCTTTGCCAAGCATTTCCAATCACCCTGTTTGAAATGACTTGGACTTTTAGTGGGTAAAGCACCACTGAACTACTGAATCCATATGGATCCAGCTTTGGCAGCCACTGAGTTGGAAATGCTTGGAGGCAGAGAGAGCACTGGAGGAGGACATTTCTTCTTGCCCTGCTCTGAGCTTCCAGTGCCGCTGCCACGGGGCAGGACCACCCTTGCTCTGACCCCCTGTGGGCACCTCACGATTCCCACGAGGAGCACCATTCACTCTTCCATTTATTAGCTCTCCCTGGAGCCTGATTTACTGTCAGACCTTTTGGTTACCGCTGAATACCAGCATTCAGCAGCAAGAGTAATTGAGGCCCCAATCTGAGGGGACACTGCCAAGTACAATCCAGTTTTATTAAGAGCACTGATCGTGATTTATTTGTGCCTGGGAGAGATTACAGTCCCATCCCCACGCAGTATTACATGACCACTCTATATACCGATTTTTCAGAAATGATTGATTATAACTTCAGAAGTGATTCATTAAGAGATCCTTTCACACAAAGCCTCCAAAAACGTGCTGTGACTCCTTTAATAAAATACAAAGAAAATGTTTTCGCAGCTTATATCAATATTACAGCAGTAAGTGTAAGTTCACCTCTGTCCTCATTGTTCAGATGAGCATGAAGCAGAACAAGAAATAAGGTACTTTGTCCTGTTATTGCACAATTCGACAGGATCCATGGACTGGCTCTATTACAGTAATGGGCTGCTTTGCAATTTGTATTCATTTTCTCCTGCTGTATGGCAGTCAGGATAACTTGTCCTGCTGCATTTATCCCAGATCAGAGCTTCTCCTCTATTACTGGAGCCCAGAGGGTTGAACCTTCCCAGGAGCTCTCCAATAAATGGACTCCACTCCTGCAAAGGTAATCATTTCCACACCACTGCAAAAGGCGTTTACAAAACTAATCTTCTAAGGCTGAGGAGCCCCTGCACTGAATACCAAAAAGAGATTTATTCATATAGCTGCATATTATGTATTATTGATGCTGGGCTCGCTATATCCTTGAGCAGTGCACTCAACATCATCCCGCTGCTCTTTTGACCCAAAATGCAATTTTTTGTTCCATTTTACTCCTCGAGTTGATCTCAAAACCCAATCAAGCGTTAAGTGGCTCACATGTGTGTTCTGCAGCGTGAACGATCTATGCTCCAAATTACATAACGTGCAAAATATAGACCCAGGGTACAGAAATAATGCTGAATTTTGTGTTTGTCTCTTTGGCAGACTGTTACTGTTGTTGCCATCTGCATCTAGAACTGCAATTTAGAGTAAAGTTGCTGGTTCAATGCAATGTCTGGGGTTTAGTCTTTCTCCATAACTCTGAAGAAAAAGCCTTGATAAAAAAGGGTTGGAATCAGCTTCATCCAAGCATTTAAAATTATGAAAAGATGAAGACAGAGCAGACAATTTCCTATCGGTTAAGCAATCACTTAACAATGTAGCAGAAATAGTAACACCCTGAAATAATCAGAAACTGGCTCCCAATGTCAGAACAAAAGCATTTGCCTTGATATACACAGAGCTGTGTCTGCCTCCCTCCCAACGTTTAAATCTTTTCTTAGAAATAGCATTCCTTAGAAAAGCTGGATTATTATCCTTGTGGCTTTACTGCTCTTTTCTATTATTTTATATTTTTTAATATATATTAAATAAGCCATTTAAATTAAAAAAACCCCTCATCTGTCAACTCTAGACCTGCCAATAGCAGTTATGTATAAACTCTTCTCTCTATAAACCAGAAAGGTTTGGGGTTTTTTGGCATTTGGGAAATCGGGGAGCATCATATTAACCTGCTAATAAAGACTCACAAAAAAGTACTTTAGATTTAACCTGAAACAGGCTACAGGGGCAGATTTCAGAGTTGGAATCACCACAGAGTGTTTATCTGAAACATGCCTTTGGTGAGTGTAGGAATGACAGGTATCACAGAATCACTGAGGTTGGAAAAGACCTCCAGGACCATCGAAATCACATCCTGTGCACTCCTCCTGCCAACTGTACAGGAGTGTTCTGGCATTTTCTTAAGTTTGATATCAGGAAATACAACACACACAGTAAAAATACAGAAATCATCATATTAGATCCCTCCAGGGAAAGCAGAGTCTGGGAGGGAGTCGGATGTGTGGAGTTTTGTAGTAAAAGCCAGAACACAATAACTCTGTTTATTGGGGGTTGGAACTACATCATCTTTAAGGTCTCTTCTAACCCAATTCTATGATTCTATAACTGCATTTAAAACCTAAAATTAAATCCCAGCCAACCATATCCATCAACCTTGCCGGGACAACATCAATCCATTTAATGACAATAATTCACAATGCAGAGAAAAAAAAATAAAGGTGAATAATTTCCTGAGCTCTGGTGTTCCATTACAACTTCCAAAGGCCCCTTGGCACACCTGGCAGTTTGGACGTGGATTTCCAAAGGGAATTCTTGGGATAAGCTGCAGGCACCACATGAATCAGCCTCAACAAAGCACTACCCGGGCCTCACACAATAAAAGAATAACCTGTACTACGCCAGAGTTTAATGAGCTGTGACTCCAAATCCCGACAGGATTTGGTTTATTGTTTATCCCAGCACTGGCTGAGCCTCTGCAGTGGCTCCAGACACTCACCTGTGCTCGGGGACAGGAGCCCCCACCTGAGCCTCCCCCAGGCTGCTGGCCAAGTGCAATTACCCAAATATTTGCCCTGCCTCAGGCCCTGTGTAAGCACATTATCAGCTTATATATACACTTGACTTTATGCAATTAAGCTCCCTTTGAATGCCTAATTTTTGTGGAAGCTAATTACCATACTTACTGCTACTTGAGATTACAAAGGGGATATGCAGCAAAGTTTAATGGTGCTGGACCTCCAGAACTAAAATATCTTCTAGAAATAAATTAGCAGAGCACAGTTCGCAGCTTGCACATAATTACCTGATTTTGTACCCATAAATATGTGGATTATTCAGCCTGAAGCATCTCAGGGTTTGTTCTTTACACCATGAGAGGGAGTTGGGCACAGAGCAGGACCACACCAAGCGGCGTGCCCAGAGGACACAAACATGAAGTGACACAAGTTTCACAGTGGGATGGTTTGCCTACACTTAAAAGGTGTATTTTGGGGCATTCTGTTAAATCCCCTTGAGTTCCATACACAGTTATTTTGCTGCCATAAATGGCATTCATTGAAGTGCAAAGTACAGCATTGCTGGTCCACGCGCTGCAATAAATACACAGTTGCCTCTTAAATCCCACTTAAGAGTTCTCCCATACTGGGAGAACCTTCGAGCCTAGACCAAACTTCAGTACCTTACTGTTTGTCAGATTTTTTGTCCACAACACAGTAACCCCTCACCATTTCAGAAACAGGAGTATATTTATGTTCATTATCTATTACTATCCCTACTTCTCACCTGGGAGAGACACACAAAGAGAATGGAGGAACAGAGGAATAAATGACACGTGGTGATAGAGGATCAAATATTTAGTTTAAGCTAAGGATACAGGCAACTGAAAAAAAAAGCCTCTAAGCAATTTAACACTAATTTAAAAATTAAATCCTAAAACAATTCCCTAGTAATGGACTATTTCTAATTAATTATCTTGCATCCTATAAAGATTTTTTTTAACCTCCCAGGTATTATTCATTTCACCAGTGTTATTTTTGTAGTAACTCATTTATCTCAGTAAATTAAACCATTAGGAAGCAGAGATGACCTTCCCCTCTCGACCACACGTGTAGCCACGTGTGTGTTAGTGGCAACTGAGGCACAGGAGGCATCCAAGGGCTTTATGAGCCAGGATTGGAGTTTTCCATACAGTGGCTTGTGGACTTTTGAGATTTAGCTACTAACTTATTTACACAGCAGAGCAATGCCCATCTCTGCAGAGCTGGGATTAAAACCTGCTGTTTATGAGAGAGAAACTCATAAAAGGCAACAAAACACCACAAGTTTCAAAAGCTCAATTTGACTCCAACTTACAGACTGGGAGCTGTTAGAGAATCTCACATCTGACAGAGGGACCGTGTCAAGTCAGAGAAAAAAATATCCAAGCAAGATTTTGTATGAATTATATGTTTATTTTCCCTCTGCAGAAAGAGCCCTGTTCCTTGGCAGGGATGTAACAAAGCCTGAAAATCAGCCAAAAATCCTGATAAAAGTACCACAGACACCTCAGGGTACTCAACAGATTTCAGTGGGGCTGTTTATGGGGATAAGATCTGTTCACTAGAGAGGTAAAAAGCACAGTTGGTGGAAATTCTGGCTGGTTGTTCTCTGATCTCATCCCACAGCTCCAGGGGACAGGTCATTCTGACTCACATCCTTTTTAATTGGCTTTCTAAGTGTCAGCTTGGTCCAGGCTAAGAAATGCAGCATCTCAGCAGCGTCCTGTGGCACATTTACCATCAGAGTGCTCCCAGCGCCCGAGCAGGGCAAGATTTAATGCAGCAGAAAGGGCCCAGCGAAGGGACACATCTGGAATTGCTGCTGGGCCCCTCCTGTACCACAGTTCCACGCCCCCATCCCACTCCGTGCCACCCCTGCCAGAGGATGGCAACCACCTCCACCTGGAAGCTCCGTTCCCATTCTGGCACTGCCACAGATTCTCCAGAAATGCAGCCCCTCCACTCAGACTTCCCGGGAGATGTCCAGGCCCCCTTTGCCGTGGAAGCAGTTTGAGGGATTTCCCTCACTGATAACATCCTTGAGAATACTTTCCTGATGACAAGAGGAGGCTCCAGAAATTGTTTTTTGAGGCATCTGTTAACTAGTTACAGCAGGGTTATTTTTCTCCTAATGTCCAGATTTTTGGGGAAAATGTCTTTTGTATCAAACCTCGAGACATACAATTCCTGTGATTTCCCTGAAGGAAGAGCAGAGGCTAAACCAACAATGGATATCACACCAAGCCAGGAAAATTCCTATCCAGTCATGAATTTGCATAGGATAACTGGGAGTATTGGTGAGTAACAATGAGGAGAATTTATTTCTAAAAAGCACAGTTAGAAGGGCTCCAATGTTGTCTCAGTAGATGAGAGCTTCATCTCTCCAGCAGCAAAGCTCATTTGAGGCCATGTGAGTAGCACTGAACCATATTTTCTAATTGAGGACAACCAGAATTCTTAATTGCATTTAGTTGCCAGCAGTTTGCCCATCTCCCTGCATATTCAGGACTAAATAATAGGGAATTATCCTTGATATTACTTTTATGCAATGGAGCTGTCCATTCTTCTAGACAGCACGTATTCACCCCTTTTAACTACGTCATCTGGGAATCTTTTGGGTCCCTTGCAACTCAGTATATTCTATAATTTTTGGCTTAATTCCAGCCTTGGAAGAGCTCAACTCCAGATTCCCATCTCCATCAAAAGGCACGTGCATGCACACAAACCACAGGGGACTTGGGTTTATAGCAAAGGAACTAGAGAATAAAAAAGTTCCAGAACAACAGGAGTTATGTTCTTTAGACTTACACAACACACCAAGAACTTTATAGATGTGTCTCAAACAATCTAATGTAGGAGATCCATAAAAATGCCAAGTTCAGCTTCACTGACACATCACATCAGGTACAGAAGAGAATAAACAAGTCAGAGTAAACTCCTTTATGATACCTGCAGAATCTTCCCTTTCTTTTCAATTACTTTTTCTCTTCTAAAAGATATAACCAGGTTTTTTGCTTGTTTTTTACTTTTGAAGGATTTTCCATTCTTTTACTTGTTCATAATTAAAAGGTGTGTGAAGTGCCAAGAGATTATTTGTTCTTTCACAAAGGATTTAAAGAACTATCACAATAAATCAATACAAGGGTCCGTATAAAAGCAGGCAGAGACAGGGATGCTGTCAATACGAAACAGCAGTCAACTGTAAAAATGAGAATTAGGGTGTTGAGCTGTTTGTCAGGCATGAGAGAGATGGCAGAGCAAGCAGGAAATTCATATAGAATCACGGAATGGTTTGGGTTGGGAGGGACTTTAAAGTTTATTTCTTCCACTATCCCAGGTTGCTCCAAGCCCCATCCAACCTGGCCTTGGACACTTGCAGGGATGGGAATCCACAACTTCTCTGGACAGCTTGTTCCAGTGCCTCACCACCCTCACAGGGAACAATTTCTTTTGTATATCTAACCTAAATTTCCCCTCTTTCAGTGATACTCAAGGCACCCTTGTACCAGTCAGGAGCCAGAATTCCCTGCAATAGAATATCCCAGCGATAGTTCCCCAGCACAGGATAAGGGCACAGCTGACACCCAGGTTTTCCTCCAGCTCAGTTCAAACCTACAACGTGAGTTCCCAGGCCAGGAAAGAACCACTGTGTGCTACAATCACGGCAGCAGGATTGCTGAAAACACACCTGCTATGGAAAAATGGATCCATTGCTTTCACCACAGCCTGTGCAGGAATCCATGTCTCATCGGTTTTCCCAGTGTCACAGGAATTTCAGGGTGACAGCCCCTGCACAGGGCAGAGCCTCGCAGCGTGTGGGGCTGTGTAACCTCCCCAGTCAGCTCCCAGCAGTGACAGGGGGTAAATCCCCTGTATCAGCATTATCATCTGCACTGCAGGAGCACCAAGAGACCACAATTGAAATCAAAGCTCCATCGTTGGAGATTTCATAGGTATCTCTGTATCCATATTACAAGGAAAAAAGAAAACCCTGTTTCAAAGAGTTTACAACCTAAATGTGCAAATAAAGGAAGTAGCAGCAACCATTTCACAGAGAGCTGGGAGAAAGTACAGAAAGGTTAAGATCTAAGTGTGCAGTTCCCTGGATTTCACCTGGAATGCTCTGGCCACTTCATGAGGACACTGACACACAGCTGGGAACTAAACACCTTCCCAGTCCCAGACTGCAGATGCTGAGCAGCAGATGAGGCTTTACCAGAGGACTTGGAAAGCCCAAAGGAATAATGAACAAGTAAAGCTGAAATTCCTTTCCCAATCTGCAATGTTCCACTGAATTCAGCAAAAAACCTTCTCACATCCCTCTTTCCACATATTTTTCACTATGGCCATGGAAAGCAATTTATTCAAACTGCACCTTCTCCATAGCACACAACCACTTTATTTTCTTCAGCTTCTATTTTTGGGGGACAAACTTCAGCAAGCCTATAAATAAAGGCAGATAATTCTAAGAAGCAGGGTTTGACTTCTGCCAGTCCTGACATGAACCCTTGTTCCAGGACAATTCCCCACGATGACCACACGAAAGGGGACACCTGCTTGTGACAGGCTGTGCAGGGGAGGGTTGAGGCTCTCGGGGCCACACAGTTGTGAGCAACACAGTTAAAAAATCTGCTGCTTTCAGCCTCAGTGCAAGGTCTGCCTTAACAGTAGGCTGTATTTTAGAGTTACCCAGCTGAGTCCCTGCACGCTCCCACCTCACCCACAGCTCCCAGTGTCCCCCCAGGACCACTCTCTGCTGCTACTCTTCTCACAGATGAATTCACTGAGAGCCAGTTAAGTGATTTCCCCGGGTCCTTCCCAGGGCAGGGGTGTGTTCAGGTCTGCAGCCAGGAGTTTGCCTCACATGGCTTCACCTCACAAGATTTCACCAGCATCCTCACGCAGCCCCCAGCTCCGAGCAGCAGGCAGGGGATGCTGGAAGACCCCTCAGCCCCACCTGAGCAGGGTAAAATCAGGCAGCAAGGTCAAATCTAGTGAGTACTGAAGCAGATCAGCTGTGCCCAGCTGCCCGCTGAGTTTGGTCATAGGTGGGTAACTCCAGAAAATGCCACATTTTGGTGACCCAGCTCATTGGCACGAGAGTCTGAGCAGGTGGGTTGTGCAGGTCCCTCTGGGCCATGAGGGGTTTGTATTCAGCTTGTCAGGCTCATCTCTTGGCACAGGATCAGTGGGAACATCAGACAACCTGTGGGAAATCCAGGCAACCAGCTCTCTCCTCATCTGTAGGAGCCTGAGTAGCTGCACACTCAGTGTTTCCTAGGGGTTGTGTTTCTACCAAAGGAGAACATCACTGATTTAGACTGTTCACAAATCACATTTGAGTAGATCTTACTGATCACAGCATCAAAAGACATGAAGAGAATTCATTCAATAAACGTCAGAAACGTTCACCAAAGCCATTTCACAGCACACAGGATGGAAACAATTCCCTCCATCAGTCCCTCCTAAATGACTCATCATTCCACTGAGAGCCCTCGTTCCCTAAGTCACTGCAGAGGGCAGTGTATTAGTTGAGTTAGATCTGCTTGCAAATATACAAGTCAGTGGCACTGGAAGTGCTGTAAGAATTTATCACTTCAGAACACTATGTAAATGAGCAGATTCATATGCACATCTACAGTATTTAAATTATCCCCCTCCTCTCCGTGCCAACAACTTTACAGCAGCGCCTTTGGAACAGGTATAGATTTATAAGGACTTTCTGCTTAACACTTCAGATCCATTTTCTAAACAGTTCTTCTCCTGTGACAGCAATCCCACATTTTGCTCCTGGCATTTATCACCTTTCCTGTCCCTTGATGCAGAGGGGGAAGAAGTGGCAAGAACAAAAGAGGATTCAGGAGCTTTTGCTACTGCCAGAAAAGGCTTATTTTATTGCCACCAGACCCTCCACCCCCAAATCCTAAAGATCCTGGGGGTGTCAAATTGCTTTATGTGGTACCATAAACAACGTAGGACCAGCTGCACTTGGAATAACGGATGATGCCAGGCAGGAGCAGCAGGAAGGCCCCCAGGAAGAACAGCTCAGAAGAAATAGGAGAAGATTCAGTGAGAGACTTGATTCAAATTTTGCCTTTTCCAAGACTTAAAAGACAAATGTAAATCACTCCACAAAAATTAATTCCATTCCTCTGCAGTTTACAGATTATCCCATATTATTTTTCAAAGTTCTTGAGAGAAAGCACCACGCACTATTCAGACATGCATAATTCAGCAATAGCTGATGCTTAACAGAATCTTCCCTTTCATTCTTTACTCACAATTAGACTTTACACTTATTACTGTGGCCCTCAATTACCAACACAGTTTAACATCACACCTGAAAGAATTTTAGAGGCATTTTATCTCCTGATGCAGCCCCTGAAAAAAAGTCCATAATTGCCTGTCACTCAAAGAAAATTAAAAATCATTTTGGGAAAGAATATGAATTGAACTGCAATTAATATTTTTTACATCCAGGGAGGAGCCCTGTGTGTTCGAGGGGCCTTCAGCAGAGAGAAGGACAAGAACTGCTCTGTGTATGAATCTTATGTCATGAATTAGTTACACGAATTTAGATGTTAAATTTTACCCTCATACGGCCCCCATATGATCTGTACCTAATCATGCTGCAATTCCCCCCAGCTTCATCTAAATGAAGCTGTTCTCTGCTTGTGGAAGCTCCAGCAGCCAATAAAAGTAATGAATTAATACATGTGGTAGCCACTCATCCCATCCCTTCCCAGCTGCTGAAATCCTCCTGGAAGCCACAGAGCACTGAATATCATTTCCCTGATGTCACTGGCACAAAATCACGGCAAAACTAATTCATCCTAAAGGTTGTGGCTTTTCAGGCATGTCAGGGGAGCTTTCTTGTACTAATAAAAGCAAAACCCAGTCAAACCCCCCAGGTTTAATGCCTGTCTACCTTTCTTTTTTTTCTTTGAAGGTTAAATCCAGAAGAAACTACTCATTTTTTCCCCTCATAGAACATCTGGCCCTGTAATCCATAATGTATTTTCCTGAAATAATAAGAAAATATATTGAGTTTCAGAGGGAAATATTTTTCTAATTGAAGTGGTCAATTTTTTTAGTCAAAGTGTTTATGTTTTAAAGTGATTTTAATCCGTGTTCAGGAATAAAACAGACAGAACATCTAGTTGAAGGCACTCAGTGATTACAGGAATTAATGACATGGCATAGCATTGCCTTTGCACTCTCGGCCCCACCCACTCGTGCATCTCATTTCCATGTCTTTAATTACATCACCAGCCTTTCCCCACGTGTTTCTCCCTCCCCAAGCACATGGGTTGAATCCTTTCTCCTGAACGAGCATGTATTTAATATTTCGGGTTTGCCTCATTTTGCAGCGTGTGTCTGAGCCTTATCTCCTGCCTCTGTCCAAACACTGCTCCGAAGAAAGAATTTTTCATTTCCTTTGGGCTTTTCTCTGCTGTTTGGCGCTATCTGAACGCTCCACAACATTAATTAAACTGACAAGGTAAGGCAGCAGAATTATCTCCACTTCACACACGGGGTGCTGAGGCAGAGAGGAGTTCAAGTCAAAAGTAAAGCTGGCCATAAACTTCACAAAAATATCGTGGCTGAAATACAAGCTACAAAAGGAAGCGTTGCCTTCACATGAAAGTGTGCAACAAGGACCTGGACAAGCAGAGGGTTTGGGTGAAGGCAGTAAAAGGCAGTCAGCCCAGTCTGGACACAGAAAATAGAAATTCTGTTTATTAAACGTCTTTGGATTTACAGTTCCAGCTGAAAATGTGGAGTTTGGCTCCGCTGCAGCAAAAAATACTCCCTCGTGTTGGATGTTCCACGTAGGGCTTCGCTACACAAACACACGAAAGGAATTTGAAGAGAATCAGCCCCAAAAAGCAGCATTAAGGGATCTAAACTGAAGGTTCCCACACCCCAGTGTTGGTAAAGAAGCGAACTTCACTCTCTGTGAGCTCAGGTGATTGAGGGGTCCCTTTAGCTCGTTTCCTGGGCGGGCCCTGAGGAGGCTCCACTCCGCAGCTCGGTGCCTCAACGGGACCAACGCTCTTCAGCACTTTTCATTGCCACAATGAAGAGTCTGACTGAACCTTCCCAGCCCTGGAGCAATGGAGAGAGCGGCAGATGTAACACCCGACAGGTCTGTGACAGACCCCAATATTAGAGCAAAGTAAAAGCAAATTTATGTGCAAATTGCAAAATTTTCGGAGGTCTGAATCTTCACCCTGAGTGGGAAAGAACCACAACAGAGAACTACCTGTAGGACCTACAAAAATAAAGTCAAATGTGACTCCTGAGGTGGGGTTGCATTTCTTTCCAGGTACAAACAGCCCCTGAGTATTATCACAAATTATTCAGGTCTGTCACCAAACATAATTCTGCTCCTTCTGGACGCAGTGAGAGTCTCCTCACATAAAAATTCATTGAAACAAGAGAATCTAATCAAAGTCACCCAAAGGAGGGGTAAGTGTAGGTGTGTGGTTGTGTTATGCAAGTAACAGATATTTTTGGATGCTCCAATAACTGATCATCACTTGACAAGACAGAGCTATGTGAGTCTGTCCTGGAACGTGCCTGGGACACGGTCCCAGAAAATACACTTTCTCCAAGTAATTTATAGACTTTTAAAAGCCAACATCTCCAAAAATAAATGACAAACATAAAGACAAAACCCTTAGAATATTTGCAGAAAGCAATGGTTTAAGGACTCAATCTGCCAAAGAACATGTCATAACAATTTCTCTGAAAATATTATCACCTTATTATCCAAACCCTTCTAATCAGTTCCAGCATCCTCTGCTTCTTTCCCTCTCTACCAACTGCTTTAAAAAGTGGTAAGTTACTGATTACAAGGATGTGCCTCAACTAAATCCCTTAACAGCATGTCAAGTGTATAAATATTTGAACAGCTAGTGGCAAATTCCACAGCCATACATATCTATTTATTAATTTCAATCATCCAGGCCAGGGAGGTATGAGAAGGGCACTGTCATTTAGGGCTGTAATTAATCATCCTGGACACTTCATTGTCAGGGACCATAAATCAAGGAGCAAGTGTTTCTCCCACTCGAGTGATATGTAACCAGCATTAACACAGTGACAAAAATCTAATGCTGTCAGGAACTGAGAGATATTTTATCTACCTTTGACACAGGGCTGTTTCACATGAGTGCCCTCCACCTCTGAATTTATTTTCTGGATGTAGAGCACATACTTTAAAAATATGAACAGGGGATAACAACAAGGCTGAGGTAACAAGTTGCCAAATGCCAAGATAAAAAGTTTCTGAAGTAGAAGAGAAAAATCTTACACGTCAATAAAAGGCATAACAAATACATGTTACAAATAAGTTGGGACAAATCACTGTTTGCAGGACAGTGGTAGGCAATTCCTAAATTGTAATACTGTTGGAAACCAGCCCCTGGTTTAACTCCACATGTGCCTGTGTTAAATACCCACTGGGTCATTAAGAAAAATATGCAGGGACAAAGTAGGCTTAAATCAGTGTTAAAAATTATGAAGAACTAAATCTCCTTTTCAAAAAATCTTCTTTGAGTCCATAGAATACGTCCCTGGTCAGGACATTCTCAGGTACTCCCCAGTTCGTGGCAGAGCTCACATCATTCCCCTGGTATGACACTGCCTATTTCCACCTTAGATTTCATGTGTGCTTTTCACATGGGAAACGTGAAATATGAACTATTAAAGCGTCAAGCCTTCCCTCCTTTAAAAGGTTATTTTGAAGTGTAGATATAGAGGAGGATTTATTATCTGTAATATTTGCATGGAGCTGCCACAAACACACTGGAAGAGAAACCCAAAACTTCCAGGCAGAGCCAGGCTTGGGAGAGCTCTCATTTGAGGAGATACAAGTCCTGCACTAACAGCTAATCTGAAACTCTTTCAAAAGCTTAAAATACTTAAAAAAAATTCTGGAAATAACAGTCAGTTCCATTCTATTTGACATTTCTTCCGCCTCCAGCTACACCAAGCACTTTTGGCATTATTCAAAGCGTCTCCGATCAGAAATACTGACGCTCAGCACAACACAAACCATTTGGGTGTTATTCTGACCCACAGGCAAGAGCTGGACCAGTCTGAAGGCTGTTGCTGGGATCTAAAGAGGGAGAGAACTGTAGTGGCAGGTGAGAAAACTCAGACACTTGTGAATTTTTTAACGAGGGTCAAGCCAAACTGAGCCCAGTTCTGAGATAAAAATCACCTGACTCTACACACAGTTTGAGGCTCCCACTGAGAGCTTTAATCTTCTCAATCTCTGAGATCTCAGCACTTAAATTCTGTCAGTAACAATTCAACCTGTAACTTGTTCCTTTGCCTACTTATTCCCAGACTACAAGTTTCATAGGCAGAATCATACCTAAATATACCGATTGCAATCTACCACAGGAAAATGACTAATGAAATTCCTTATTTAATCACACAATTCTATCACCAATATGTAGAGCAGAAAATAGATGTACAAATGTATTACTGCCTGTAAGTGCTAAGGTGGAATTTTGCCCACAGGCAATAACTATAAACCCAGGTCTGAGATAATCCATTTGTAAAACACTAAGCATAAACCACATGCTTTTAGGTTTTGATGGAAGCATTCTTCTCCAAAGCACAATTTACATTTAAATTGATATTGTAGGGAATCAAATACTAAAAATAAGTGACAAGGTTTTCTTCTTCACTGAGTTGTTTCCTAATTAGATACCAATGTTTTGTCTAACCATTTCATACTCTTATTTTGTTCTGAAAACTACCAAAAAAATCCTTTAATTATTCATGATCTCTAACTTCTGGGAAGTGCCTCAAATTGCTTTTGTTAAGAAAGAACAGGCTGTTTACATGTAGGAGAAAACAAAGCATAGAAAACTCTACTGATGCAGCAGGAATAGTTCTGATAAAACCCAGCACAAACACACATATCCCACATCATTTATCCCTCTCCTGGACTTCTCAATCCAGAGGGAAGAGAGCACTCAGGACCTTGTTCCCTGGGAATGTGGTGCTGGAGTCAGGGACCCACCAGCCTTTCCCTGGTTATATTTCCCTAAAACCAACCCTAATAATTTCTTTGAATTCCACACCGAGACACTCTGGACTCCCAGCAGGGGATAAGGACAACAACTACAACATTTAAGGCATTTCTGACCACCTAAACAAAACAAAAAAAACGCTTTCACAGCAATAAAGTAACAGTGCCTTAAAGGAGAACCTTCTAAATAAATTATACAACTAATGAGGCTGAAGAACATCAATAACCTGGATAAATCTGGTGGCTGGGAAGAGCAGCAAAGTGCCCATCACACTTCGGTTTCAAGGCATTTTTGGCAGGGTTGGTAGGGAACAAGTATCTGCTTTATTCTCTCCTTTGATGGCTCAAAGAATTTGTTGCCATGGGTTGTTACAGACACACACTGAACAAATCAATATCTTAAGTGATGGAGAAAACTGTTTAGTGGTTTCCTACCAACATTCCTGTTTGTTCTGACAAAAAAACACTGTCAGAACAAAGTTAAGTGAGAAACTTCTTTGCAGTTAATGTAGAAAAACAATTAAGCAATAAGATTTCGCACAGAAGCTGCACAAGGTCCCTGGTGGCTGCACTCGAAAATTGCTCCAGCTAACAAAGCACTTTATACCACAGCCCAAATTCCTTCATTTCTGTCCCAAGTACCGCAAATGAAAAGGAATCAAAGACAGTTTGCCCTCACCAAGCTCAGCTGCAGCTCCAAGCTATTTCAAAGCCAGATGTGTTAAGATGTCCCAGACTGATCAGGTTCATTTTTAATTCAGAAAAATCTACTTCTGCACCTGGGTTTTCTCTCCTATTATGCCTCTAAAAGAACTTAAGGCTGCATGGTTTCTGCCAAGTGCATGCTGCTGTAATTCCCTTCCAGCTCATAACATTGCACAGGGAAATTTCACTCATCACATCTCCTTGGAGTTAAATGTGCTGCTAATTTCTGAAATATTTTGCCTGACCTATCAAATCAGCTGAATAGTTCCATGACCTCTCTTCTTCTTAGCATGAGAACTAATTCAAAGCCATTTATTCCACTTCATTAAAACCAAAGGTTAATCCAAAAAACAATAGTTGGTGGGGTTTACATTGGATCAAGCATTGCCTCCTCAAAAACAGCAGAAGTCAGAATGTTGTTTATCTCTAAATTATCATCTCCCATCTCCAGGGTCATCAGCTGTGAAGGCACAACTCCGTCCAAATTTAACCCACCCTAAAAGCAACCAGACATTGCACAGCCTCAATCAGCCACTGGACCTGATTCAGCCATTCTAGCTCAAAAGCACAAAGTTATCTTCCCAAAAATTCCAACTCTCAAAAAAACAAGTGGAACAATAAAATAATGATGACAGATTCCAAGAAAACACAGCAGATGCAGCAAGCCACTAAATACAGTTTATAAATTAAGAATGTAAAACTGAAAGGAATTAAAAGAACTTACTTTTATTGACACAAGAAAAACACTCCCCTTAACCAAAAAGGCAATGGCTGGGTGTAGCTTAGTTTTATATAAATATATATATATATAAAGCTTTAATTTGGGGGACATCTGTATTTTTTAATAGCCCAAATTCCTACCTAACACATTTTCAACAAATTATTAAAACTCTATGTAATACATAATATTAGTAAAGAAGAAAGTTTCAGGACATCTTTGCTCTCTCTTCCCTGAAGAGCGAACCACAACCACACATCCCTTAGCAGGGCAACAAAGCGGGCGTTAAACCTCAGGCTATGATAGAGGAAGACTTAAAGGGCATAGAAGTTAAATGTTGTTTAGTTAAAATTCAGCTCTGGCACTTGGTAACAGGCAGATGCAACGCGAGCCCTAAGAAATTACCTTTGGAAGCTCGTGAAGACTGGACAAGGTCCTCGGCTGCAGGAGAAGAGCAAACCAGGTCCCGCCCAGGCAGGGGGAGAGCAGTGGGAGGCAGGAAGCCCTATATAGCTCTGCCCCCACACCGGGAGGGCTCCCGGGGCATCACTGCGGACCATCAGGGTGATGTGGTTCAGCTGACATCATCTGGGCAGGAGCAAACCCACCCACAGCCGTCTGCAGGAGGGCAGCAGGGCCAGGGGAGAGCAGCCTCAGGTGTGAGGAGGACTTTGTCCTACCTGGATACCGCATCCCCGGGACACCGACCAGCTGGGGCATGGGACCAGGGAACAGCCGCCGCAGCCAGGGCCTGTGTGAGCACACCCCCAGCACACACACACCTCTCGGGGGGTGCCCAGTGCCACTCATCCTCTTCACCAGTGATCCGGGGATGGGCCAGAGTTTGCTGATTCCACCTCCCGATGTCAGCGAGCTCAGAGAGACAACAAATCCACGGAGGAGAGCAGGATTCAAAATGACCTTGACAAACCCGAAAAACAGCCTGGGCGGGCATAAAAAAAAAACCCCAGCGCCCAAAAGGACGTGATTCAAGCAAAACACCTACAGGACTGCAAAATTCGGGGCTCATTTGGGACAGTGTTCCTGGGCATGACAGAGGCATGGCATGACAGAGGCAGCGTGAAAAGTGACTTACAGCTTAGTTTTAATAATGTTGGGTTTGGCAGACCAGCCTTCTGCCGATGCTGATCTGGACAGCCCTGTCACCAGCAACACTCCTTCCCTCACGGACTGGCTTCCCGTGTAACATATCTGAGGTCATGCAGGAGCCTGAAACAACCAAAGTTTTCCTCGTTTCCACCTCCATCACAAAAGCTGCTGGCTAAACCAACTGATCTAGCCCTCTGCAGTCACTGTCAGCGTTAATGATGCCTTGATCAGCCAGCCCTGCTCTGCGGGATTCCTGTTGCTCCTCGGGATTGCTGCCACCCCAGGAAAAGTTTCCCTTAATAAGCACTTGCTATGACAGTTAAGAATGAGAAATCATATGTCTCTTCTCCCTCAGCCTCACACATGCATTGATTATAAACTATAGTTTATAAAAATTGAGTGCTGTGGGTAGAAATCCAAAGTTAGCGTGTGTCAGTGAAGAAGTGGGCACCGTTATAATAAAAACTGTACCAGGCACGTGGCTTACTCATGGAACAAATATTTTTATTCCATTTTCTTGGACATTAGAGTCACACCCTTAAAACATTTAGTGAATATTTCTCTGCCAGCACTGTCCTAGAGACTGTTGAGAACCCTCTGCTGTTTGAAATGGTGGCTGTTCATTGACTTGCATAAAATAATTGGCACCATAATTTTATACCTGTCAAAAATGCAATATCCAGCATTGACTAATTGCTATTTGGTGTGCTCAGAAAGGTATAAAATCAATTTAACCACCACGGAAATCAACACATTCTTTTGTGAGGCTGCAGAACAGGAAACATAATTATGTTTACTACCACTAGTCTTCATTTTCAGGCTTTGGGGGAAGCAGATTTCTTATATCATATATAATGTTATAACAATTTTGAGACCAATCTTGTAAAGACTGGGGAGAGCCCATGAAACCTGTTGGCTTTTCCACGAGTTTACGGTTTGCATGACTTTGGAAATTGTGGAACCTCTCAGAACCCCCAGTGCTTCACATTTTCCTCTCCTGGCCTTTTGTATCTTTGTCTAAACCAACAAACATAAAAAACTGCAATGCTTTTTAGGCTTTGTACTGTGAGTATGTGGCAAGGTGTGTGAAACACAAAAAATACTGTGAAATATTCCATATTTCTCGAGCCTCACATTAAACAGCCTCATTCATTGGCGTGTGCAGAGCATGAAATAATGTTGTTTTCTGCTTGCTGTTACCACGCTCTAACACTGCTCCCACTGAAACAAGTAACACAACTTCTCCTCTGAAAACGTTTTCCACTTTTATCAGACCCTGGAAAGAAATGAATGAAGCTGGAAATGCTCTCATCAAATTTCATGTCTGTGTATTTCAGAAAACAATGCATCTGTCCTAATTTTACAGCATGTTTGGGCAGAGTGTTTTCTTCTGTGAAAATAACCTTTCCAGCGCTAGGGTTTATTGGCAATTGAAGTGGGTTCTTGTAGATGCAATAAAGGCAGAGAGAAAACAGTTCCAGGCTGAAATAAAAAGGGTTTTAGCAACAGGTATCTGCAGAGAACAGTTGTACTGAGCAACTGTGCCAGCACCAATTTCCCAGCTTGCAATAATTGATCTGCAATAAAACAAACAAGCAGAGGCTCTAATGATCTGATGGCTGAGGAAAATAAATGTCATGTACATTCTGAAATAAATTTGTACATTCTTAAATAGGTTTCTGCCTCTGCTACATCAGTGAGCAATCACATGCCCAGCAGGAGTTTAAGTTGGCATCAGTGATAAAAGGGAATAACCCAGAGACTGGTGATTCCATACATCTCCAAGATTGAGTCCAACTGTTCCCCAGCACTGCCAAGGCCACCACTAACCCCTGTCCCCAAGTGCCACATCCACTGTTACAGCCCTCCTGGGAGGGGGAACTCGGGTGGAAGGGCACAAACACACCTCGACAGCGGAGGCCAAATAGAGCAGCACAGAATTGCTTTGCCCAGACCACCAGCAGCAGCGGTCGCACTCTTTTGGAGGCATCCCTTCTTCCAGAGGGACTGGTCTCCACACAAAAACCATGTCCTCTTCTACTCTTTGATATAACACAAAGCAATCTCTTCTCTTTGTATTTGCTGTCTTAATACATTTAAGCAATTAATCCCTAACATGACAGAGGCAGCATGAAAACAGACTTAGAGCTTAGCTTTAATAAGCATTAATACAGTTATGCTGGGTTTGGCAGACCAGACTTCTACTAAACACTTGGCTTCCCAGATTACACCCACGGAAATTAATGACCTGTCACCAGCCTTGCCTGTGTTCTAATGCAGCAGTTAGTCAAGTACCAGTAAAGTCAGGTGGAAGAAGCTGCCTCTTCCCATTTGCAATAAAGCCTTTCTCCCTATTTGGCTAACAAATTAAATTAGTTGAGAGGAAAAATTTAATTAGCGTCAGGCACCATCTTCGTATTTGTGATCAAATGAGTGTCTCTGTGAGGTTTGTAGTCCCGTGCTCTACCGAAATGGGAGAGAAGAAAGATAAACCTGGCTGGATATCAGGATAGATTCCTAATTATTGTTTTCTCCAAGAAAAAAAAAATTATTGGGAAAAAAGTATTATTTCTTTCATTTAAATAAAAGACATATTTTTAGCAGTGTGATGGCAGCATTGCCATGTCATGTCTAAATCTGAGGAACACAAATATATCTTCTAATACACTGTCCTTGAGCCAAACCCCCCCTGCCATGGGCAGGGACACCTTCCACTAGCCCAGGTTGCTCCAAGCCCCGTCCAACCTGGCCTGGGACACTTCCAGGGATCCAGGGGCAGCCACAGCTTCTCTGGGCACCCTGTGCCAGGGCCTCACCTTGGTTTGTGACGACTGGTGAGAAGGTCCAGTGATTGAGGAGTTTGGCTTCCCCCGGACACACAATCCCCACTTGCAGAACAACATCAGCTGCTTTGGATGCTGCCTCTGTTGAGTGCATCCCACCCACTGCCACGGTAATGCAATTAAAGAGACTAAACCAGAAATGAAGTATTTACTGCCTAAACACAGTGCTGCAAGGAGAGAGCTTCTAAAAATATATCCTCATTTGATCACAGGAATAGAAATGCTCTGATCTTCTCACTAGCACTAATATGCTCATGTACAATACCAAAATGCAGGTGACTGGCACTCCAGTGTAACATGATTGTATCAGAAAATCAGAATTATCTGAATTCACTCTATTGACTGTACTTTAAAATACATTATCCTTTTCTTTACAACGGAGGGAGGATTTTGCACTCTTTTGTGCCATTTTCTTAGCAAGCTCACTTGAAAAACAAATGTCCGAACCTTTAATTTCTTGGTCTATAATCCTGTGAAAATACTTTTCCTTAAGTCTGGTTTGCAATCATATCCCTTAGACAGTCCCTAAAATCTCAGTCCAAGCTCGTTCCCTGTGCTACCAGGATATATATGGAGCATAAATGTATCCATGCCTGGAAGACCTCGTAGTTTAAGCAGATGTGACACTCTATTATTAACTTCCCTGCAGTTGAAATCTGAGCTGTTGAACTGTGCTGGAGCAAAGAACAGCACTTTGCTGACAGGCAGCACCCACAGATCAGCTCATCACGTAAACACTCCTCATCGGTTATGGGTGGGAACACCTCTGCAAACACTGACAAATTATCACAGGTTAACCCCGACTCAAGAAGCTCCCTTACAAATTCTAGGAATGAGTTTAAGGGCAATGCTGAGCTAAATTCACTTGCTACCACGGCCCAGAGAGCGATGGGGGTGGGTGATGTCCTTCCCTCGTGGAAAGGGGGAAAGCCACGGGTACTGTGGGATCTGCATCCTCTCCCACTGGTCCTGGTGGGAATGGGGACCTTCTCCCCAGCTGGGTGTCAACCTTTGTGCAACAGCAAACAGCCCTTAAGTCTTTGTGGCCATGGTTATACCAGAGCAGGCGATAAACCCCACCTGTTCAGCTTGCTTTATTTTGATAATCAATTTTTCAACCGATAATATGGCAGCAGATCTTCGTGGCCCCTGCACAGGGCCTTTCAGGAGAGGTGGGGGAATAAAAGGGCAGTTGAATGACAGTCCTGATAACTGGTACTGGAGCTGCCAAGCTACAACATATCAATGAACACAGCGTTTCTGCCTCCTCTTGCCGTCAGCAGGAGCTCACCAACCCCTGGCAGCCCAGGCACAGCCGCTGGCCATGGAATGCTGGCCAGGGATGGTGACCCACCTGAGAAGGTCTGTGTGCCACCAAGCCAAGTCACAGGGGGACGGGGAGCAGAGTGTTCTACGAAGCACAGAGCTCTCCCAGCAGCAGAGGCAGGGCTGGAGGGCCGGGTGGGCAGCACAGGTTTGGCTCCGCGCTTCGAAAACAAAACACTCAGCACCCACAGAGATCCCATCACATCCCGCTCCTGCAACTTCCCAACTCCCATTATGGTTAAACTTCTCATGAATTATTGTCTACGGTCTGCTGCACTCAAAATCTGCAGAGTTTCTCTCTACCTGACTACTCCCAGTCAGATCATACATCAAATAAATGCCCAGGGACAATTCAAACCCCATCAGCCCCCAAGAAGCTCTGGTGGTTTTTTTTTTCATCTGTAACAGCCAGACATCTCTGAAAGCTTGAAAAAGTTAAGCAGTTCTCGGCACTTTCTCTGCTCTGCTGTTAAGGATTTCTTTCCCTTTTCCCCCAGTACTGATGTTTTGCATCCCTCAAATCCTCTCTGTGGGAGGAGGAGCCGATCTGGGTGGTGGAGCTGAACTGACACACAGCAGAGGAGACACTTGGTGTGGTCTCTTCTGAAGCCTGAAATTTCATTTCTTTGTTTTCTTCATTATTTGTACTGGAAATGAAAAAGATGGACTAAGATCTGTGGGCACTTCACATCACTGATAATCCAGACATCACCATCCATGTGTCTTGATAACTAAAATAAGCAGCAAATAGGGGCTTTCTCCTTCCTAGGCCGTTGGAAGTTTGGTGCATAGGAGCTTTTACCCTGGATATTTTCAATACTTTGCTATAAATGCGTTAACCAAGGGCCTTTTTGTTCCTAATCTCACATGTTAACTTTCCTCTGGAAAACTCCAAGCACCCGAAGACTCCAGTGGGCAGTGGATGCACATCAGCAATGGAGCTCCAAAGCTTTTCCTCTGAGCTCTATGGTCAGTCAAACACTGAGCTTTTGGGCACTAAAACTCAAAATATACTCTTTATTCACAGAGTACAGCCTGAGCAATGCTGTTCCCATTTATGTCAGTGATGATCAGCTCACCTGGACACTGAAAATCAGAGTCAAGTGCAGATACGGCAGGTCCTGCTGCACCCCCACGGCTCAGCACCTGCTCCAGAGCTTTCCTGATGGTACCTATTGTTCCAGCCATGCTCTGAATTAGGAACCCTACGGACCTTTTTCTATGGCATCAATCGCGGCGTTATCTGAGTGTTTCATATGCCTTTATGACGTTTATCTGCACAAGAACTCCGTGTGGTAAGGTAATATTATTATCACTATCAAAGCCCAGAATAAAGGTCAAAAATCCCCCCAAAGCTGGCTGATATGTGTAAGGTATGAGCACATTTTCATTATAATTTCTTAGTGCAGCACTGAGTGCTGTAACCAACACTGGTGTGGTGGAGAGGACCGAGGTAAACGCAGACTCTCGGCATCAGGGTATTTTTCCTTATAGCCAACAGCAAAAATTACAGAGAACAATTCTAAATGAGCTTCCATTCCGCCAGTTCCTGGGGGAAACAAACAGTCCAAACCCATCTGTTTTCTAAAAACACCTCTCCCACCTTAAACAAACAGCAGTTAATCCCGACAGGACAGCAAACACTCGGTGTTTACGCAGCGGCAGAAGTGAAGCAGTAGGAAAAAAATGGAATTTTTAATATTCTCCTCTACCTCCAGCAGCAAGAGCACAGCAGTATATTTTTCAAAACTGCTTCTTTGTGAATATGCATGAAACACGTGTAGCTGTGTGGAACAGGCTCTTCTTTCAACGGGAAACTCATTTTTCACACACAAAAGGGAAAAAACCAGTGTTATTTATTTCTGTGAGTAGCCACAGCACATGTCATTGTCTTTTAAATTCAGGCAGAGGATATTGCCAAGTAGTTAACTTTAAAATCCTTACATTCAGATAACCCTATCAAAGGTCACAGTTCACAGAATGGGATCGCAGTGGTGATGTGGTGCAACCTCCCTGCTCTAGAAAGGTCACCCCAGAGCACATGGGCCAGAACTGTGTCCAGATGGCTCTCCAATATCCCAACTCCACACACACGCTCTCCGGGCAATCTTTTCCAGTGCCTGCTCACCTGCACAGGAAAGAAGTTTTTCCTCATATTCAGGTGGAATTTCATGTGCATCCGTTGCCTTGTCTTACTTTGTGGTCCCCACGAAGCCGAACAGCAATCCAGGAAACCAAAGAGTAATGCAAAGCTAAAAGTTAGGGCTAGATACTAATAAAAAATACACAACTTCAGAAGTGGACCTTTTTCTCCCAGAATCTTCATCTTCCAGTCTCACGTGCCTGTGTCCTGCTCCGTCCACGTGGACCAGGCACTGGGCCTCTCACCCGCTCAGGAGGAATGGGAGCCCAAAGCATAGGAATGGGAGAGAGGAACCAGCTCAAATCCTCCCAGTGCAGGTCCTGGGGGTGGTTCAGGGAGTCACAGGTTAATGGCAGAATTTGTTTGTACAATGTCCCACGGTCCCTGCAGCTGTTTGGTGCTCACAGGCACGGCAGCACAGCTGCCCTGGGAAGGTTCCTAAACACAGCCCGGCCTCAGCTGTGCTGGTGCCACCAAGGTGAGTGACACCAGGACAGGTGACGCTGGTTCCTTGCAGAGATCTGCTCCATTAGCTGGGTAACACCAGCAGCTCCGCTCCAGAGTTGTTCTGGGGTGGGAGGCTTCACCCTGTGATTTATAACAGTCATTACAGCCAAAGCAAATAGTTGCCTGGATACATACGGAAAAAAATCCCATATCCATCGCAGCTCAATTATCTACTGTGCCTAAAGGACTCTGCCTTTCTGGCATTTTTCTCACCCCTCCTCAAGAGTCCTCCATGTAGAATTCCACAAGTTGATTATTACTTGTACATTGTCATAGTGAACCAAACCTGAGGTTTTCCTTTTTCTTATTGTTCCTGCTGCTGAAAAATATTCCTTTGGGTTGTTTGTTTGTTTTTTAATTAAAACAAAAGTTAATAATAAATTTCAAGTCACCAGAACTCAAAAATTCAGATCTAAAACCTTTCACCTGTCACAGTGCTGGACTCCCTGAAGATTTCCCCTTCCCCTGCATTTGGGATTCCAGACCAATCCTTGCACACAAAGTCTCCTAAATCCTCACCACTGAAGTCTCTGAGAATCCCAAAGTTTTAATATCTTCAACTTCTGCCTTTTCAGCCTCAAAAAAAAAAAAAAATCTATGCCACAGACCAGTTCCAAACCAACCATAACTTACTGGATACCTTCACGGGTCCTCTCCTCCATGCACCTCCTCATCCTCATCACGCCCCTCTAATACGAGTAGTGTCCTTCAGGTCCCCAAAAGATAAAGGTGGTGGGTTTCTCCTTATCACAAGAATTTCTGGTTAGGAAGGAGAGCTCAGGAGAACGGTTTTATGGGTGTATGAGCTGTGTTTCTGAAAACTCTGTCGTGTCGTCACATACCTGAAAGAACAAATAAAAATCAAACAAGCAGGATATGAGTTTCAATGACCATGTTTTTAATATCTTCTAATTTCAATCAGGTGATTTAGTAGCAACTTACTTAGGAGAAAGGGCCTTTAAATTTTTCACTTCACAGTGAAGTGCATGGCCTTGATTTTCAGCTATAATTGAGGTAATGAGGGCAATGAATGGTGGCTTTTCAGAAATCACCTCGGAAACTCGGGGAAATTACTTACTGGAAACACTTTAGCCATTGTACTTTATCATATAAAGAGCTGTTCATGCAATTTTCAAATTCCATTTCATTTAACTAGTCACCTCTGAGAGGTGCTCTGAGCCCTCGCTGCCTGCTGGGGAGGAGCGGTGAAACCCAGGGGTGCTGCTCTGTCACCTCCCTGCACACCACCATGGACTGTTTCAGAAACAGAGACTGTTCTTACTGCCACTTTGGCACTCGGCAACCACGAGGCAAAACCAAAACTTTGCCTCAATTTGGTTAAAACATCAGGTTTGTCCATAACCCTGCCCCGCTCCCACAGAGCTCTGCAAGGTCCACACCCACCACCCAACCTGGACAGCAGCATCTGAAAGAGTCCTCCCACCCTGGAGACCATGTATTTATAATCAGGTGGTGTATTTATAATCAATATAGAACTGATTTTCCTGTCATACACACTAACCAGCATCAGCACTGGTGGGGAGTGGATTTTTTGGAGGTGAGGGGTTTCAGGCTGGTGACAAAACCCTCTTAGATCATAGAATTACAGAATGGGTTGGGTTGGGAGGGACCTTAAAGACCACCTCATTCCAACACCCTGCCATAAGGGAAAACTTCCACATCTGCAGAAATCAAATCATACCTTTGGGATCTTGTACGGCCTCCCAAATAATCCAATTCCTCCGAAGGAAAACTAAATACTAATAACACTAAATGACAACCATTAGGCAAGCAAACCAGAAATTTTTCAAAAGGGTGTTTGACATTGTTATTTAAACCTTATTATTCATTTGTTAAGGAAGATGTTCAATCACTCTATATTTTGTAGGGAACAAACATTCCATCATTGTTTCTGTTCCTCGAATGGAGAAACAACATGTGGCAGTTGTAAAGATTAATTTGTGCTACATCTCAGCGCTGCTGCCGGCTGCTCCTCGGGGAGGGGAGAGGGATGTGGGGTGGGAAAACATCCTGAAACATTCCAGTAAATTAATTAACAACGGAATGTGAAAATCTAATTAAGAAACCATCAGCTCTGAATCTCATTTGTGCTGATACTTCCATGCCGTGCATTAAGAGATCTCCAGTGAGTGGGGCCATGCAGGATCACACCCGTGGCGTGTCCTCTCATGTGGTGACACGTTTTTAGGATCCTGCTTCAGCCTCCTCCCAGGACCTGTTGCTCCCAGCTCTGACCTGCCCCTCGCAAGGCTCATTTCCCACAACAGGCATTAGGAAAAATAAACTTAATTACTGCTGAGCTGGGCAGATATTGCATTTTCTGACTGTGGATGTTCAAATGAGAGGGAGGCAGTTTTCAGAGGGAGGGTTTTAGACCAGAATTTCTGATTTACCCCAGAATACATCAGCGAGAATTTGGTTCAGTGACGCGCATTCACACCAGGCAGTGGAAGGACACACAGGTAACAGGCACATGCTTTACACCAGGCTCAGCAAATCCAGAAATCCCCATGCAAAGCTACAGGAAAGCCTTTCCCTGGCTCCCCTGCTCCCCAGCTCTGCACTGCATCTCTCCCTCAGGTGCTGGTGCTTCCCATCTCGTATTCCTGTCTCGAACTCTCTGGATTAACCCACTCCCTTTGTTAAACACCAGACAGATTGTTGACAATTGGTATTAAATTTCTGAAAGCACCTCTTCGGTATCAAAAATCTTTGGCTTACTACCACTGAAAACATTTTAAAAAATCCTCCTCAGTAAATCTTAAATCTCATCAAAGCAACCAGAAGTATTTACTACCTCCAGCTTCAGCGTTCAGTCCCTCCAGTGGCAGTTTCAAACCTCCCGAGTCTTTTCAGTCTCATTCTCCTTCTTTCCAAGCATCATAATTCCTTGTATTCACATCCTCTCTCTCCCTGTTCCCAAAGCTGGGGGAAGGAAAACCGGGCAATGCAGCAACTGCTTTTGCAAGAGAATGTTACAACAGCTGAGGCCAGATGCTCCAGAGGTTTCTCTGGAATATTAATGCCATGGGGCTTGTTTGGAGGAGAATTACACAGTGTTTGGAGGTGACAACTCACCCTGGTTGGAGTTTCACTGGCAAGAGGTGGATGAGGCTTCTATTATGGAATTATGGAGTTAAAGAATGATTTGGGGTGAAAAGGAACTTAAAGATCATCTCATTCCACCCCCTGCCCTGGGCAGGGACACCTTCCACTAGCCCAGGTTGCTCCAAGCCCCGTCCAACCTGGCCTTGGACACTTCCAGGGATCCAGGGGCAGCCACAGCTTCTCTGGGCACCCTGTGCCAGGGCCTCCCCACCCTCACAGGGAAGGATTGCTTCCTAATTGTAGAGTCACAGAACAGTTTGGGTTGGGAGGGACCTTAAAGATGATCTTGTTCCAATCCCCTTGATGTGGACAGGGAACTTTTATCGTGCAGCTTGCAGGAGAAATACCTGCAAAATTCGGGTCTGAGGTCCTTGCAAAACTAATATGTAAGTGGAAATGGCTGCAGATGGAGGGATTAGTAGAAGCTGACTCTTGCTTGTTTTTTGGATAACTAAGAGAAGCATGTAAACACCCCCCTTTTGGTGCCAGCAGCCCCCAGGACAGGGCAGCAGAGGACAACTGGAATTAGAGAAGGTTTCATGCCAGTATGGTATGAGAACCAGATTAATGAATGAACTTTGTTTTTGAGCAATCAGTGTGAAATCCATCCCTCCTCACATGAAAACCTCTACACACTCACCCAGCTCCCCTGGCACACCTGGACCCACGGCCAGCAACACTCCTGAGGTCAACAATGGATCTCATTAAAATTTGGATGGAAAAAATTATCCGAGGAACTTTTTCCTACAAGGGACAGAAAATTGATTTATGCCTTTGAATAGCAATAATCATGAAATCTGAGGCAGCCTTAAGGGCATATTCCAGTCACCAGCTTTTTTCCAGTAAATAAACTGACAAAATGCTGCTGAACTGGATTCAAATTGGTGCAAGTTCCATGGAAATGTACCAAATAAGCATCAAATTTAAAAGCATACTGAAACTGGACACGACCTTCAGCCGTGCCTGTACTGGCAGCACTTGGACAAGGCACACAGACTGGCATCTTGTACTCAAAAAGTGCTCAAAATGTGGATGGAAATACAGGAAAATATCACATCCCTACCTCCAGGCTCCTGCTGGGAATGGATTCGGGTACTTGAGGCACTTCATGACATCCCACTTCAAATCTGTGACCTCTGTGGGGAGGCAGGAGAAGGGTTGCAGAGATGTCTGGCTGCACACAAGAATCACAGCAATTAAGTAAATGAAATAAAAACGTTCTTTCCTACGATCCGAAGCCATGGTTAGTTGGGAACTGGTGATTTCACTTCAATAAGAGTTACATGGTTTTTAATTGAAATATTCACGTCCAAGTGGTCAAATGGTAATATTTTAGTAATCTTTACATATTTTTGTACGTCCTCTGTGCTTTTTCAAGTCCACATTACTATCCATTTGGCCTCTTATTTTTTCTGTTAGTTATCCTAAACACAAGTTGTTCTGAAAGATCACCAGTAATTTGCATAAAATATAGAGCTGTTACTTTTCTTTTCTTAAAAGAAGCATAATAATTGCAAACTGCAACTACTGGAGCTGAAAATAACTCTCCAGACAGTTGCACATGCAGAATTAGATTAAAATGAGCTCATTTTTTTAAATGACCTGATAATTTGTAGGGGGAAAAAAATAACTATCTAACTATTTTCATCAGCAGAGAATGTTACAGCCATGGAGAGGTGCCTCCTGCATGCAGATGAGGCAACCACGACCTAGAGAGGCCAAATTAACTCAGCAGAACCAGAGGCTTGGAAACCACGTTGAAATAACCATAACTCTTTTCTCCTGTAAAAAACAGAGAGGCAGATGGTGACACATCCTGTACCACTCAAGGGACAAATTCTATAGACAACCTGAGCAAAACGTTATGAGAAAAGGGTAAATATTTGAGGTTCCGAGCTGAGATCAGTCTTTTGTTCTCTCTCATCTGGCAAGAGCCTTGCACACACCACAGCCACTCGTGCCTGGCAGGAGCAGGAGCTGAAATCACAGAATCTTGGAATGGTTTGGGCTTAAAGCCCACCCAGTGCCACCCCCTGCCATGGGCAGGGACACCTTCCACTATCCCAGGTTGCTCCAAGCCCCGTCCAACCTGGCCTTGGACACTTCCAGGGATGGGGCAGCCACAGCTTCTCTGGGCACCCTGTGCCAGGGCCTCCCCACCCTCACAGGGAGGAAATGTTCTCAGATCAATGATTTTCCGTGACCAGGAGAGCAAATATGACCAAGTTTTATGGTTAACCTGTAGTATTGACAATATTACTAAAACCCCCTTGAGTGGGCTTTGCAGGTTTATAAATGTATCCAATTATCATGTTTTTGATGAGATTTAATTTAAATCTAGCAAAAAATATTCCCAAGTGAGTCATCTATTATTCATAACTTAAGATGAATTCAGCCTCCATATCACAACTTTTCCTCCTCCTCCTTTTTCAGACCCATTGCCTCTACACAAATTAAATCATTCACTACACACACCCAAGTCAGATTTCCTTTTAGAAAGTCATGTTTTAGAGAAAGCAATTACATTTGGTCATTGATATATCACCCAAGCTATCAAAGCCCCCCAAAATAGACGAGGGCTTCAGATGTTAATGTGAACAAATTTTACACTTTGATAATAACTCAGTGCAGGGAAGAGGCTGCAATATCAGATGAGATAAAGGAGATCATCAGCTGATGGAGCGTCATCCACTCAAGATACAGTGATGGGAGGTTTGTGGATTGAACAGGGCTGAGCTGCAGGTGCCAGTTGTCCCCGTTCTCCATGACTGGAATGAATCGTGACGATTTGCGTCAGCAAAGTTCTGCCCAAATCATGAGCAACTTGTTGCTTCACGCCCAAAGCACCAGGAGAACGGGCACAGCTCCGGGTGCTCTGCTGACATTCAGCCTCCTCCAGGCCCCGATTTCTGAGGTTTGTTAAAGGTGCAGCTCCAGAAGCCTCTGTTCCTCTGCAGGAGCTGACATTTGGCGGCTCAGCCTCGTGCAAACTGCACCGTGCACCAACAACTTACGGCGGCGGCGTTCCGGCCCATTCCCTGCGATGCTGGGAATTAACTGTAGCATGGCAGGAAAACACAGCCACGACTAATTGAGCTGGGGAAGAGCGATTTATCAGCAGGCTCAGAGGACACTCGCCCCCAGTGAAGAGCGGAGCATGATTCACTCGAGGAGCTGCACAAAGCAGGAGTCGCTGTTGATCTATAGCCCACGGGCTGGTTACATTAATGATGCACTCTGATGCACATATTTTGGGATGAAGAGACAGATCATACAACAAGCTGCTTATCTGGAGTCAGGCCAGAGGCGGGAGGAGGTGATGTGAGCACAGCAGCTCCATCCTCTGGCCTCACCTGTGGAGGGGAGGGCAACAAGGAGCTAAAAAGCATTAGTTTTGAGTGAAAACCCACAGAACTCCCCATCTTCTTCCTTAGACCTTTTCTTCCTCTTTTCCCCTCATTTTCTGTGCTTTGTACATGCTTTTCTCGCTCTGCTGTCTCTGTGCCCTCCCTGACCTTGCCGTGGCTGCCCACCCAGCCCCCACCGAGGCTGCGGCACTCCCCATCTCCTGGCTGGGGACTCTCCTGCTCTCTTGACTGAAGATCCCCTCTGGCTCGAGCACAGCCCAGAGCAAGTTAATTAACCTCGGTGCCCCCAGGGATAATGCTCACCTAAGCTGTGGGAGACAGGCGGGTTGAGAGGATTTATTATTATTATTATTAATTAAATAGTACTACAAACGCCTGGCCCTCGAGGAGAAGAGCCACTGCACTCCTGCAGCCTGCGGTCACCCTGAATTCTGTGCAGATCCAAGGGGGAGGAAAGGGAAAGAAAGGCAGAGGAAAACCCCTCCTCCCCCCCCAGGTCAGCAATGTCTTCAGCAGGACAAGCCCTGCAGCGGGGCTGAGGGAGATGATCCCCCCATGGGAGGTGAGGCAAACAAACACCTTGCTATTCACTTATATTACATGTTTTATTAATTCATTTTTTTCTGAGCTGGAAGTAGCTCTTTCCCTTACAGATTTCCAACTTCTTTGTTCCAAAGGTCCTTGCCAAGCTCTCAGTTGCCCCTCTGCCACGTAAGACTGCTCAAGGCTCCCCATTCAACTGTCCCACCATCCCGAGGGCCTCACGTGGCCGTGGGAAATCTCACCATGGAGCTGTGGCTGAGCTGCTTTTGTGCTACCAAAGGTGCAGGATCCCCGTGGCCCCGTCCCACTGGAGAACACTTCTCCACCAGCGCACACATATCCAGGCACAGGTGGGGCAATGGAGAGCTGTTCAGGAAAAACACATTTCATGGAATCATTAAGGCTGGGTAACACCTCCAAGATCATCAAGTCCAACCTTCAGATCACCAAGTCCGAACTTTGATCATCAAGTCCAACCTTCTGGCAACTTAACACGGTGACTCTTCCTTTTGGTGACTAAACCCAATACAGGTTTTGAGCACCAAGAGCTGAAGGGATGCAGGGTTTTCAGATTAACATCTGTGCAGGGATGGGTCTCACCCTGCAGCCCGTGGTGTCCAGACCACAACGTGCCGCTCTGGGTGGAGTTCAGCCCCCCAGGACATCACTGTCATCAGAGATGCATGACCACCGAGCACCACAAACAGGTTCCACTGGCCCAGATGTCACCCAGACCAGCTCCATTCTAAGATCTAAGAGCAGAGGTATGTGGATTTCATTAACATTAAATCACAAGTCAATTAAATAAAGGCAGAAACTATGTGCTTTTTGATGATCCTAAATCAGAGGCAATGATTCATTCTCAGGCCTCTTAAGTGAGGATGTTTAATGACATGGTGGGAAATGAAGCCTTTTTGTAGCAGGAGAGGAAACACTGCATTCTTTAGCAGCAGTTACTGAATAATTAACCTGCACCCCTGTTATTACCTAAGAGTATTTGCCATTAACCTAATAAAAAGATCATATGAGGCGTGAATGTGAAGAATAACAATGAAAATGTACTGCTTAGAGCTTGTATTGCTGATATAATGCTGATTTCTGTCTGAGCCTAATATAGGATAGGTAGTTCAAGCCAGTGAACATAAACAGACAAAACTGGTTTATTGCTTATTCCAGCTTTGATTCCAGAGCTGAGAAGTCTGACCCACTCGTGCTGCCATTATCAATCATCCAAAGCAGGTGGCCTTCCACTCTGTGACCATGAAGGGTCAACTCATTTGTGCTACACTTGACCAGACATGATTCTTTTTTTCTATGCTGCCAAAATTGCAACGTTTTCATGGGAAGGGAAGCAAGAGCTTGGTGGAGAATGTCAGCAGAGGCAGTGATGATCACTGACACGCTGGGAGAATGGCCCTTTGGAGGCATCTCCTGCAACTCTCAAACAACCCCTGCTGGAGCAAAGCTCTCCTCCTCCCTTTTCCATAAACAAAGGAACATTTTAAAATTACGGGTGAAAGGCCTTTGACTGATCTGGCCTTTTGTCCACCAGAGCCTACAAACCCTTACAAGGAGAGTCTTTTTGTCATTGGACTCACTGATCTTCACCTGCTTGATTACAAATCATGTGAATGAAAACCTTTGTGCCTTATTTACGCATTACCTCAGTTTCTAGAAGTTTCAGCTAAGGCATGAAGTTCAGAACACACAGAAACAACAATATTAGGTGTTTGCAGGCTGAAGTTAGTTATTATCTAGAAGCACACACCCGATAAATCAAAACAAAAATTAACAAACCCCATGGGTAATTATCCTTCAAAATTGATGCCAGACAAACCTTATTGTGTTGTGTCATTCCAGGCGGTTAAGTGACCTTCAGTGTTGCTGTTTAAGGTGGCCTGATAATGATTTGATTATTATTTCATGCAAATTAAGAGTTACCTCTTCTAAAAGAGCTGATTTTCAATTTCATCCCTGTTTGCACACTGCATGAAACCATGACATTTCGGAGCTCTCCAGAGTCTTTTGCACTGCCTGGCCCTATTAGATGCTGTTATCCAACTCTTTTTTTCTCCTTAATTTATTTCCTAAATCATTCTTTGTTATCACCACAGCTGAATAGGTCCATCACCCAAACACACACCATTTCATGCAACAAACAGCTGGGTTGTCACAGGGTCCTGGCCAAGAGCAGCTGCACAAGAGACACAAGGTCCATCAAACCACAGTGCAGACCTCCAGCAGTCAAAGCACTTAAACACCACTAACATCTGCTTGTGGAAAAGCAAAACTCACCTTCCTACTCTTAAAATAATAATAAGGAAGGGATTAAGAGGGAGGCTGGGGGTCCCTGACAACACAAAAACTGACTTCTCTGCACAAGGTCCCCAAATGCAACGTCTGCTCATTGAGTTACATCTTTTTGTCTGGGTTATTAGCATTTGCATTTGAATAAGAATTCAAAATCAAGCAAAAGCTTCAAGGTCAACAATCTTTTTATAGAAGCAAAAACCCATGAGAGAAATTTAAGCAATTATTCTTAGCCAAAGGAGCAGTCAGTTCAAATAAACGTATCAAAGCCTCCAAATTATCAGCAATAAAATCTTATGTCATCTAATAACGACAATGATGACAATAATTACCGGGACAGTGATTTAAAGCTCAGCATTTTTATAGTACCTAATTTAACATGTACAGGTTGCTTATTTATGCCTTTCCAGACTGGAAAGGCATTTGTCTGGGTTTGTTTATTGTCTAAGTTTAGACTTCTGGAAGACAAAAAGCTTCTAGAAATTACCACACAAAGTTCCTGGAGAAGGAGACGCTGATGGAGGCACAATTTTAATAGGCAGAAAGTTTGCAGACATCAATCTGTATTTACAAAGAAAATGGAAGAAATAAGAGCAGAGGAGTAGCAAACTTGTGGAAAAGAAAGTCAGAATTTAGAAACCAGCTCAACTACCATCTGAGTGGATTTCTCACATGGAAATCATCCAAATCCTCTCCCTGCGCCTCTCAGGCAGCTCTATCCTCTCTGCCTTGGTGGTGAGAGCAGGGAAGCACGTTTGGATGTGAGTAATACTAATAAATATCTCTTGCATCAAAGGAAGTGCAGTGGTACAGCCCTTCTGTGGCTCTGGATGCACAGGCAAAATTCCTTAGAGGGAACAGAGGAGGAACCATGGCTTCAAACACAGCCCAATTCTCCTGGCTGGGAATGTTCCCAGAGGACAGGACGTTTCCCTGGGCAAGTTCAGCATCTCAGAGGAAAACACAATGCCATCTCCCACAGCACACACAGGGCTGGCAAGACTCTTTCTTTTGACAGATCATAGAATCAGGGAATCATTTAGGTGGGAAAAGACCTTTAAGATTGAGTCCAACCATTTCCCCCAGCACCGCCAAGGCCACCGCTGTCCCATGTCCCCAAGTGCCACATCTACGTGGCTCTTTTAAGGCCGTGCACAGTGAGTCTTGCCAAAGCTCCTAAAAGGCAGCTCGAAGGCCATTTACTATTATGAATTTCAAATTGGCTGCTTCACCCATTTGCAAGGGGGCTGATGAAAGCGAAGTGTAACTGCACGTGCACACAGCGCTCCCTTGGGCTCACCACCCCTGATGTAACTTGTCACAGTGAACAAAAACGGGAGGATCTGTGCTTTAGTGGGCGTGGGATTATCAGGTTAAAAGTTGGACTTGGTAATCTTGGAGGTCTTTTCCAACCTTCTTGATTCTGTGGAGAGCAGGAGAAGGACTCTGCGATTAGTAGAAAATCCTACAGGGGTTTTTCCCTGTGTGCTCCTGTTTCCGTCCTGGTCCACATTCTGTGTCACATCCCTGAGGGAAAAACTCCCTTCTCCACATCCACAGTGTGCAGAGATTTGTGGTGATGACCAGATCCTGCCCTTGGCCCTTTGCCCACTCCATGAAGCACAGCCATTCTTTATCCCAACCACTGGCTTTCTGTAAAACAAACGCTCTGATATTCCAGCTGAACTTGCAGCTCCTGTCCTTCTAAGGAGTTTGTAATAACATGGACACGGTCCGTAATAACCCAGTCATGCCAACACAGATACTCATTCCTAGGCATAACTTTCACACTATGACAATCTGCAGGACAAGGCCTGACCCAGCCAATTTGTCAGACTGGCAAAAGGAGCACAGTTCTACCAGGAGGTGTCAGTTCTCTCGCCTGAGTCAGGACTGGATTCAAACCATACCAGCGTAGGAGGTCATCTCACTATATGACTTACTAAATTAAAGGTTTACCCTTCCCTGAGAAAGCTGGAGGGCTGTATAACCTGCAGTGCCCCAGGGAACAGACTTCTCTAGCAAATTCTGCATAAATATTTGTTACAGTTTTTATACAAATCCACGACATGTCTCTAATCACGGGGACGGACAAATCAGCACTCTGTCATACAGTCTGGGTATTTTCAAAACCTCAGCTTGACACCTGTACTTATATATATATTTTTTCAAGATGATGGCTGCCCAGCTACAGTTATGTTTCTGGCCAAAGAACTTACTAATCTTTAATTTCTGTACAGGTACCAAAATATGATGCTGGAGAAAAAGAAGCTCCTAATCTGCCATTCATCTTTCCAGGAGGGGATAAAATAATAAATTCAGTTCTGTGTTTACAACTCTGAAATACTTGTGAGATTCTTGAAGTCAATGGAGCCTGCAGGTCAGTCAGCATTTTTGCCAGTCGGGCCATGGTGTGGTGTGTGAGAGACCAAATGAGTCGCACCACTGCAGAGCACAGGCTGTAATTATGATAAAGGAAAGGAATTAATCTGTCACTGGGGAATTAATGCAGCAGACAGACTTTCTTTTATAAGAGCTCTAAGCAACGTTCCTGTGTCAAGGCCCAGAGTTATATTTGATATGAACAGAATGCATGTTGTCCCCCAGTAGCAATTAACCCTTTGCTGGTGGCCTTGAGCTCTGCACTAGGGAAGGGATGAGGCCTGAGGGCAGAGCCCAGGTCCTCCTCTGCTCCAGGAGGTTCCAGGGCTGCTTCCAAACATGGGAGTGAACGCAGAAAATGGAGAAATCGTTTCATTACCATTAGTGGGATGTGTAGGGAAAACACCTAAAGGGAGCTGCCCCGGAGCAGAGCGACCTGATGGAGCACCCAGGGGTGTGACACACCCTTGGGAAGGACCGGCCTTCCCCACCCACGGGAGAGCTGGAATAACACTGCTGGATTTTACCCGCCTGGAGCAGGTAAAATGCTGTTTGACTCACTTCATGCCATGGCAGGGTTGTTTGAGCAGAGGCAGGAGCAGTGGTGATGCTGTGGCACAGCTGGGTTATGAGGAGGCTGTGCTGGCACAGGAATTTACACTGCATTTCACTGCACACAGCAACACATGTTCACCAAGGGGAACAGACAGGGGAAATCTAAAATGAAAAATTAAACAGTGTTATTACTAAAAAAAATTTAAAACCCAGCAGAAACTGAGAAACGGGGCTGCGAATTTCTGCAGCAGTGAAAAAGGATTTTATAGCCAGTTCTCCTCAAGCCCCAAACATGTTTTACACAGAGCCATTACCAGACATCTTCGTAGGGAAAACAAAGTGCAGTTCAATTTCCTGCAGCACAGAGTGTTGATGCAGTAAGTCTAAGTGACTATCAGCTCCAGAGATTTCTCAGTGCAGCGGCTGGTGGTGATGAAAAATGATCTGTAAGTTATGTCAAAACAAACGCGCAGATTGAGCGGTTTGTGTCACAACCAGCACTGGTGACACCGACGGAGGGGCTGTGGCCAACACGCTGTTTCCAAACACTGAACTGAATCAAGACGTTTATTGACACCAGATCAGTGTGTTTGCCTCGACTGCAATCAAATATTTGGCCTGTCCTGAAAACAAGGCTGGCAGGACCGGGCGGGGCTGGGCGGAGGAGTTTCTCTGCGCTTTCAGGAGGGGTTTGCTCAGAGAATGTGTCTGACGGCACAACCCAGCCTGCAACCGCCATCCTCTGAGGGATGGCATTCCCCAGGCAAACGTTCCCACTGAGGGACACGTGTCTGCTGTTCTGAGGAACCACGGCAGAAGGTCCCCCCATGGGCTGCTGAACTACAGCCCTGCTGCTGAACTAAAAAGCGAGCAGATGTGTCCTTGGGAGCAGCGGAGGCACCTGCCATGGGAGCAGGTGGGGTCACCATCCCTGGAAGTGTTCAAAAAGCGAGCAGATGTGGCACTTCAGGAGATGGTTTAGTGGGCTTGGGGGCATTCAGTCCATCTTTGGGGTCTTTTCCAACCTTGGTGATTCTATTGCAACCAGAGGTCAGCGATGGCTGTTCCTCTGTCAGGAAAAGTTCTTTAACCACTCCTTGCAGTCCAGGCAGGTGGCACAGACCCACGTTTCTGTAATAACATATGGATGAAGTGTTTCTGATTGCTGAGGGAGCAGAGCAGCTGCACTGGGCATGTCATATGTGCTCTGCTCCAAACCTCACACCGTCACTTTCTTGAGTTTGTAGTATATTCAATATTTGGTCTCTGACACGCACACAGAAACTCTATTTCTGGACCCTTTCCACAAAGCAGCATCAGAGCCAGCCTTGGGAAGGGGACTGGACCCAGAGCAGAGCCCTGAGGCCGGGAGGGAGAGCTGGGCTCACCCTGAGCACTCCTGTGCTGAGGCACGTTGCACCCTCCTGAGCTGCTTCCTGAGCAGGGACCAACTGCAGACCAACAAATTATTAACTTCTTACACTTAGGAGACACACTGACATCAATCCCGGAGTGCGTTTCCAGTGTCTTTGGCACAACACATCCAGGAGAATCGGCAAAAGGGGGCTCAGTCACTTTTACAACCCAGCCAGTGCCTGGGAGCCGTTTGTCCCTGGGCATTGAGGCACAAAACTGAGCATCCTCACGTGCTGGGAGGAGACCCCTCCTGTGTCCCTGGAGATGGGACCCCCCTCCCTGGATAACCTGTCCTCCGTGGCACAGCAAATCCCCCATTTGGGACACACATATTTTTCTTTCTTAATGCTTTTTTCCATCTCCATAGGTCAGGATTTTCCAGAATTCTCAAATTGCTCCTCATTAACACAAAAAAATAATTTCCATTTGGCAGCATTCCCATTAATAAACCATCCCTGGGATAATAATCTGCTTGGGGCGAGAGGTGCCGACCTTCAGAAATGAGGACAGATCTTGACTTGTATTCAGGAGCGAAAAAATCCAGTGACTTCCGATGTTCTTCAGCTTGGAGGAGACCAGGGAAAATTTTCCATTGCTGAATATTCACATTTCAGGCGTTTTTGAGCTAATAATTCGGGTTCGGAATATTTTGCACGCTGACTGCCAAAAATAAATTACTATGAAAATGGGATGCTGTGTGTGGATGAGCTGGGGAAACGCTGCACATTTTGGAGGTCACTGCAAGAAAAGGAAAACACCAGGAGCCAGCCCAGGCAAGGCACTGGCCCCACGTCAACCTCTGCTCACGGGAGGCTCCAGCACATGGAGAGGAGGAGCAGGAATCTCCCGGTGGATGAGGAGGGCAGAGGGTCAGCCAACCACTTTAAGAGGTCTCACCTTGATTTTTGGCAGAGAGGTTGAACTACAGAGCTCGATATCCTCTCTGAAATATTTATCACTCGAGGTTTTCATACCACATCATTTGCAATCCTGCTTTTGAGGACCTCAGTGCGACGGGGAACTCAGCTATTGATTAGAGGCTGTTTCTAATTACCGTGGCACTCTGATATTCTCCGTGTGATCAGGCTCCGTATCGGAAAAGGCTCAATTTCTTCACTTTAAATATAGCTTTGGTGGTGACTTTCCCCTTGTTGATGCCAACAGGCACACACACAATTGCTTTTGCAATTCAAGACGATGTACACAGAGGTTCACGCTCTGCTCCTGGCCCTGGGCCACGTTTCCCTCCAGTAATAACATTCTGTCTAGAAACAACCAAGCCGATAATTTGCACCCATCAAGCCCGTGTAACATAATGTGCCAGCTATTTAGTACTGGAAAATTTATCACTCAACAAGAGTCAAGGATCTTGTACCAAGCAATACTCCCACTTCCCAATTCCTGTCATTTCACTTGCTCCACGCAATTTGCCAAAACATCTCACTCCCCCGTCTCGCTGCAGATTTGAGACCAGTGTTTTCATACGTATTCAACTGGTCATAGAAAGCCCGGAATAAATTTATCTCCAAAAGCCAGCTAGGCAGCGTGTCACAGAAAACTCAGATGTGAGTAATATGTACAAATGGATATAAATATTGAACTTGGACACCAGGGCAATTAGACACTGTCACATTAACAACACCATCTCCTCCGTGTAGGGGAGGGGAGGGAAGGGGAGGGATTTCCTCCTGTATGGGACCCTGGCCGTTTGTCATGCAAGTGGTGCAGATGACCAGTAACAAAATGTGGGAAATTCATCATCATAATGAATGACCACGAGTGCAATTCCTTTTCATAACGTGTTACCATTGCAGTAATTAACTACCTGGCTGTTCCATTGTGTCCCCGTGCTGTTGCACATAATCCATCACAGTTTCCAGTGGTAACACCACATTAAACACATCCTCAGCTATGAAATTCCACAGCCTCAGCACAGAGGAAGTTCTTTAACACCCCGGCATCCCTCACAGCCCATGTTTAGTCCCTCACAGATGCTACACAACCCCCACTGCCTGTGGCACGTACAGAGCTGCCTCAGGATGTGGCACCAGGAGCTGAAGAGTTCCCTGCCTTGTGTGATCACAAACGTAGTTGAAATATTAAATAATAAGCCTTCCCTCCATAGTCAGGGACTAACAGGTTTACTCTAAGGGGCAGCACATTCCTGAGCTGTATCAATACAGATGTGTTGCTCCAGGCAATCCCAGCAATTAAACTCTAATGAGGCACAAACCTGGTCCTGAATTTCCTAAATAAAACTGCAACAAACATTCTGAAGTGAGATGGGTCAACGTGGGACAGCACGGGGGTCTGTGGGGAATAAATCCACTTGTTTCCCTTTATTTCTGGGGGACACAGAGGTGGGCAGAGGGGCTTTGGGCAGGTGAGGAGGAGGAGGAGGGCTGAGCACACACAGCGCTGGGGATGCTCACAGCTCCAGCCTTTCAATTTCTGCATCCCCACCTGCACAGCTGCAGCATTCCACAGCCTGGGAAAGCACCAGAGAGTTCAGTTAAAGCTTTTTCCTTTAGGTAACGGATAAAAGGTCAATGACTTTTCTCTCTCACAGAGCTGCTTTTTTATATTTCTATTTTATATTTGAATTCTCTGTTTTCCCTCACAGAAGAGGGGGACCTGGTCATGCACCAGCTGCTGCTCCAGCTTCCATTTCCTCCTCAGCCATGAACTTCCCAGCTCCTTCTTTACTCTAATCCTCTCTACTACTTCCATCTCTAAGACAATCCTTCATTTATTCTGATGAAAGGATTAACCTGGAAGAGGGGTTTTAAATATCCCAGGCTCCTACACATCTGCTTTATTTTCCATAGCACCTCCTTCCACCTCAACAGGAGGAGTTCAAGCCAAAGAAATTCTCAAGGGACAGACAATAAAAAAATTGGTTGTGTAAAAGCCCACACCACACAGCTCCATGACTGCCAGGGATAAGAAAGGAGCTGGTCATTGCAGACAAATGAGATTAGCACAGCAAGACACTGGATGATTAAAACACTTGTCCTTATGCAAAATTCAGCAGATATTCCCAAATGTCAGTGCCAGACAAATTGCACCATCTGGTCAGTGAGATAAAGTCTTTAAACAAGAACTTGGTAGGCCGAAGGTTCTCAGCCGCAGAAACGGGTCATGCTGGTACACTTGATTTTCCAAATCGAGGGCAATCTCCTCTCCCTCTTCTCTCCTACTTCATTCCAACATTAAAAAACACATATGGTGCATTTCCCAAAGTGATATTGTCCAGAAGAATAAAGGATCTGATCTTAACTCTCTCCTTTCTTACACTGATAATTCTCTATTCTGCCCGATTCCAGATACCACCATTATTGTTAAAACACCATTTCTCTATTAGGAAGCCATCTAATTCATGAACATGTATCAAATATATAATAAATATATATGGTGTATCTTCATAGATGTACCATATATTCAGCAGGGTCTGAATCCCTGTTGGCACTACCTGTGTAACTGCACAGGAATTTCTCACGTCATGACTGAAACGAGCCCAGGAACCACAAGATCCCCCCAGAAGACCCCCTAAATGAGCCATTTCAGGCAAAGGCAGGAGCAATTCCTCCATTTATCTCAACCCAGCTGGATCAGGCCTTGATGCAGGAACCCACTGGCCCTTGCCACGTCAAACATCTGTAAATGGGGCATTATTTGGGCATGTCTAGACATAGCTCTTACAAGGCTGGTAATCAGTGTGAAGCATGAAGCCTTTACCCCGGGCTGGGAAGGCCAGAGGACCTCGAGACTGTGCAGGAGTGGTTAAATCTGCAAAATTCATTTTGAAGAGACATGAACTGACATTACATAATAATCTCAGCAGCTGAATGCCAGGAGCACTGCAAGAAAAAGAACCAGGTTCCTATGTGAGGGAGATCTCCTGTGTTAGTATGGGCTCAGAAATCTAATGGCTTTAATTACTGTTTTATACATTGTATTAATTTCCTTGATTGTGCTGGGAAATCAAAACACATAACGAAGCCCTTTTCCCCCTCTAATAAAAGCCCTCAGAGTAAATAAATATTCATACCCATCTGCCCCTTTGAAATGAAAGAATGAATCCCTAATTTTCGGAGCTTCGTTACCTCACACCCCATGCCCTGTTAGCTGAGATTTTGATGTGGAGTCTGCCTTTATGAAATCCTGTTTAATACAAGTTTAAAAGTCAGACAAGCATGGTGCTCTAAATCAAATCTGTTTTCTAGGCTGCATCACATGGCAAAATATCCATCTGTTCCCCTAACAGCGCATTGCAAGGTGGTGTTTTAACATTCACGGCAGAAAGCTGCTCTCAGACAACCAGAGCACAGCCACAGCAGCGCTGAGTCCATTACGACCCCCGTGTGCATCCCCATTTCTGTGGGCTCAGGAAGTTATTACAGGCTGGAGACCAGCCCCGTGCACAACACTGGGTCTGTTACCCTGGGAGGGGAAGGGTGGGAAACACAACCTGGGGATGGACGTGGAGATCTGCCTCAGGCAACGTGGGTGGCCTCGATTCTGCTGATACTCCTCAAGATTTAGGGTGCAGAGAAGTGACATTTCAGGAGGCATTTGAGAAGAGCAGAGGGGCTGCAGGTGGTGCTCGTGTTTGCAGGCGATGGAGGGATGGCAGACGTGGAGCCCCGGGAGAGTCACCGCTCCTGGGGAGGCTGGAGGATACTTAAAAATTCATTTGCAGTGCAAATCTAACTCCTCTTTGTCACACACAATCCCGTAATGGAAACGTACGCCCGGTGCTGGGGACGAGAGGGAATAATCAGAAAGGTAAATGCCACTTGTGGGTTTTTTTCTTCTCATGACATTTGCTGTAGCTCGTCCTTCCTCCAGCTCACACATCCCATCAGGGCAGGAGCAGTGACTGGATATTCTGCGTAACCAAACTGCTAAAGCCTCCCAGGAATTCAGAGGAAATGGAGGGAGGGGGTCACTGGAGAGGGGCAAAATATTAACAAAGCAAAGGACAAAGCCCACAGGGCAAGTAGGACCTGCAGATTCCCAGGGGAAACCAATTCCATGTTACCACGTGTGTGAGATGTCCCAGCAACACATCACTGCCAAACCCTGCTGGGAACCAGTGACTCCAGCAGCCCCTCCAGTTCTGAGCCAGGGAGTGATTCCAGGAGTCATCAGTGAGCAGAACGATCCTGCAAAACCCAGGAGCAAAAACTCCATCTTGATCCCAAGTTTGCAAGCAGGTACACTGGAAAAAGCCAGGAGTGTCAGGTTTATTAAAGCAGTGATATGGGGGATATATATACATATTTTATATATCTATATTCTGACATATAAAGACCTCCAGAAAAGGAAAATCAATCCCAGATGCTGGACATAAATTTATTAAGATGAATGAAGCTACTTCATTCCCCTCTAATGCCTGGAGGTTGAAAACTCAGGCAATATTCCCTCTCCCTGGCATCAAAGCACTCTATTTCTCCCCCCTAAATTCTCAACAATAATTCATGTCTCTGTAGCATTGATCAACCAGTCTTTGAGATCCTATTCTTTTGTCTACATCTTCTCTTGTACTCAGCCCCAAAGACCACAGGGCAGAAAGGTTCCTGGCAGAAAAGATAAAACCTATTTATTGTACTGACCTTTTTGATTAATAGCTGGAGTTAGATATAAAATCATTTTTATCAGGTGAACATAATGACTTGCAAGACAACAAAAGGGCATTTCAATTTTTTATCAAAACTTTCAGTGAGAGCACAATCCCCCAAGGTGAACTTCGGGGACAACCCAAGTAGCCAGAAGTGAATACATATCTTATAACTTTAGTATTAACAGACAATTGGTTCGTGGATCAGCTGGGATCATTTGCAGGAGCCTGTCATTTCTTATCCCTGGAGAGCAGAGACTGGCTTGGAGCAGTGCTGCGAGTGAATTGAGTCAGGCTTTGGGAGGAGCTCAGACTGAAGGGTGCACAGGGAGCCATCAGCCTTCTCCAACATCTCTACCCTCCCTCCCTCAAGAAAAGCAGCCCTGGGAGCTGGAGGGGCCTGGTGGGATGGGCATCTGTGGAGGCAACGGCTCAGTTTCCATGCAAAACCTTCTGGGCAAACTCACTCCGGATTTTCTAAATACCACTGTTATCAACTCCGCCTCCCCTGGACTTCATGGTCTGAAATCATTCACTTGAGCCTAATTAAGTAGACGTTAATTAGATCACAGTGGTGCCTGACTGTGTATCAGTCTCTGAAAATATGATAGCAACCTTCCATTTTTCCCACAGTGCTCCAGGAAACCTGCTTCCACAATGTTTATCAGCTGCACAAACTCCCAGTGAAATCACAGACCCTGTGGGTCCTTTCCAGCTCAGGATATGCTCTGTTCTGTAGAAACCAAATTAAATGTGTACACACACAGTTACAGCAGGCAGTTACCAGTGCACTGCACAGAAAGGTTTGTACACAGAAAAAGTACATTTGAAATCACTCGTTGAATTAGTGAGCACTCAGTAGCTGTTAACAGTTCCCCAGTGCCACAAGGAGGGCGAGCAGATCACCCAGGGAAAGGCACCCACCAGTGCCCTGTGCTAGGATCCATGAGCACCATCAAACTGTGTAGCAGCACAGGCTGCATTTTGGACTGTAAAACACAGGTATGGAGAAGGCTTTTGTTGCATTAGCAAGTACATGTCTCACAGTGTTTCTCACAGGGAGATTGCACGGGCTGGGCTGGACCAAAACCCTGGAAAGGACCGGTCTGTGATGCTTTTTTATCTGGGAGATACTGAGCAGTTTTTCAGAGGTGAGTACAGTCCTGGTCCCCAAACACGGGCTGTTCTGTGGAGCAGTAATGGCTCTTTTGAAAAATGGGACAACCTTGAAAGTATCCAGCCCTGCACATCTCTGCACGTCACTGCTATTACAGCAAATTGAAAAGGACAAAAGAAGCATCCAAAGCACTTCAGCTGCCAAATGTCCCCTGGTACCGCCGGCCCTGAGCGAGGGAGCCGGAGATAAATTCCCCAACAACAAAACCTGGAGCTGTTTTTCTGCAGAGCTTCCCCAGCTCCCCAGCAGGGACAGGAACCGACGGGTACCTTTAACCAAACGCTCGTCTCTGAGCTCCCACCGAGCCACATGAAGTCTCTCCTTCGTATCCAGTGAACCAACACACTCCACCAACAAATCCCACCCGTTCAGAGCATTATCTCGTCACAAACACGCCCACGAGCACATCAGCACCAGCTCCTGGCAGCAGAGCCCCATCATTCCAGAGAACAAGTCTTTCCTTTGCTGTTTGTAGCACTCAGCAGATACTTCCTCGCTGTTTAAAACTTTCTCAAAATTGACACTCCTGACCCAAGACCCACCTGATGGGGTTTTTTAGCTGGGTATACCAAAGCACTGAGGTCTCACAGGCTGGAAAACTCTTTGTCTGAGATTGAATTACCTTCCATTTGGATGCACCGTGACTACATGAACAGAAACCCACAGACCTGGCTGTGTAAGGCTTTAAAAAGTGACAAGTTTTTAAGGCAAAATAGCCTTTTTAAATATTTTTTTAAGCACAGCGTGGCTGAAATTCCAGGCTGTAGTAACAAAGCAAGGATGTGTTTTAGGAGAGGGCTGCAAAGGTCACAGTGTCAGACAGTATTTTGTCATCTCTGTACCCACCACCTTCTACAATGAGCAAGAGAGATGATATGGAAAGCAGATCTAAAACAAGGGCTGGCTGGCTGGTCTGTGGGCAGAAGGGGGTGGGAAGTACCCACAGAATATTTGGACCATCCCCGGGGGGGTTGGCCTCTCTGGGGTGTTTGGTTCTCTCTGGTTGGAGGTGCTGGGTGTGCTGGAGGTGCAGGGATGGAGCTGCCTCTCCTGCACCCCGAGCTGTTCCAAGTCTCGCCCACTCGAGGGCATCATTATGACGACTTTGGAGCTCATTCCTCCCTGCCCGTCTCCATGCATAATTTCAAGTAAGCCTCCCAGGCAACCAGCAAGAAGAGCTCCACGGGAAACGGTGGCAGGCTTTGAAGTTCGAGTCTCTGTTCTGTTTCCAGACAGATTTTGATTTAATGATAGATTGCATCCCTTGCCAGGAAAGAAATTTTGTAATGAAGCAAGTTATCTGGGTATAAATATAACCTGGCTGCCGAGCTGCAGTGTGGAGCAAGGAGAACAGGAGGAGAGGACAGGCAGGACTTCGGGTCGAGCTCAGGTGAGCTCAAGTCTGGGCTCAGCCACCCACTCAGGCTTTTCCCTGGGGCTAGAACTCTACTTCTGCCTCATTTTCCATGGCTGCCAGGGCAGTGAAGACACCTTAGCACTGAGTTGTGAGCCAAAATGTTTGTCTGAGTTGTGAGAAACACAGCTCAATGCCAGCAGCCAGCCTCAACTTCCACCAGGTTTATTCATTTCCTAGGTCTGCACATGCACATCTCAGTTATTCAGAGTGTGGGACGCCTATAAAATGTCAGCAAATCATTTAATGGCTATGGAGTCGTAGAATGGTTTGGATTAGAAGGGACCTTAAAGATCGTCTAATATCATCTTACAGATCATACCGTATCATCTAGATATTATAAGCTACTTTTTATTACTGCCTCAGCAACTATCAATTCCATCTGGCAACATCAATTATATTAATAGAATCACCCTCAGTTTACTCATTATAATTAAAGCAATGCCTAAACAACTCAGTTAAGAGGAAAATGCCTTTCTTATCCCAAGTAAAGCTGGCCTTATTTTTTGCCTCTCCCTCGGCATTCGGTCAGGTTCCTAAGCCACAGCAAAGCACACAAAGCTCATCACCAAAGCAGGAGTTGTGACAGGCACAGATTTCCACTAATTTAAAACACACTAAGCAACTGGAGTCAACAGAGACTTCTCCTTTCCAAAGGCATTTTGCAGCCTCCCCGAGGTAGATCACAACAAAGAGGGTTAAACGGGCCATTTGGGTTGTCAGTGGCCACTGGTGGCTTTAACTGAGATTTGGGGGCTACCCCGTGATTAGATCACGTTTATGTTAAGGGAGCCTTTCTATTCTGTTTCTGGGAGACAGTTTAGGACCGTGTGAAGGAAGCAAAAAGTGCTGATGGCAGTTGCAATGACCAAACCAAGACAGGCTTACCCAGGCTTCGGCTTTTTCATACGTCATTAATTCTTCAGCTCCTCTCAGCCCCTCTTCGCCCTGCCCTGGGGCAACAATTGTGCTTATCGACTATTTTAAACTGCTTTAGCAGAGTTGAGACCAGCAGTTCTCATTTCTGAAGCCAGATTTGCATTGCAGAATCCAGAGACAAACAGCTGGTGCTCCACACTCAGGGCATGGTATCCTCTCAAAAAGATTTGCACTCCCTTTTCCCAAACACACAAAAACGTTTTCCCCGACTCTGTATCTTTCTGGTGGAGCCAATCTTGCCTTTTATCAAAGTTTCCAAACCCTTCACCCTTCCCAAGTCCCAGGGACCACAGCCTTGCCGAGGAGCTGAGCACGCATTACAGGGCAACTGAAGAAGAACAAAGCCAAAGAAAATGAAGGCAGATCTTTCCTTCCACTTGCAAGGATTTTGACATTATTAGAGCAAATCCCCCGATGATGCAAGGAAAAAAAATCAGTATTCTTCACTGGAGCATCAGTATCTTTACATTTTAACAGCAATTAAAGGCGAAGCTGTCTGTGAGATCATCCCTTTATAAAGGAATTTCTCCAGAGTGCTCTCGTAGCGTGTGTGCAGAGCCGGGACAGCCGGAGGTGTGGGTGCAGGGACAAACCCCTCTGCACGGGGACCTACACAGGGGGCACAAACACCGTCCGCAGTGTCCTGCGGAGCCCTGGGCCCCCCACCCCCCTCACGTTGCCTCCCCTCCATCAGCTCCTCGGGCTTTCCTTGAGGACTTGGAGAAGCAGGGGACTGCCCCCGGTGGCGGTGGCAGAGTCCCGTGGCCGTGTGGGCTGTCCCTGCTTTCCTGCTCCCATCACAACGCTGCTTCCCGCAGAGGGACGGAGCAGCATCACATCTTTGACCTTCAGCTTTAATCACCGTGTTCAGCTGAGATTAGAAAGCTCCTTTAACCTATTTTGGGGGAAATAGCCCAAGAAACAGAAACTGCTGCACACGGACATCTACCAGTTGGTTACATCAGATGCAGAAACTGGCCGGGAAGGAAAGTCCTCTCCCAGTTCCCCACTTTTCCTCATCTTCAATTGTGTGCAGCTGTAATTCCATTTGAGCAGTGCCAATGTAAAACCCACTTCCCTTATCTCTAAAGATGTATCTTCCTGGGCTGATTTTATCCTGAGTTTATGCTGGTGGTGCTGATATTCATCTTAAATAACATCAGCAAGATGAATCCACCATGACTTTTCTTCCTCAAATATAATATTCTTGTCAGCAGTAGAGAGCTTAAGTGTTCTTTCTTTCACACCTATTAGGTTGGAACAAGCTTTAAAAGCATAAATAACCTTCCCCATGACATAATGAAAGACCTTATTACAGCCCGGGATTAATTTTTTCTAATCTATTTACAAGCAAAAAGGTCGAACTCAAGTTTGACAGTGGGGAAGGGAGGCAGGACTCATTATCTCCAGAAAGACTTGAGAAAATAGATGAGCATAAATATATGATAGTTTTGGAGCTTGAATCCCTTTCCTGGCTTCTAATTAAAAATTATCCAGCAAAGCACTCCATTGCAAACACCATTAGCTACAGGAAAAATGAAATTCCTAAGTACTAAGCAAAAATGTTTTGATCTCAACTATTTATTTATTTATTTTGAAGTCAACTGCTCAAAACTGTGTTCCATTTCTATTCCTTCTCCACGCAGAACTCTTTACTGTCCTTTCATTATTAAAGGACCATCAGGACACAACCAAATAGAGAGCACACTTTGCCATCAAGGTGCTCTCATAAACCTCATCTTGCTGCCATGAAGCCCATCGAATTCCCTCTTGCTGCAGTGCAGCTGTGACACTGGAGGCAAAGCTGGAGTAAGGACGTTCCTCAGTCAGCCTTGCTCTTACAATTCTGAACAACCTAAAAATGGTTGAACTGGTTGTCATTGGTCACCATGAAGAGAAGGGCTGTGAAAAGGGGGCAATCTCTAAAATTCCAGCCACTGGTCTACCTGGTTAGAGGGAAACTTGCCAGTATCAACCTGAACAACGTGGAATCCCTGAGACGGGACAGAGGGCTGGGGCAGAGGGAGGGGATGCTGCAACACACACTCTTAGGTGAGTACCCAGAACGGGCATTTTTTGCCAAACAAAACTCATTCCAGAGATTTGAAGTCTCTTGGTCTGTTCAGTCTGGAGAAGAGTGAGGGGAGAGCTCACTGCAGTTCCAACTCCCCGGGCAGGGGCAGAGCAGGGGCAGGACTGAGCTCTGCTCTGGGGGGACCAGGGACAGCACCCAGGGAATGGCCTGGAGCTGTGTCAGGGCAGGCTCAGGTTGGATCTCAGGACAAGGCTCTTCCCCCAGAGGGTGGTTGGGCACTGACCAGGCTCCCCAGGGCAGTGGGCACAGCCCCAAGGCTGCCAGAGCTCCAGGAGGGTTTGGATGATCCTCTGGGGCACAGGGAGTGACTCCTGGGGATGGTCCTGTGCAGGGCTGAGGGTTGGACTGGATGATCCTTGTGGGTCCCTCCCAGCTCGGCACGTTCTGGGATCCGAGCAGGCTCTGCTGCTGCCTCTGTCTGCTCTGCCGTTCCCGAGGCTGTGCCTCCCCCTCCAGGCAGCCCCGAGCCGAGCGCTGCCGCTGTTCCCGCGGCCCCCGCTCCAGGAGGGAGCGGCTCCCGGCGCCGGGCTGCCCACGGAACGCGCCGATGGGACGGGCTCCCGGAGCAGCAGCGGTGCCCTGCTGAGCCGGCCCGGCCGCCAGCCCGCAGGGGGAACGAGGTCACCGCTGGGATGGGAACCGGCTGGTTTGGGCCTTTGCTCGGGTCTTCGGGATTTTACCTGGCAACGTCTGAGTCACCGTGTCCCCGCATTGTCCTCCGCGGTCCCGCTCTCCGGAGGGTGCGGAGCAGAGGCACGGCACCCTCCCTCACCCACGGGAGGCTGGGACCTGAATCCTGCCAACACATCCCCCTCTGTACCAGAAATCAGAATTCTTTCTAAATTTAACGTCCCAAAGAATTCCTCTTCATGACAGGGATGTCACAGAATCATGGAATGTTCTGGGTTGGAAGGAACTCTAAAACCCATCCAGTCCCACCTCTGCCGTGGGCAGGGACACCTTCCACTATCCCAGGTTGCTCCAAGCCCCGTCCAACCTGGCCTTGGACACTTCCAGGGATGGGGCAGCCACAGCTTCTCTGGGCACCCTGCGCCAGGGCCTCCCCACCCTCACAGGAAAGATTTCTTCCTAATATTCCATCTAAACCTACTGTCCTTCAGTTTGAAGCCATTCCCCCTTGTCCTGTCACTGCATGCCCTTGTAATTATTTTCACTAATATAATACTTATGTTATTTGTAGTGATGCTCTTTGAGCAGCTCATTACACTCCCTGGACATCCTAAGGAGTCCATGTACAGCATCAATATGTATTTATTCAGTATGTTAACTGTATTTGTACATGTTTATTGCATTTATGTGTGCACTTAATGTATTTACTTAACTCTATGAAAAACAACCCAGGAGATTTTTCAGTTGGTTTCCATCTTCACCAACTGTAAATAAACCCAACATCATTAGGAACCCTGCACAGAGCACTGCTCCCATTAGCACTGAAACTGCTGCTGCCAAAATTGATATTATCTTATTCCTGCCACAAGAATCACATGAAATTACGTTGCCTAACAAAGCAAGAAATAAATGCAGCAGGAAAATAATGTCCAGCAGTCCTGGAGTTACCAGTGCAACCTGTGCAGAGCCAAACACACCATTCTATACAATTCCTACTCTAAGAAATATACCACTTATTTTTATGAGCTATTTCTTACCAGTATCAGGCTGTGGGCACTGGGAGCACGGAGGACACACATGCACCTCAGTGAGCTGCATTCCGTGAGCAATCCAGGGAATCTTACTCATATAGACCAGTTGCTTCTTACATTCTTTTTCACTGAAATAAAGAAGGTTTCATTTGCTTGAGTAGCTAATCTTTGAAGAGGGTGGGAGAAGATGGCTGGGTCTCAACTGAGTATTGCCTGAGAAATGGAAATAAAGACCCTGAAGCAAGAAATCCAACAGCTCCAGGGAAGAGCTCAGGGAAATCAAGCCCCCTCAGCTGCCCGAGCACAGCAAATCGCTCACCACCTCCCACCCCCTTCCCAAATCCACATCGCTGCAGGCACGGAGCCTTGGCGCAGCTGAACCACACAGAGCAGACTGAAGTGCACCGCTCTGCCGAGGCACTCAAACCCCCGAAACAGCCCTTTTACAGACTGTGGGTATCTGCTTACATGGGATGTCTCCCTCCTTCTGCCTTCCTCGGGCTCCTATTCCCAGAGAATTGAAGTACCTGGAGAAAGAGATGAGGAATTCAGTACTTAGTCCTCTGGCAGAAATGTTGGGGTTTATTCTAAATCACGTTGGGTTTTCTTCTAAATAGCCCTTGCAATTCCTGAATGCTAAAGAAAGGAAGAGGAGGAAAAAAGAAAACTCGGGATCATGAGGACTTTTCTATCCCAGACTAAATAAACACGCAGGATTATGCACACTGCCTGAACCGAACAGGTTTCCTGCCTGGGGCAGGGAAGGAAAGGAAGGTGAAAAAACCTTCCTGCAGCACATGCAGTGGCATAAATCCGAGCAGATTTTAGGTACAATCTGTTTTTTGAGGCACCACACATCTCTGGAGTCTCGAGTGTGGCCCCACAGCCTCTTGGCTGGGCACGGAAACAGGACTGGAACCAGAGAGCCAGATTTCTGGATTTACTGCAGAAACCGTACTTCTGAAAACTTCATCCCTGCTATGGGCATAATCAAGGGATAATTAGGACTTAGTGAAGCCTGCAACCTTTCTGCTCTGCTCTTTCTCTGTTTTTCATGAAAGGGAGAAGATAAGAGCCTGCACAGCACGCAAACCCCGCTCCTTTGTTTTTGTTAGCACCCTGCTGACTCCTCCGTGCTTTCCCTGTTAGGCTACACACAAGGCTCCCTTCCACCTCCTCCCCACACCCTTCCCAGGGCATAGGAAAACAGCAGCAGATTTCTCATGGTTATCACTTCTTCACCAACATGAGTATCAGCAGATGAGTCTCAGTAACTATTTGAAAGCATTTTCAAAAATCACTTTTAAGTAAGGTTTATAAAGTCCATAAAATTCCTTTCCAAAATTCAGGGCACCCAGTTACGAAAGCAAGCCTGAAATCACCTTTTGTCATTATTTATGGATCCATTTTTTGAGTTCCCAGCTCATTTTCTGACCTCTCTCCCACATCAGCCAAGAGAATCCAGCCCAGCAAGAGGGACCAAATGCTGTGGGACTAAAGGGAGCAAGAGGAGCCAAAACCTCATGCCTGAACATGTTCATCAGATTAGTGAGGCATCATTCCACCCCAGGCAATACACCTTTCCTTTCTGTTTGGGTTTATCAGCTCCACTCAGTGGCAGAACATCCATGCTGCTGACTGAAGAAGTATCAGGGTGCAGGGGGTGCCCAGGGCTGGGGAATCCCAACACCCAACCCCAAGGGCTGCAGCAGATGCTGGGCTTTTGGAGCACAGAGACATCCTGGAGCAGAGCTCTGACCCAGCTCTGCCTCGCTTTCCCCTGCCCTCTCCAGCAATCCTCAGCTATTCCAGGCTGTTAGGATGGCTCTCACAGTGTTTGAACATTTGGCTGTGTCCTCTGGATAATTATAATGAGCTACAGCCTCCCCAGAACCCCCCAGAAAATGTGATTCGACTTACCTGACTACAGCACTCATCCTCTCTCCTGGGAATACTTACAAGGAGCAGGGGACTTCTTGCCAAAACAGGGGGAGAAAAGGAGACAGCTGTCTTTGTTGTCCCACCTTTCCATCCACCTGCCCACCTGACACCCACAGCCTGGGGAAACCCCCCTCCAGGCCACAGCCCTGTGCCTGCAGTGACACATCTGCCATTTATTATCAATTAATTTAGTGTAAAGAACCTTTTGGGCTTGAAAATACTGAATGTAAAGTGACCACAAATGTGATTTACTGGCCTTTTATAAGCCTGAGCTCTCTGTACCCACCAGTCACTTCTCCAAGAGCCGCTGCCACGATCTGATGGGAGCTCAGGGCAGGGAGGAGACGTGGTCATTTTGCCCCCTGTCCTTTTCTTTGTGGCAGGGCTGGATTTTCACTTGGATTTGCCTGAGATGGCTGCTCCATCTGCCAATCCAGAGATGGGATTGGCTCCCTCCCCTCGGCAGGGGTGCTCAGAGCTGGCCAGTGGCCACCAGCCTTGGGGCTCAGCCCCTGCGAGGCACCAGCATCTCCCCGGCCCGAGGAGCTGTGCGTCTTCCTCCCACCACCGTGGAAAAACAAACTGTAAAAATCCTCCTGGGTGGGTGGTTGTGCTGTGGGAATGGGGCTCTGGAGGCACCAGAAACAGTGTCATCCCCCACGGGGATGTAATTCCAGGAGAGCTTCCCTCCCACCCAGGCATGGCTGGAGGAAATTCGGAAACCAGTCACTCTACTTAGGTTCAGAAACGTACCAGTGGGTTCTTCTGCTCCCAACAGGAGCTGGGCTTGGCCTTTTCCTGAAGGGAGCCTACAAGAGTGATGGAGAGGGATTATTTACAAGAGCACTGAGTGCAAGGAAAAGTGGGAACGGTTTCAAACTGAAAGAGAGTAGGTTTAGATCAGATATCAGGAAAAATTCTTCCCTGTGAGGGTGGGGAGGCCCTGGCACAGGGTGCCCAGAGAGGCTGTGGCTGCCCCATCCCTGGGAGTGTCCAAGGCCAGGTTGGAGCAACCTGGGCTAGTGGAAGGTGTCCCTGCACATTGCAGGGGGTGGAATGGGGTGAGCTTTTCAACCCAAACCATTCTGTGAGTCTGTGGTTTTCCACGGTGTGCCCACTGCTGTTTGCCAGGACCCTGAGGGGACAAGAAAACATGGAAAATGTGTGGGATGCCACAAAACCATCTCATGCAGCAGAACTGAACTGGGGAATGGTTTAGCCGGACTGGACCAAGAATGGCTGAAACATCTTTGTGCAACAGCAGGAATCACCAAAGGACACATCAATGCCACGAGGACAGTAAAAACCACAGCGTGTCCAGTGGTATAAATAATAATAATAATTATTATTATTATTATATAATATTATATATAATATATTATATATAATTTATTATTATTATTATTATTACAAACACAGCATGGAGCTGGGGACAAGGATTCACTAATCATTAATGGATTGGGCTGGCAAGGCCCTGCAAAGCAATTCCTCCCCAACCCCTCTCCCCCTCAGCCTTGGGCAGCTGCAGCGACTCCATCACTGCAGCAGGAAGAGCGTCACCACCAATCTATGATCCATGGAGCAGGGAATGTGTTTTCCCAAACATCTGCGAGGCAGACAAACAACAAATTAACTTGCTGTAATTAAGGCTGATAATGTGATGATCTGAGCATGACCTTTGTAAAAAGGCACAAAGAGCCTCCCATCACTCATTAATGTTAATAAAGCAGTGGAGCTCTTCACTAAATGGATGTCCATCAAGGCTGCTCTGCCAAATTGCTACACAAGGAATCTTAATTAGTGTCTAACAGGGCAGGTCATGCTACATGTGGGACATCCAGTGACAAAAAGTTTGGGTTTAGGCATTAAAAATTGTATTGGTATCAGAGACAAGATGGGAGTGGTTTCCATCCAGTTTGTCACCCCAATCCAGATGGAAATGCCTGGACTAACGCCCCACAAACACCCCCAGAAAAAATCCAGGGGAAAACTGCAGCTCAGAGGGATGGGAATGAACTGTGGGAGGGAGCAGGGTGAGGTTTTATGGAGGTGGCACCATCCATCCAGTGACCGAGCACAGCCAACTCCAACCCTGGGCAAACAGCTGCTCAGATCCAACAGGAAAAGCCCTTTCCAGGAATTCTTTACATGTGCCTTTGAAAAAAACCCAAACAGATGGGACTCTGTCTAAATGTGTCACAGAGCATTTTAGGAAGAGGACAGAAATCAGCTGGACTTCTCCAGGTGGAAGTTGCCCTGGCTTTGGTGGAGACCCCTCACTCCAACCAGGGGCTGAGAGCCACGAGGAGCAGGCAACCAACACCTTACACCTGTGGGAGCCATGAGACCACCCAAAAATGCTCTGGAACAACTGAAACAATGCCAGCAAAGCAGAACTTCATCCATCACACGGCTGGGTCTGAGGGCTCCTGCTGCCCTCCTCTGCCAAGCCCTGGAACACGCTTGTCAGTAGAGCCAGGAGAACAGATGGTATGAAAAAGGCCCTCTCTGAGGTGCTGTTTCAGTGCCCAGTTCCTCAGGTTTGGTGCCCAGGGTTTGGCATCACAAGACTGAACTTTCCATTTGCCTGCAGAACCCAACCAGAAACCAGGGACTGCAAAAATCCAGACCCCACCAGGAGACACCACGACTGCTTTGATTAATGGCAGCATCCTCTCTCCACTGCTCAGTTCTGGGGGACAAAGAAGTGACTCCAATGTGTCTCATGGGTGGATAACTAAGGAAAACTACCAAGTTATTAAAAACCCCTTATCTGTGCCCAGGAGCCACAGAATTCCAGTCCTGGCCAGCACATCATGCCGGGGAAGCAGGACTGTGTTGTGAGACACCAAGAGGAGCCCTTTAAATCAGGGCTGTGCTGTGGAGGAGTGCAGAGGGTTCATAAAACCTGATTTCCTCACAAGTAACTCTGGCTGGGTGAGCAGATCGCTGGTAGAGCAGATACTCCCCTGTCAGAGTGATCTAATATTTGTTACTCACCATTGCTCTCGTTTTCTTGTGGCATTTCAGTGCAGAGCCATGGTTGTAAACAATAACGGGGGTTTATGGCCAAATGTCAGAGCTCTCTCACCTTCTTACTGCCAACGTTTCTATTTATCCACCGCTGGGGGAAGGAATTGGAGGTGGTGGCATTTCCAGCACAAACACAGCACTAAATTCACCTGAGAACCACCAGGCTGGAGTCACAGGGGCTTTAAAGTAAGACTGAGGCAACAAGTCTGGTAAAAAAGCAAAATGAAATTAATTTTGCTCAGAATGATAAGAAAGAAGTTCTGTGGAAATTAAATAGGTTCATGGCCTGAGATGGAAAACGAACCCCACTTTTAAAAGAATGATGTGATGTATAAACCTAAAATATTATTTTAAATTATTATAATTATATTTTTCTGTGTTAATGTAATGGATACCTTACCCTAGAGAGCCCCTCAGAGGTCTAAGCAAGCCAATTTTTATTATGCTCTGTTTAGAATGGTAACAAGTCTCTGATCTCTAATTTCACAGCAGAAACATGACCAAGGCCAAGAAATTCGCTGCTGCCTGGAAGCCCTGGAGCATCTGGAGCTCCAGCTGCCTCCTGGGGCCGAGCCAGAAGGAGATCCCTGCTCCACAGGACTGGGCTGCACAGCAGGGCACACCTTTGTCTAATTCAAAAGCAAAGCAGACTGTGGCTGGTGGCCCAACCCTCTCTCCACCGCTGCTGGGGCGCCCAGTTCCCGGGCTGTACCCCGGCAGGAGGGAAGGACCCACGTGCTTTTTGCCTTGGAAAAAATAAGGAGAACATTTGCAGATTTTAAGTATTGTTTTCAATATTTCTGTTCTTTCGAATATCCCTTTTCTGTGCAGGCTTTTCCCACCCCAGTGCCCGGGGAGCTCCCGGGAAGGGGTCTCAGCACAGAGGGCTCTCAGCAGCTGCACCAGGAAGATGCTCCACTGCATCCGCTGATTTTGATGATCCCACATCCAGCACCACAGCCCATAACCAGAACATCCCCCACTGAAGCCACGGCAAACTCCCCCCTTTGCTGCCTTTCATCGCAGCAAGTTTCCAGGGACAGCCCAGACCCCCAAACCACCTCGACTTCAGAACAGCCCCAGGCTGCGAGGGAAAACACAGCCCCTGGCAAGGCAGTTTGGTATCTGCAGCCTGGAGTGAAACGCTCAGGAAGAACCCCCCTGAGCCACCTGCAGCAGGAAGAGGTGCTGCACCCCCCAACAGGCACAGTTAATAAATATATTTATGGATTTAGAAATGCGAAATGAATCTACGAGCCTGTCCCGCTCCATTGCCCTCCCAGAGTATTTCTCCAGATAAATATAAGGAGGTTGAAAGCTTTTCATCTTTGCAGCTTGTTAGGAATCTAGATTTTTGTTTTTAAAAAAAGAAAAACTACTGAAAAATAAAAATCCCAGGGTCTCTGCAGGGTTTTGTTCTAAGGCTCACTCACTGTAGAATCATCCACACACAGCCCTTTGCTTTCTCCTGCTTTCAACTTTGTGGAGCATCTCCTGAATAAGTTTGTTCATTATTATTACGTTTCAAAATAATTATGGAAAAAGGATTGTGGATGTAATAATTTATGGAAAGCAGGTCTGTGGTACAGACAAGATTTCTCTGCCGGTGCTAGTGACCCAACCTGCTTCTTCTCAGTGAAGGACAAGGGCTGGTGGCTCATCCCCATCTGTAGGGAAATGCATCAAGTATTTACTGTAAAAGGTGGTAAAAAAGAAACCTTTTAAAAAAAGCTAAAGTTGAATTTTTAACTCCTTGAAAGCAGCTTGTCCCCATAAAGAATTGTCCAAAGAAACAGGGCATAAAAGTAACTGTACTCATACCCATTTGGTCTTCAGGAAAGGATTCCTAAGACATTAGCCTTGGATTGGGGATAGAAAACAGAGGGAAAACAGGTTTCCTCACCCCTTTAAGTGTACTTGCCTTCCTAAAATTGCAGTGTGAACACTGGAAAGCGCCTGGCCCCACACTGCAGCAGCCCCAGCACCCAACAGGTCACGTAGATTGTCTGGGGGGTCTTTATTCTGGGCCCTATAAATGATGGATTTAGTCCATCTCTAATCCAGCAGGGAACACTCCAGTTTGGCTCACACGATATCCATAAATATGAGTGCATAAATACGCACCAATGCATCCACGATTCGTTCCCACAGGCTTTTCACGCCCTGTCCACCCCTTCAGGCTGCTCTGGGCACGGCAGCGGCACAGCTCCCCCCGGGACCCCCGGGTACCACCGAGGGTCGGGCAGGTGGAAACGGGATGCTTGTCCTGGGAACTCACAGCTTCGTGTGGAGCTGTAACACAGGGATGTGAGCACAGCAGAGAGGCCGAGGTGTGATGACCAAAGGAGTCTGAGCACGTCCTACACCCAAGCAGGATTCCCAGAGTTGCCCTCCCACATTCCCAGCCCAGGTTGTTCAGCTGTCCCAAAGCCACCATCCAGCACTGCCAACAGCACGTGGCACACAGACCTCAGCACACCCAGCACCACAACTAGTGAGCTCAGCCATGGAGAGCCAGGACCAGCCAGACCTGGGAGATGCTGGACCAGGAGATGCTCTGGGAGAGTCTGGAGGCTTCCAGCTTCTCTCACCACAACCAGGACTTTGTATGCTCAGAGCTTTTTAAAAAATGCACCTAAATAATACATTTCTGCAGAAAAGATAGACAAACATAATTATGTGTCCTCTGCACTGCCAGGCAATGTATATTAAACAGTTTCAATGGAGAATTCTGCTGTAAGTCCAGTTTTGAATTATTTTTTACCTCTTGGAAAGCATGGAAACCAGAAGTGAATAGAATAACCAATAAAAGGTAAAAATTCTCATCTTCTTTCTTTTAAATGCAAGTTTACTTAAGTTACACAAATGCAGCATTTTAGCAGTACCTTTTACACTTCAAAGGGTTTCTATGCTTACATGAAAACCTTGATCAGTGGGATTTATTATTTAACTAATTCCATTTGCAGGAATAAACCAGAGAGACAGCAGTCTCCACTGACTGAGTTTTTCTTCATAATATGTCCTGTCTGGAAAGCAGAGGAAGGGAAACCATCAGACACCAAGCCCTATAGATCATTTTATCAACCTCAGAGCTTTGACCAAGTGTCAACATCCCACCCCAAGAAATGTAAGTGACAAAATTATTGAGCATTCTACCAATTGTAGAATGGTTTGGGCTGGAAGGGACCTTTGAAGGTCACGCAGTTCCACTCCCTGCCGTGGGCAGGGACACCTTCCACTAGCCCAGGTTGCTCCAAGCCCCGTCCAGCCTGGCCTTGGACACTTCCAGGGATGGGGCAGCCACGGTTTGTGCTCTACATTCCCCACTTAGGGAAGCAAGTCCAGCTCACCTGGTTTGTACACAGCAATCCCACTGCTGGGCTGGGGTTGCAGATGTCACTGATGGTGCCACAGCCTCCAGCATTCATGCCCAGCACTGGACAGTTTTGCTGTAATTATGGATTTGAGAGAGTAAACCAAAGTCATATAGTTGTTTATTGCTTATACTAAGCGTCCTTTTTTTTTCTTTGGTGTGATGATATAAATCTGTAAAAAAAATAAATCAAAACCTACATAAGCCAGAACTTAACAGGGGTAAGTCAACGTAGCTCAGCTTAGTACAATGGATCTTACTGCGCTTGTCAAGGCTTTTATTAACTTTAAAATGGCCTGTTGACCACAACATGACCTGTTAACCCACTTTCTCAAGCAGGTTGTCAAAAATCTCCCAGGGAATGAAGTGCTGAAGTTCTCTAAGTTACCTCTTTCCTTCCTGTACACAATTAGTCTCCCCCTGTACTGGATCCCCCAAGAGTAACTTCTGATGAAACACCAACATTTACTTGTCCCCGGGTCAGATTTTGCCTCTTGGGAAAGCGTCTTCAGGCAGGATTTGCCCTTGGAAGGTGGTGCATGTGCAGAAGTCCTTCCCAACACTCCCCAGGAGGTGGCTGGTGCTCATTCCCTTAGTCATGAACAAATGTTTCCCTTGTCCTTGAGATCTGTCCATTAAATACACCCTTGTCTCTTGTAGAAAACATGCTTGACCTTTCCCATGGAATTAAGAGCCAATTCATTACATATTTTAAATTCATAATAAGATCAAAAGGGATAATGCTGAGATGACCTGGAGATCAGCCCAAGACATGGGAGATAATTGTTTCCTTAATTGCGACGCCTGAATTAAATTACTTTTGCACTCTGTGTACTCAGATGAGCTGTAAAACGGGGTGTCAGAGCCCGTGGTCATTAACACTCCCCTGGCAGCTCCTGCAGGAGCAGGGGAGCTCACCTGGGGCCGTGGGTCAGGTGCTAACACCCCTGTCTGTGCTTCCCTTTCCGCTCCCAACGCCCGCTCACGGCACAGCCACGTGTGCCAGGGCCACCAAACCCCACCTGGGGCAGCTGCGTTCCATACTCCATTCCTGGGAGTGATATTTCATCCAGACTTTGCTCCGGTGTGGAAAAAAACCCCGACACAGGTGCAGTGAGAGGTGTTGGGGGAAGGACCAGAGGCTTCACCCATCGCCCGCCCTTGCTTATGAAAGACGAATTTTAATTCAGTTTGAGAGTGACACCTGCAGTCATTCATTTCTGCTTAGAAAACAAACATAATTCTTAAAAGCAGCCAGCTGTTCTGTATCAGGAAAAATAACCCCCAGTGGCTGTGGGGTGACTTTTGTTCAGCAACACAAATATCTCCCAGAGAAACCCATGGATTACCCGGCACCCAGGGGCACTTACCTGGTGGAGGCCCAGTCACCAGGCTTGACAAAATACGTTTGCTTGATGAAGTCTTGATAAATCCTTGTCCGAGGTTTCAGTGAGTGGGAAATCCAAGGAAACGGGCTGGCTGGGTGCTCATAAATGATGCCAAGGGTCCTGCTGGGGCCCTCCCGACCCTCTGCAGCACGCGGGGTGCTTGGTGATGTGTTTATAACACCCACGGACTGTTTATTAAACACTTGCACTTCTGCTTTGCAACTCTCCTGTTTACCCAGAGAGCATTTAATAAACAAGGAAGGAGTTATTTACTAATGGAGAGCATTCAGGTCCCGCTGCTGAAACTCCTTGCTGCAAAACAGGACTCCAGGGGTCACAGTCACGGGTCTTCAATTCATCATTTGAAAGCTGGATCTTGATCTTTTTCAGAGATCCTCTTTCCAAACTGCAGTGAAAAATCAGAATTATCACACAGAATTGCAAGTATAAGCAAAGTGGTATTTTGAATCCATCCCTACCAGGTCATTAGCTGGTATTTGTTGAGCCAGCAGTGTCAAAAGGAGATGATTTGGCTCCATATGGAAATCGACCTCCAATCCATGTGCTTTAGTTCATGCAATTCCCAACGAGTTCATAAGTACAACAGTAACTGGTGAGGATTATGGATGTGTCCCTGACACCTCACAACAGTGTCACAGTCACAGAGGTCGAACAACCTTCTAACACCAGCCCATTGCTATGGTCCTGGAAGAGGGAAGGAGCTGCAAGGTCACTATTTTTAACCTGTTATTCCTATGGATCATTTACACAAGGAACTGTTTGTCCTGGAAGAAATATCCTCTCCTCACCAGGGGCACCAGGGCCACAGTGGCCCTGGCAGCACTTCCATCACACCACGTGTTCCCCAGAGATTTGTCATAGATCATCTGTGTTAGGAGTTACTTGGCTTCTTCCAAAAACTTGGCTTTTGTTGACCAAACATCCCAAAAGTCGAACACCCACACCTGAGACCTTTGGATTCTGCTTTGCCTGCAGAGAAACAGCTGGACTGAGCTTGGAACCTCTTGAGAACCTTTTGGATCCAAGAATCCCAGACTGGTTTGGGTTGGAAGGGACCTTTGAAGGTCACCCAGTGCCACCCCCTGCCATGGGCAGGGACACCTTCCACTAGCCCAGTTTGCTCCAAGCCCCGTCCAGCCTGGCCTTGGGCACTCCCAGGGATGGGGCAGCCACAGCCACTGTAAAAAAAGTCTAAATGGACCTTCCTTCAGTTTAAAACCATCACCACTTGTGTGTTGTGCCAATCCTGAGGCTGCCGAGGAGGCTCTGCAGCCACTGCATCATCCCTTGTTGGTGACAGGGACACCAACCACCACTGGCACTGGCAGGCAGGAGCTTCACCTCTGCCCACAGCCCCCAGCACAGATTGCCATGAAAAGGTGGGAAACACACTGATATGCTTGTTACACTGCTTTTTATACGTTATTTATCAGTGGCTAAGGACTTGGGACTGTTAGAAACATCAGCAAATGTGGATGGCATTAATTTTAAATAGTCCCTAATAGCTATCAGTTGGTTACAGAGTTTATTATAAATAACTTACGGATGTGCTGAGTCCTCTAAGCTGCACAAACAATTGATCATTGAATAAAAACATTAATTTGAAGTGCAACTGCAAGTTATTAACCTGAATATGAAAACCTCTTTAAACCTTATAAGGAGGCCCAATTAAAGATAGAGAAGACATAACAGCCTGTCGCTGTAGCTCCAGTGTAGGTGATTCAAGGAATAAAGAATGGGAAGATAACATTAAAATGAATAATATATTAGGAACCTCTTGCATATGCCAGGTCCCAAGCTCACAGCCAAATTAAATCCATGGAATTGCACCAGTTTACACCTTTGTGAGGGGGTTGGCCCCAGAGGGATGCAAACATCTTCACACCCGGGCTCCTGAGGCAGTGGGAGTGCTGGGGGGAGGGAGGAGCTGGGGGGGGAAGGATAAGGTCAGGCAGAGCCTCAGGTGGGAGCTGAAATGCAGCTTCCAGGTGGGAAGAGCTCCAGAGGGGTGACAGTTATGGGGGTGACAGCCAGGGGTGTGTAAGGGGCTGTGAGAGCAACACAAGGACAGTACCGAGGTAAAAGGACCAGTTCATCTTTCCTTATGCAACAGCACCTGGGCAAAGGAACAGGTAGGAAAAGAACCCTGGAAATACAGCCACAGGGGCTGCGCTGGAGGCAGCACAGTGTCCCCCGCTCCATGGGCACAGCGTGGGCAGCCGTGGCACCAGGAGGCACAAGGACACCCCAGCTCGGGCTACAGGAGACACAAACTGGTGCCCTCCCTCCCTGCTGGGCTCATCCAGCTCAACTCCTCCTTGGGAGGCAGCTGCAGCCTGTTTGCTTGGCATTGCCACCCCCCGGACCAGGAATGGAGGGGATCCAGTGGCACGGGAGCAGGCAGCAGGAGCAGGGCTCTAGGAAGAGAAGTGGGACCCGGGGCTGGCATCATTCAGCACCTTTTGTGGGATCCTACAGGCCAATCGCTGTCACCTCCTGGGTATCCAGGGCTCTGAAGGTGCCTGTGGCACTGTGGGCACCCACAGCTCCCTCTCACATCTCACACTTCACAGATCCATTGAGCACACACCAAACCACAACCAAAGATCACCTAAACTGCCCTTTGCAACTCAAAATCACATTCTCGTTCATCTTCTGTAGCCAAAAGGTTTATTTTTATACACACAGTGGTGGGAGCACCCACAGACCTGCGTGTTCCACACTCCCACCCACAGGAGCTGTTGAGAAACCACTCAGATGGAAAAAAGATCACATCTTACAGCTAAGTGGGTAAATGGCATGGTGTGCAAAACGTGGAGTAACAAACCTGCAAGCTGGCTACAAAGAAGGATTAATAGCAGGTGAATTAAAGGGTTTGTGGGAGGCTGATCAGGGAAAAAAGCACTCAGATAACTACCATCAAAACCTCCCCAAAGCCTCGATCTGGAAGTCCAGCTTCAGTAGAGGAAGGGGAAATCACAGCAGAAAACAAGGTTGGTGTTGTAAAGAGTGGAAAAATCTGTTATAAATCAGATAAAGATGCTGAGGTCCCCAAGAGATGCCTCCGGTGGCAATCACTGACCACAAAGAGGAAATAATTGTTTTGGAGGAGGTCAGGGCAGAGCTCTTCTAAACCCACTGACCAACATAAACCACATTAAAGTGGGTAGGGACACCTTCCACTAGCCCAGGTTGCTCCAAGCCCCGTCCAACCTGGCCTTGGACACTTCCAGGGATCCAGGGGCAGCCACAGCTTCTCTGGGCACCCTGTGCCAGGGCCTCCCCACCCTCACAGGGGAGATTCTTTCCCTATCCCATCTATCCCTGCCCTCTGGCAGTGTGAGGCCATTCCCCCTCGTCCTGTCCCTCCAGGCCCTTGTAAAGATGTGAGACCCCAAGTTCTCCCAGGGAGCAGCTTTAGGCACCCACATTCATTGTAACATCATCTAACTTTGGTCTGCCTGTATTTGCAACGTCAGGAGAAAAAATTACCTTTTTTTCAAGAGATTTGAGCACTTTTTACCCCAGATATTCCCTTTAAACAAGTCTTGTGACTCCATGGAGGAGCAACTCCAGCCAAGTCTCCCGAGACACCAACTCCTTCATTGATCTCACTGTATTATAAATAATTTCCATAGAAACTGGAAATATTCCCTAAACCAACAGAGGCTTCCTTATTTCCAGCAATTATCTTAAGGTCTGATTTGCATTTTAAATGTCACCTGTATAAATTAAAACTGTTTACTGCTCACACTGTCATTATTCTGAGTCATCTGGCAGTAGCCAGCTACAGACCCTCTTTGTTTCCTCCAAAAAGCTGCACGACAAGAACATCCCCTGAAACACTCACTGGGGCTGCCTCCTCTGGCACAGGTGCCTGGCTCCTTCTCCAGGCAGTTAAACATCCCATTTTCCCCCGAACTCACTCATTCTGGCAAGGAAACTATTCCAGAACAGCACTTGGGGTACATTTTGAAGCTGCTGCTGCAGATTACACAGATGTTCTTCTCTCCTGCCCAGGTAGCAACAGCCTCACTTATTTTCCAGCACTGCTTTGGATTCTCCTACACTCGTTTTTTGAAAACTTTGAGTCATTTTTAGGTTATAAATAATTGTTTTTTTCTTATACTAAACTTCAACGACAAACAGAACATCTCCCCATTGTTTCAGCAACAGCGAAGTCCCTCGCAGGCAAAAGGAGCTGAACTGTAGGTCCTGAGCCCCTGCAAAGACCTCCTGGTAATTAGTCATTAATCTCATCACCCGAGACTCGTTTTGTCGTTGTAACAACTTGCAACAGTTCTCATTCTGGTTCTTTCCATCCTTCAGACAAATCCTGGCAGTTGACCCCGACTACACTGGGGACTAGAAACTGAAGAGGAGCTCCTATAATCACAGTTCCTTCCGGGAAATTAAAAACTGAGAAGAGAGACCCGCTTCCCTTAAATAGTCACCAACCAAACCTTCCAGCTAAAACAAACAAACAAGAAAAAGCAGAAAAGTTGACGCTCCGGGGAACCTTCCCACGAGGTCTGAACCTCAGCACCTACCCTGGGACAAAACCTTCCCTCTCCTGTCTCTCAGAAACAGCGGCTCATTTTCCATCTCTCTTCCCAGATGCAGCACACATGGGCACAGGAGCTCCGCAAGGTTACCACCTGACGTCCTTCAGCATAATTGTCCAGGAAAATTGTTATTCTAAGGAAGTTTATGAAATTATTATTTTGTCCAACTTTCCAGTTCAGCTTCGAGATCAATCTGGGTGAACTAATTCCATCTCCCTGATGATTAAATGCTTCATATTAGTCTAACCCTGAGAAGGAGAGTTCAAGAAGGCTGGTTTTTTTCATTCCCTGCAATAATTAGATCTGGAGAATAATTCTGTACCTCCTTGGCTTTCTGCAAATTTGTTGTTTCTTATGAAAGCTTTCCTGCCCCTCCTGTTGCCATCTGTCCTAATAGGCAAACCCTGGGTTTAACTCTGCCCAGCAGAACCACGTTGGATTTCCAGACTGAATAAACTGGGAAAGCAGTGCAGAGCCAGGCTGGGGCTGGAGTGATTCACAGCAGTGTCACAAAGCCAGAAATCATGGAATTTTAGCTCCTTCAAGCTCCAACCATAAATGTTTTGACATGAGAGGCTGAAACACACCAGAAGAGAACCTCTGGATTTTTCCAGCGTTAAAACCTCCAAACTGCTCCTGCAAAAATTCCCTGAACTTTTATCACAGTGAATCCCAGTGAAATCCCTGGCCCTGGGCAGGAGGAAGGAAAGGCTGTGGAAACACTCCAAAAATAAAGTTTTATCCTGGAAAACCAAGCAGAGCCTTGTTTTATCCCATCCCTCCCATTACAGGGGAAGCAGATTCACTTCATCCAGCACAAACCTGTTCCCAACCTGCTGGGAACAAATGGACCACAAAACATGGAGACAGGGAAGGGTTGGATGTGAAAGTTCTTCAAAATTGTGTCATTTTCCCCAGCCCCTTTGGGATTGAGGCAGGTCTTGCCCCCACTGGAGCCTCCAGCTGCCCCAAGCTGGGTTCTCAGCCCCAGGAATGGAACCAGTTCTTCATCTCCAGAGAGAAAATTTTTTTCCATGAAAACAGGTATTTGGTGTCTCAGACTGGACTTTTTTAACAATAATAATACAAAAGGCCTGGAACAAATTGATTTTGCTGCTCCTGTATTTATTATGCAGGAAGAGATGTCCCTAATTAGATAATATTAGATTTCTTGGCTCACATAAAGCAATTCAGAAGAAAGAGACTCATTATTGATGGGACAAACCATACAAAGAAATGGAGCAGGGTTTAATAACGTGGAAAAATATCAAAGGCAGAATGGGTTTAATTCTTAATAAGTAGATCCATGGGTTTCATTAACCAGCATTCAAGGGGGTTTTTTTAGGGTCGCCTTTATTACCTAATTAATTAAAGCCTGACCAATAAGATAGATTAATCTAATGGAATCACATCTTGTATTAATAGCAATACTAATTAATCACTGAGTGAAGCATTCCTCCTGTGCTGAGGAGAAATTTTTCCAGTGTTAAGCTGGAGAGAACACTGGGAAAAGGAAGGGAAAGGGTGTTACATCTCCACATTCCCAGGATGAGGGAGGCCATGGATAAACCAGGACTGCACTGAGACACAGGGCATCCTGTATTATTTTAAAATCTCCAGTCACACCCAAACTGCCTGAATTCCAGTGAATCACAGATTTGACATCACACCTCCTCTCCTTCTCCCTGTACACATTCCCAGCCAGGCCAGATGCTGGGATTCCAAGATGTTGGAAGGAGAATCACTGGGAGCTGAGCCACTGCCCTTATCAAAGCATCAGGAGCTGCTTTAGAGCCTCTCTGGGCAACCTGGGCCAGGTGGATAAAGAAGGAGGGGAAAAAAGAAGGGGTGAAAAACAGAAGGGGGAAAAAAAGGGGAGAAAAGAGAAGGGGGAAAAAAGAAGGGAGAAAAGGAGGGGGAAAAAGAGGGGGGGAAAGAAGGGGAAAGAGAAGGAAAAAAGAAGGGCAAAGAGAAGTGGTAAAGAGAAGAAGGTAAAGAGAAGGTAGGGAAAAAAAGAGAGGAAAGAAAGGAGAAAAGGAAAAAAAAAACAAGGGGAAAAAAAAAGAAAAAAAGAAAAAAGAAAAAACCAACCCCAACTCTTTGGATCTGATGTTCTGTTTTTTCTGTCACCAAATTAAGGATGAATTATTCTTCCTGCTCCCCAGCAGGTCCCACCTGGCAGTGCCCAAAAGCCTTTTGATGTGCAGAAAGCTCTGCCATGGTGCATCCATGCACTCAGCTGCAGGGATGGAAGCAAAAGGGAAGGTGGGGGAACCATTTGCAAATAAAAATTCAAAAAAGAAAATCCATCGCTGCCACATAATTTGTTTTCTCATTAAGCAGCGTCAGGAGCACGGGGGTATTTGATCTATTAAAAATGCTTATTTAAATACTCCTGCTAGAGTTAATTTTTCCTCCTGAAGGCTGCTTTCAAAAAAAATCCATCTCCTCTGCAACAGAGGAGGGAAAAGGCAATATTTTTTCAAACCAGAGCTTTGTGTTCCATCTGAAGTTAAGGAAAGGCAGCTCCATGACAAAACCACATCGCTGCCACTGCATCACACCACGGTGATGATGATTCATGGTGCCCTCCAAGAGCTATTAACGTTAGGAATTACTTACTCCACCGAATGAACATCATCAATAATTAATAGTATGCAGATTGCCATTATTGGAAAGCCTCCGGGCCTTACACAGCGAGCCATTTCAATTATTCAAAAGTATTAATAAAGCAAAATAGTCTCTTTTTTTTCCTTTTAATTTTTTAATCTGTTTTTTACGTTTTTAAAGCACCTGCCTTGAGTGTGCAAATGCCAAGGGAGTGCTTCCCACAATCCCCAAATGCCAAGGGAGTGCTCCCAGTGATCCTCACTCTCCCCAGGGCAGTGGGTCACTGGAGCTCTCCCAGTCACACCAATCGCTCTTCCCTCGACCCAGTAGATCCACAGCTGATCGCTGAGCCTGGACTGGCTGCTCCCAGCTCTCCCAGTTCACCCAGTCACCACAGCAGCTCCAACACCCAGCGCCCTCGGGAGTGTTCCCCCCTGAGACTTGTGCAGGAGGTTGGAAGCATCTTCACCAGTTACAGGCTGGGACATAAAGGTGCCTTTTCCCCCTTCTCAGCACTCCCTAAATAAAAAAATAACTTTCCAGAACGTCACAGAGCTACTGTTTTAGAAACAGCCCTGCCACCTCCTCCTGGAAAACGGGAGCAACCATCCCTGGGACGCCGAGTTGTGCTGGTGAGGCTGGAGCAGCTCCCCCAAGCTGTCCTATTCCACGGCCACGCAAAACGGAAGGCAACAGAAATCACATTCTCTTGGGGGGAAAAAAAGATGTTTTTTCAGCAAAACTGCTCCAATCCAATGGTTTTATCATCATTGTGAGGGAATTGGGGACAAATGAGGCAGAAGGGGAAAAAAGCAGCTGCCAGCGAACACTTGTCGATCTCTTTTATGTGTATGAATGATACAAGTGGTGATAAGGGAAACAAAATTTCTCTCTAAGAGCAGCTTTGACCAAGGATGAAGGCAAATATCTCTAGGAATTAGAAGAGATGATTTTTTCCACGCTGGCACCAGGTAGCTTTGCCTTCCCCACTCCTGCAGTGCCACTTTGCAGCTTCCCCTGGGAGTTATAAAACTGCATTTTCTCCACGAGGCCGCAAAACTGCGTTTCCCAACGCTCCACCTCCAAGATGCTGCGGTTTTCCTGCTGCTGTGCCACAGCCAAAGCTCCAAACCGTGGCACAAGAGTGGTCTCTGGTGGAAGGACACTGGATCTACAGCATCGATCCCAACCCAGAGCCCTCTGCCCGCAGCCACCACAAGCATTTTCTGCTCAAATACCAGGTTAGCCCGATGCATTACACCCTAAAAACGGAGTTTTCATGAACACTTCTGGACTTGAAATATTTCATCACATACGATCTTCCTACACTCGAAGCTCCCAGAAAACCAAAAGACGAAGAGCGGCTTTTTTTGAGATAATTTCTTAAATGTGGAGAAACTTGGAGAAACTGTGATCAAAGCCCTCAGTCCCACTTCAGAGCTGGATCACACCGACCAACCCTCTGAGAGCAGATAAAGAAGCAAGAAAAGATAAGGAATAACAATAAATAGTAGCTCAGGGCAGTGACACCACTGTAAATGTGCAACCACAGCGAAAACATGAGAGCTGGGGTTCTTCCCCCAAAGTCAGGGCCATCAGCCCATTTGTACTTCAGAATTGGCACTTGGAAGTCTGAATGCAACCAAAGTAGCACGAGATGGGCAAAAGCCTCACTTTCCAAAAATCCAGAGGAACTTAAGAAACACTACACAAATCCGATCACCAACATTCAACAGACCTGTCCTTGGAACTTGGAGTTTGATCAAGACAGACACAGCAGAAGCCCCATCAGCTTCAAGCACCTCTGAACCAGGACTACAGTCCAGGAATCAACACAAGAGATAAAGTCAATCGAACAGAGAACAAATCCAGCAGGGAAAAAGAGCCAAAGAAGAGCAGTAAAGGGATGGTCAGACAGCTGGTTTCCATGTTCCTGTTTGCAAGCACAACGAGCTGTGTTCCAGGGTATTTATCCATCCACTGGAAAGAGCCCAGCAAAGGTTCTCAGAACTCCCACCTGCAGCAGGTTCTTCATGGACTGACTGGACAAAGCAGTATCAGGAACCACAGGCACGTCAGCACCTACTCAGCCTCAGGCACCAGCAGCCTGATGCTTCCACAGTTCATTGCATCCCACATCAATCCCTGCTCTCAGCTGCCCCTCAAATCCTCATGGAGAGGAAGTGGAAGGGGGCAGGGGAAGAAGAAAGAGGCCTGTTGGAGCACTCCCTTGCTCTAACCAGATGAAAATCCCGCATACAGAAGGTGCAGGGAAATCCCCTGCAAGCACCATGATGGCCTTACAAGAACTAATCTATAAAGACAAACACACAGAAAGTGGTCAAACACGCTATTTTTTTAATGCAGATTTGTAAAATCTAAGCCAAGTTTTGAAAATTCAGGACATTTCATGAAAGCATATTTGGTCCTCTCTAAAATCTTCTGTCCTCCATTAAATACTTCATGGATAAAAAACAATTAAGCATACATGGCACTTTTAATTAGGAAAACTTGATATTGCACATGATACCACGAAATACAAAAGCCTGTTTCAGCAAGTCATTCCAGCAGTGTTATCAATTTTGTTTTGATATCATTGACTTACACAAAAGTTTTCATTTTAGTGCATAACATGTGCCCTGGTACAGAGTAAAAACGGATCCAAGCATTTTTAAAACAAAGAAGAAGAAAGGGTGGCTCCTAAAGGAACACAGAGTCTTTCACCACATAGTCTGCACCAGCGTCCTGAGGATAAAGACCATTCCTATGGAAAGATGACTGTCACATCAGCTGGCAACAGGAATTCCAGAGCAATTCCTAACGGGAAGCTGATCGTATTTGGCTGAAAGGCTGCAACACCTGCCTGTGCTGCTCCCATTCCACAGCCTCCTTTCACTCTTTCTGGCAATCACAAGGGAAAACATGATGGCAGAACAGTTGTGCAACTTCATCATAGTCATGGAATTCTCTGAGGAAAACTCCGGAACAGGTTCTGTGCATCACACTGGGCTGGACCCCTCCCCTGGGTCCTTCGGAAGGCAAAAACACTGAGAGGTGATGGGAAGGCGTAACACAGACACTCAGAGCTGAACTGGGAGTCAGGGACAACCCAAGACCAGAAAAAGCCACCACCACACCTAGGGCATGTCCATCCTGCCATCTGCCACTCCATGATCTGAGCTGGTGTGAGATGCTGGGCTGGGCTTCCACACCACCACACACTTCTCATTCCAGAGCTGGATTAGAAGTCCCGGCCCAGGAGAGGATTCAGGGCCCAGACACCTCTGCCTCCTGCCGCCCTGGGCTCTGAAGTCCTTCCCTCCCTTTATCTACCCTCTGCACTTCCTTTGCCCGGCACAGACCCGAGCACACCCGGGGAGCACTGGGCAGGAACCAACACCCTGAGCCTTCCCAACACCTCTCTGGATCACAACACCTTCAATTCCCATTTTCCTTTGAAACAGGCAGCTAAGACATTCCAGTGATATGTTTGCAAAGCCAACTGTACAGGAGCTGGAATTGCCAGCTGCTCAAACATCAAGGCAACCCATTCCATTGCAATGTTTAGGGAAATCTTAACATATTTCCCTCTCCGCCCTCTAACCCTTCTCCCCTTAAAACAACACAATAAGACTAAGAAGACTTGATTATTCTTTTTTTTTTTTTGCCTGAATGCAAGATTCAACTCTCATGGAATAGAAGATCCCACAACGAAGTCCCTGAGATATGTCTGTATATCAAAAGATTCCAACAATAACCTCTCCAGCACAAACTTCATATTTATTAGAAATGTTTTGAATTGCAACACGTGGTTTATGAAAACCAATGTTGTTGTAAGAAGGTGAAAATACAGACCAAGTTTGTCCTTGTATTTAAGCTTCAATTTAAAAAATAATTAACCCAAAAGTAATATTCTACTACTTCAACTGTAGTCAAAAGTTAAAAACATGTAACCAATGAGGAACCACTGGAAAAAAACCCTGTCATGTTTAGAATAAGTTGTTTTGGTCTCAGTTTTCTGTCATCCCTCAATCCCTTAACTGCTTTCTTCCTGAAAGTTCATAGATGGTATTTTTCCAGTATCTTAAAAAAAAAAAAGGGAAATCATCTCTTTTTAAGTGGCTTTGGGTTCCATTGTATTAGAAATACTCATTAGAAATACTGTATCCATCTTCCTGAGGAAGCTCAGTTTCCCCTGCTAGTGAAGAAAACTTAAGGCACTAACACATTAATGCTGTCAGGAATGTGAAATAGTTTGTTCTTCACATACTGTTATAACAGCTCTTAGCAGCAGACTCCTGAAAAGGCACTAAAACATGGCAAGCAAGGAAACTTTGGGAACTTCTGCTCAGCTGAGTGCTCAGCTGCTTGAAAAGCTGAGTGGCTCTGCAATTTCCCCCTTCCCTCCCCCCATCCCCTTACAAAAAGGCACCTGGATTTGTTTTCTGACTGGTTTCTATAGCTACAGGCTCTTGCAACACTGCAAGTTCTACACAGCTGCATGAGGGATATCAGACTATACCAATAGCGTTAGACACCACCACGAGTTATCTTTTCAAGACCAAATGGAGCATTTTTGTTTCAGCAAAACCCAGTGGGTTCCTACCTGAGCAGTACTTAAGGTTGTGTATTGCTAGTCAGAATAATTCTATAATTAAACTTGGTGTAAGAAATTGCACTTTCCCATTCCTTCCCCAACCCCGAGATCACTTCAAATTAAACAGCAGACCCTTCTCTAGAGGGACATTTGTAATACAGCTACAGAGAGGTAGCTAAATGGCACGTGCCAATTTGCTTTCTTTTTCTTCTAAAACTTATTCAGCCTTCATTTGCAACAACATTTTTCATAGGAAGTCTTAAAACAAGAGATCTCTGTTCAGGTGGTGTGTGAGGTTACCACAGCTCAGGAGACTGAACTCGATCTCCCCTCGTGTCTAGAACTGACAACAAGCACAGGGGGTACCCAGGAGACTCGGTGGATGCAGGTGAGTAGCTGAAGAGGGGAGGAAAGTCTGCAGATAAATCCCACACTCCTCCTGACAGAAGTTTCTCTGGAGAGCCCCTCAGATCAGTCCCACCATCTGATCGATCTGTCTCATGTAGTTGCTCTTCAGTGGCAGCAGGTATCTCCTCTCGTCAGGAACTCTGTTACACTGTCAACAAAACCAGAGTATTCTCAAGAACTCAAATCCAAAACCAGGCAATCCTAGCCCCTCTGCAATCCTTTCAGCAGATTTCCTCCAAGTGCAGAAAACTGTACCTCTTTTTGTCCTAACTTCCCCTCGCTCTTCTCAAACTTCCATAGCAAACCCCAAAATGAGCAGCAAGTGTCTCCTCAGTGCAGGCTGCAGCTTCCAAACACACAGCACAGCTTGTTGTTCAACTGAGACCTCCCTCACTATGACAACTGTGAATGTTTAAAATAATGCTCTTTTTCTGGAGGACTGGGGGGAGGAGGAAAGGAACTATCCTAGAACCCACCAGCAGGGATTTAAAAACATTGTTCTGTAACCTGGGCTAGTGGAAGGTCCCCTGCCCATGGCAGGGGTTGGATTGGATGATCTTTAAGGTCCCTGCCATCCCAATCCATTCTGTCATTCTACAGTTAAAACCAGATCTGTTTTGGCTGGTGATTGGCACTGGGGCCATAGCTCTGTGCTCAGCTGAGGCCTGGCTAAGAAAGGTCACCTTTACAGGCCTCAAAACCACTCTGAGGAAATAAAAACTTTGTTTAAATGACCTTCTGCTTTTCACCCTGACAGCAATAGTGGAAAATTTTGAGGGCAAAGAAAAGGGGAGGGGAAAAATAATTGGAAATAAATTAACAAAGAAGAAAAAAAATGCTGCAAAATATTCCAAAGGGAACAGATTTCACCTTCAGTACAATCACACACATGATCCCAACACATTCACTCAGCCGCTGAAAGTGCTTTTCACAAGGGAGCTTCTTAAGATATTTAACATTTATAAAGGAAACACTGCAGAGCTCTACAGTAACACTTCCAAATGGCTTTTTCTACTGCCTCACCCTGCCCCAGCCCCCCAGCAGGACCAGCCTGTGCATTCCTTACGTTGGAGCTGAAGTTGGCTGCCTTTAGCTCATTGGGCTTGGTTTTCTCTGCGCTGTCCTCGTCCCCAGGGAGGATGTCTTCCCACAGGGAGTTCCGAAAACGTTCATCCACAGACACAATGTGCCCCTCAGTAGTAAACATAAACTTATTTCCAGATTTATGCACTGGATTCTCTTCATCAAACAACTAAACAAGAGACAGGAGAGACAGGTATAGTACGTGTGCAACATCCTTCATGTCCCAGCAACAAGTTAAAAACGCACTCAAAACCAGGTTTTATTGCTAAATAATGTTAGGGCAAATGGAAAAAAATAGTCTCAATGCAAGGGATTGATTTTAGCAGTTAAAATCAAAGAGGAGCAGAAGAAAAACTTCTCACTGTCCCTTATTTTTCTAAGCTGCTCTGTGCAGGCAGTTCAAGGCTGGCATCCACTGTTCCTGCTCAGTCACAGATTTATTTGGTTTTCTGCACTAGAGGAGATTCAGAACAGCTCAGGCAATGTCAGCTCAAATGTTTCCTCCTGTGACTGCCAAAGCCCAGTGGGGAGAAATCAGAGGCTGCTGTGAGGCAGGACAGCTACAAGCAGCCATTTAGCTCAGAGCTGAGCAGCACTTTCCTTCACTTTGCTCCCTCTTTCCAGCCTCCCACACGACCTGTAGCTTCTCCAGGTTCAGGACACCACACCTGGGCAGCTGCCAACCCTCAGGGACCGGGGTGAGATCAAAGCTAGAGGAGCACACTGATACCCCCAGAGCTAAACCCCTCCCTTCCCCAGAGCCCAGCAGTTTCTAAACAATGATGCCCTGCCTTGAGCCCAAGGGTTTCTCATCAACAGTCAATAACCTCCTGCCTCCTCTCTGCCGTGGTGGTGCACAGTACCCTGGAAATGAAGAACACGCACGTACCAGGTACAAATATTTACAGGTTTCACTGAGAAAGAAGCTCTCCATTCGATCTTCCTTCGTCTTCTCTACCACGTGGTGTAACGTGGCATAGCCACACCTGCAAGATTTAACATTACTCTGGGTTTAGTTCCCACCTACTCTGGTCTCAAAGTTCTCCCAAGATACTTCAGACCATTCCAGCTGTCAGGGGTGAAGTTCAAATGAAACAAGTCTCTTGCACTCCCTGATTATTGGTTCTGGTGTTCTGATGGGCCTGTAATCATGTGAACCCCACTTAACTGCAAGGTTTTAACAGTCCAGTGGTTAGCACATATGTTTGTCTACAAAGGGAGTTCATTAATGATAATGAATAAAAAAATCAGTGTCTTCCCTCTGAGCCTACGCTCAGAAATGGAAGCTGATATGCAACAGCATCTGCCTTAGAGGTCATCCGTCCAGTTTAGTAAACACCATGGGGCCATGAGGTTAGAAATTTTCTTGAAGGATCCATGGGAAAAATCCCAATTACTATTTTCACCAGTTTTTGGCAATTTGTCATCAATAATGCATTTTCAAAGGCGTTTATAAAATTCTGAAGGTATAAAATTGCCACTGGACCATAATAAGTGCACTTTTAGATGGGAAAGAAATAGCTGCCCAATAAATAAATCATCCCTTGTGGCTTTCACGGAGGGTTGGGTTTTTCTGGTTTACCTACATGTGGCAGACTGGATTCTATACAATATTTGTATAATAAAATGTATATATATATATATAGCAGTGAGAGAAGAGAAAGAACATTAAAGACTGACTTTGCTTTTGTATATTTTTCCAAACTCTGCAGAATATCCATTCCCACATGAAGGTAAAACGGGTTCTTTGTGGCCTAAATAAGGAAGATAGACAAGAGTTAGAGTCAGCAGTTTCGAAATCTTGTAAAAATAACACTTACAACAAAGGCCTCGTGGTACCAGAGTCTCGTGTATCACTGCAAACTTATCCTTACAGGAACATGACTTGGATTACTCTGTGCAAGCTTCTCGCATTTGCTCTAGTGCAAGCTCTAGTAAAACCTGTAGTAAATCCAAACTCTTTGATAACTTTCTGGTAGCCAGACAGTTGTTTTAGTTTACTCTATCTTCTGCCAGCTGGACACTGTGCCTGGACAGTATCGCAAGGAACGCTACTACATTTACTTCCGCAATTTTGATTTAAAAGTCACAAGTCTCTGCCTCGTCAAACTCTGCCAGCAGCTTTTTGAAAAGGTTGTTTAGTCTCATTTTTGCCTGTCTTATAAAAAAGGCTATTTTTGAGGCAAGCAGCACAGCAACTACACTGCACAACAACCTGGTGCCCGAACAGAGACCTCCACACAACAGGCAGATCCAGAGGCACCAAATTTCATCTGGCCAGAGGTTAAGGGTGGAAAAAGCGACTTTCTGAACAGAACTGTTTTTGCCAAAACATGATTTGTAACATCAGAGGAGCCAAATACCTGGTACAGAAGATACGTGGATTCCACCAGCTCGGGCCTCAGTGGGTAGAAGGGAACGTCGGGCGCCTGCAGTTGCCAGTTGTACCTTTCTGGGAGAGCTCCATAACGTTTCCAGATGGCATAATAAAAAGCATGGAGACAAATAGCATCTTCCACATCTCCTATCAACACCTGGGCACAACAACAGCCATAAACACGCCTGTTTAAAGCTGCAAGCCAGCAAATTGCTCTCTGCTCTGTATGAGAACGTGGCACAGAATAAAATACTCCCCTCATAAGAGACAAAAAAAACCCAACTCCAAAAAAAGCACTAATGTATTAATTCCTCTGCAGTAAAAGCTTCACCAGAGCTCAGCCTCACAGCACAGAATACAAATGCTGAGGTTAAATGATAAAAGTGTAAAGTATCTCAAATCTAGCAGAGAACAGGCCAGGCCTGCCCACACTGTTGTGCTAATGCAGAGGCTGAACTGAGACTTATCAGAGCAGCCAGATGCAAACCCACGGGTGGAAGCCCAGCTCAGAACTGCTCCAGCTCATTCCCAGCCCAGGATCAGAATGAGCCTTTCTGACATCCCTCCACTTGGTGTGGAACAGAACGGAAGCTTACCTGCAGTCCAGGAAAAAAGGCCTGCAGAGAGTCAATCCAGGTGTTCATGAGCTGGCCCGTGTACATGTTCACGTTGACGTACAGGGGAGGGTCACCCTCCCCTTCGTTGCAGGCCTCTCGACTGCCAAGAACAGTAAGGACACGTAAATATTCTGTGTTCTAGGAGAACACAATGCACGTTCCACTTCACAGCTCGGCCACCAGCAAAGACACAGATTTACAGTGCTGGGCTCAGAGTAATTTGAAAAGAGCCAAAACATCAGTCATGCCCTCAGAAAAATGAATTCATAAAGGTATGGATATCAAATCCTAAAGTTTTGTCTGAAGAATCTCTATCAGAAAGAGCCAAACCAGCCAATTTAACACATCTCCTTTGCAGTGCCACAGCCTTCTCTCAGCCTAACATTTAAAAACTGGGACAGGAACCAGTTTAACTTCCCTGCACCCACAATGCTGCACAAATCAGCTGACTAAGGAGTAAAAAGAGCATTAAAATTTATTTCCACAGTGACTAGCACGGAAATAAGGTTTTCTTTTTTAAAGAAAAAAAGAGAACACAGATTTTCTAGGGCATGACACAAAGCATTATATCCAGTCGCTCAGATCTTGCTGGAGTATTCACTGAGTAAGGAACGGATGCTCAGATGAAATAACATACCCTCTTCTTAAGTGGTTCTGGATGTTCCTATAGGCATCATTGAACATCTCCAAGTCTTCCTTTTCTCCAAAGAGGATGTAGGACTTCAGCAGGTACTCATAGAATGAATCCGACCCTGCTCCCAATCCACTTTGCTTTCCAACCCAATGGCCAGTTTGGATATTCACAACATTTCCTGTCAGAACAGACAAAAAGTTTAGTCTGCAGTTGCCCAGTACATCAGAGAAACTTCATCCCGAGTCAAGCCTTGGAATTATGATATGTTCAGAAGGTATCGAGGAGGAAGGATCAAAGATTAATATCACATAAAGTGTTATAGTGGATTCAACCAAGGAACATCCACAAGTGCAGTTGCTTTAAGTACTTTTAGCCATCTGCCAATTTAAATTATATTAATGGGGACACAAATCAGGACCTTCAGTTTCATTACAAATTTCTGTTTGAAAACCTGTGCCCTAAGGAGTCATTCAGAGACAAATACACAAGGAGAACATGACTGAACAGCTACAGAGCAAGCAGATGGACGAAGTTTATGATATATAAGAAACCTGTAGCCTGATGGCACGAGACTGAGGCAGGTTAAACGCGGAGCCAGTCAATAGCAGGGATTACCTAACAGTCCAGTGATATTGCTCCTGAGGCTCCAGAGGGCCTTGACAGCTCTCCTGGCCACCCATTCAAACGTGGAGTCACCAAGCAGCCTGCTGAGGATCCCAAACTCCACCAGCAAGGAACCAGCTCCTGCTGTGCACGTTTCATTGCGGCTGTCCGCAGGAACCCCCTTCTTCAGGTTCACCTGTGGGCAGGTACAGAGTGCTGAGGGGAGAAGGCTGGACCTCCTGCAGCTGTGCTCACATCTGCACTCTCAGATTTATAACAAAGCCTTTTGACTAGTTTCTGCACAATATGTAGCTTGCAATGTGTGTAGAGATAGGAAGGCAACATACTGGTGCTTGTTCAAAAAGGTTTCCTGTAGAATCCCTGAAATCCGTCTTCCCGCTTCGTAACATCACGCTCAAAATGGGAAAGCCTAATCTTCCTACTCTTATACTTGCTAATCCTTCCAGATTTCAGTCCACTTTTTCATCCTTTCCAGTATACGTTCAGGTTTTCCAAGGGTGGTGCAAGCACTGCTCCCCCTCAGCTCGTGCTCCTGACACCAAGGGCTTCCTCAGTGAGTGCTCCTCCACTTCCCCACGGAACACAGCGTTGAAGGGAAGTTACACCACCTCAACTGCTTTACCAGACTTTGAACAGAAGTGAAAATTCATGTTTCTACAGCCTGACAGGTCTGGAGGAAAAGCAGTACTGCTGTCTCCAGAAATTAAAAGCAGCCAGGCATGTGCTAATTCTAGTTTTACAGTTTAGAGTTGTTCCAGCAGAACTGACGTCCCTCTCCTTGCCAACTGCCTCTGCTTACAACAGGAGGATGCAGCATCCAAGAATACCACAGTGCTGAGTATTCACTGAGCAATAGTCAATAAAATTACAAATCCCAAGGCCTATATGACAAATATTTATTTATGGGTTTTATTTTAACACAATTGTCTCAGTAGCAAGTCACCAATAAAGTTCACTTTCCTCGGCTCCTTGTCTTCACAGTGTTTCTTTTTAACTTTCTTAATGACAGTATTGTTTGCTGCTGTGTGACACAGGGCATCTCCAGCCAAACAGCACAGAAACAAATGATTCCTGACCCAGAGGGAACAATAAACACAGAGTGAAAAGTCAGCCTAAAGAAAACATTTCCTACACATAAGGAGTAACTTAAGCATTGCCAATGTCACCAAAGCTTAGGGCAGTTTCCCCTCATCACTTTCAAGTAACTTTGAGCAGGTTCAATACCCTAAGTGCACAAAAAGGGGCACAAATTCAAGTTGTTGCACAGGTGAACCCCTCCTCTGAGCTGATTTCCCCAGGGTGGGTGTGTTCACTTACCCGAGGGTATGGGATCCCAGTTTTGGTGTTCTCGAAGGCTGGGAGCAGCCTCACAGCGAGGTCGTGAGCCAAGTGCAACAGCTCATTGTCGTAATCCTTGATGGTCATATCACCAAAAGGCTGCTTGCTGTCTGTAATTATGATATGTGCAGACAGCAGGCTTCCCAAAACCCTGTGGGAAAAGGAAAATGCAGTTTTTTTTAGTCTGATCTGAACCCAGTTGTTCAGCTAAACCCTTACTGCTGTCACGTTAAATAGAATTATTACTTTGTGCACCTTACAGGTACTGCAGAAAATTATCTGGTTTTCCCCCCACTACTAGTGAAAACATGTAGATTCATGCTGCTTGTCAGCCTCACTATCCCAAAACCTGGCTCTGCAAAATTTACCTAACCCAGCAGTTCCTTGTTATATTCCAAGTGTATTTAGGAGTGAAGACCTCCCTGGCCCTGCAAATGGCAGGAAGGTTGCTGTACCAAGTGAGTATTCAGAAAAAAAGAAACCCTAGCAGAAATAAAAACTATTTAACACACCCAGACAACAAAACCATTTAAAAATCAGACAGTATCTAAACCCATTTCCAAGGCAGACAGGACTGTTTTTCATGTGAAATGAAAGTGAAAGTAAGAAGTCCATAAAAGGAAACCAAAGCAGGGAAAACCCAAGACTCCCTGATCTGAGTCTCCGCTACAAGAGCAACAAGAAAAAAGCAGAGTGTGCAGGCCAAGCACAGGAGAGACAACCACTGTCTCACTGCTTCAGGTCACACTGACTTGGCTGAATTAATTATGGAAGGATGGAATAGTTTCTTAGAAAGTTAAGAAACGACTTACTGGATGAATAATTACGGAATAAAGTCCACCAAAGACATCCTTATCACTGGTTTGACTTTGAATTACACACACCAAGTCTTTAACCTTGTTAGTGCTTTAAAACTGAAACTCAGCACAACGTACCTGATTGTTGCCTCGAAAACTTGGACTGTTGAGTCTTTATCAAATGAAACTGTGTCAATCACCAACTTCACTGCCTTCTGGAATTCTGAGGAGTTTCCCATTACCTTTAACAGAAAAACGAAGTTGTTTTGTCTAATTGTTGCTTCAGAAGAGGGTTGGAGAAGAGAACGGCAAGTTTACATCTTAGACCAACAGTCAGATTTAGCACATGAGTGTTCAAACTGCCTGAACTATCAATTTAAGACTTAAGTTCAGCTGAAAACATAACACAACCTGCAGAACAATGAAGTCTGACTTGATGTTTATTTGATCAAAGGTGAGTCCAACCTTTCAGGCTTCTGACCCACCACTGCACACCCAGTGCCAGTTTTTTTACAGCAATTCATTTCCACTGCATCCAGAGACAGATGTAAATTCAGCCTGAGCTTCAAGGAAGCAGGAATGCAGAAGGAAAACACGGGTCCCTGCTTGGGTAAGTTCATGAAAAGGCTGGGTGTACAGGGACCAAAAGCATGTGCCAGCTCTCCCCAGTACCCACACCCAGTGGGAAAGAATCACGTGCTTGATCTGAGCAGATGAGGAGCAAAACAGGCTTCCCCCATGCAGAAGTTTCTGAAACACAAAAAACTCTACGAACCAGAAGGCTTATATTTGAGAAAAAAAGCTTTGCAGTGGCTCAGAAGGCCACTGGGACACCGGTGACTGAGGACAGGAAGGCACTGTTCAGCCACACACCATCAGCCACATAACTGAAACACTGTTTTGGGATCTGCTAAATATTCCCTCACTTCTGCTTTCAGTTCTGCTCAGCACTGCCACGTTCAAGCAGCTGAGAGCTCTGAGAGCTCCTCACCACTGCTGCCATCCCAGAGTAGCAATGGGCAGGGTTTAATACCTCAAAGCCACCCCTTGCACCAGAGGAGAGACACACAAACCATGTGGATCCAGCACATCAGAGAGCCCTGACACTCCAGAAGGCCCAAAACCTGCCCTGGCTGCAAAAATCAGACTAACGAAACCTAATGGGGTCTTCTAAATATGCATAAGGAGTTCAAGGAGGAGGCTTTTCCTCATGACACCACACCACTGGTACTACTGACAAAAAACTGAGTTTTTCTCACATTATCTTCTAATTTTATCATGAATGCAGGCGAGAAGCAGCTTTACAGGTTTTTCCCCTCCTTTCTTCCACTGCTCTTCACACAGATGTGTGTGTCAGTCAGGCCCTCTCTGCCAAGCAAAACAACCAGAGCTTTTCCAGTCACCTTGAACAAGACAAATTCTCCTCCTGACAGATCTCTCAGCAATTCACACCTGACCCCGTTCAAATCCACCTTTCCTGAGCACCAGAGTGACGGCGGTATCCCCAAAGAGCTCACACCTGAGCCTTGAGGAAGAGCTCCAAAATCTCCTCTGTCCCTTCCGTGAATCTCTGCTGACCCATCTCCAACTACTCTTTATTACCCACGTGTGACGCTGCTGGCTCACGATCCAGCTCTTTGCTACCACACAGCCAGCGCCCGCCGGCCAAGCCTTGGGGAGCACCCACAGCCTGGGGAGGTCCCAGGGGTGTCCCTGGCAGCCCCCAGCCCACGGACTCACCGCCAGCGTGTCCAGGGCGTCGATCAGCGTCAGCGAGTAGTTCCCCAGCACATCGTTGATGTTGAGGTTGGAGCTGGAAGAGCAGAATCACAGAATCATCAGGGTTGGAAGGCACTCCTAGAGATCACCCAGCCTAACCCCCCCTCCCCAGGTGACACAGGAACGTGTCCAGGCGGGTTTGGGACGTCTCCAGTGAAGGACACTCCTCACCCTCCCTGGGCAGCTGTGCCAGGCTCTGCCACCCTCCGTGGGGAGAACTTCACTCCAGTACCTGAAGGGAGCCGACAAGAAAGACATAGAGGGACTTCTTAAAAGAGCCTGGAGTGCCAGGACAAAGGGAAACGGCTCCACAGTGACGGAGAACAGGCTCAGATTAGACACTAGCAGGAAGTTCTTGGCTGTGAGGGCGGAGAGGCCCTGGCACAGGTTGCCCAGAGAAGCTGTGGCTGCCCCATCCCTGGGCGTGTCCAAGGCCAGGTCCAAGTGCCCAAGGCTTGGAGCCACCCGGGATAGCGGGAGGTGTCCCTGCCCAGGGCAGGGGTGGCACTGGATGGGCTTTGAGGTCCCTCCCAGCCCAAACCGCTCGGTGATTCCCGCCGAGATGGGACTTCCCGTGCCCCCGTTAAACCTCCGCCGCTGACCGCCCGGCGCTGGGAAGGGCCCAGCACGGCCCCGACACCCCCCGGGGGCATTCCTGTGGATACAGGGATATCCCGGCGCCGTCCCCCCGACACCGTCCCTCAGCACCGGCGCCGCCCCAGCCCGGTCCCGCTCACTCACGGGTCGCCGCGGTCGGGCCCGCGGCCGCCGCAGTGCAGGGGGTCGAGCTCGTCCCGCGGGAA
>VZRE01013301.1:163889-181482 GCA_013396775.1 Cephalopterus ornatus
GGCCGGGGCAGGGCCGGGGCACGGCGGGGGCACGGGGACGGCACGGGGACGGCGCGGCTGCCCCGGACAAGGGGTCCACAAAGTGTCCCCACCCAAGCACGACGTCCCAGGCGCCAGAGCCGGGTCCCGCCCCGGGGCCAGCCCCGCCGGGCAGGGGGCGGCCCGGGGGCCCCTCAGGCGGCACACGCTGAGGGGCTGCGGCGTGCCCGGGGAAGGGGCCGGAGCTCCACGGCTGAGGCGGCTCCTTCAGCTCCTTTCCTCAATCCGTGGAATTCACGCATCTTCCAGATGTTATTCACACCCGTTACTGACTCTAAAAAATTAGGAAAATTCCTCGTCCTTGTAAAGCGTCCACAGCCCGAGTTAACACAACGCACTCAAGCAACTTACCAGTTTACTCCACTGAGACTCCCGTGAAAACCAAGCTTATCTTTTAAGTTTCACACACCACAACTTTTATCTTTCTCCACTCACGTATTTGCTTTGTTTGTTAAATAATGCAGTTTGGGAACTTCAACCCTGTGGGTCTTCTCGGAGAGAAACACAAAGGAGACCAACAAATGCTTCCAGCAACTAAAGCAAAAATAATCAGAAATGGGAATTTCACGGACTGACCTCTCAAAGTTGCCCCCACGGAGCACGAGGCTTGTGGTCACTCTCTCAGGATGAAGTTATGCAGTTAAAGCCACCAAATATCTCCCACAGTTAGGTAATGAGGCTTCACCTATATCTCTAATAAAGGCAGCTGTCCTACTACAGATGAATATGCAAATAAAATGGTTTTCAACAACACTTTATTGAAGCACTTCAAAATTATCACAATGATAGATGTTGCCTTTAACAGAATAAAACTTGTCATGTCGTAATTAAAAGGCACTAATCCTGGCACAAAGGTCTACTTACCCACCTTCCACTGTGAGGGAAATAAAAACATCAAGTATTTCACTTCTCCTTTTAAAGAGTATGTGCAAACCCGCTCCGAGTGCCATTCTGCGTTTGTCACTTGAGTGACACGTAAGAGAAAGCCCCAACGTTTCACCAAGACACACTTTTAACATCCAGCATCTGCAGCCCTAAAGCAACAGAGCCCTCACTTATGGTTCATGATCTAGTGAGACAAGTTCTACACTCACTTTTGGGGAATAAAAGCCCTGAAGCTTACGAGTGTCAGGCACTCACACATTACTTCTCCTTTAACACGATTCACTGCTTTGCTGGCTGTGTCATTTTGGAAATCTAGATTAAATAACCTGATTTACACTCCCTTTTTGAATTCACACTCGAGTCAGGGTCAGTGCACGGGCAGGGCAGTGGGGAGCAGTGCTGGGCATGCTGCTGGAGGAAGCACACAGCAAACCACGACATGCCATTGCACAGCCACAGCAACGACAAAATGAAACCTCAGGAAAGCTAAAAGCTTGATAATCCAGCTAAGCCATACTTCAGGTTATTACAGATCCCTGCACAACATTCCTCTAATAAACAGAGAGACTGTTTAAGGCATTTTCTTTGGCCTTTCTTCTAGCAGAAAGTGAAGATTATGCAGTTTGATATGTCAGCATCCCAAAGTGACCATCTTTCCAACCTGCTTCCATCAAGATGCAAAGAGAAAACATAAAGCAATGAGAAACTTGACTATTAGTTCCACAGATCACAAAACAGCTCCACCTGGGCATCATTCCTGTTGCCAAGTGGTGAGACAGAATTGCTCTGTGCAGCTGCTCAGACCCTCAGCTGTACTCGGTGATAAGGAGAATTACCCTGCACTGAAATTGCACTTAGAGAAACCACCTTCCACACAAAGCTGAGAGGACAGGAACACTCTAAGGAAACCTTTCACACAGCCCGAAGCTGTGGGGGCAAACACAAACATTCCTAATCCAATCATTGCTGCTCCATGATCACTTGCACTGAACAAACCCAGCGCCAAGGACTGAGAGTTGATGGCTGTTTTAAATCACCAGGACACCAGGCAATGCCAACACACCAGGGGCTCACAAAGGTAAGACTGCTGCCTAAATTCATGTATATTCACCACCAAAAGTTCTCTCTGGCTCAACATTTGCCTTTTCACAAGACCTGCATTTCTTATTATGCCAAAAGCCAAGGCCTCCATCAGAGGAGAGTCTCAGGACTATGGCTACTGATGTAAAGTACACTAGTTTATGTTATCAAAATGCATCCCCCCAAAAGCAACTTTTGTTAAGAGGAAGAGACATTTAATCAGCCTCTCTTTACTGTCCAGACTCACTACAGAGCCCAAGACACGTAATCATCGTGAGATTTGATTACTAGAACACAGCTATAGCATCCAAACTCAGCAACCACCACTGCTAATGCCTGTCCTGGGCTCCACACCTCTGTTAGGACACACAAGATTTAACCTTGGCCATATACCTGTGCCAGACAAGGGAGTAGTTTTCCAGTCCAAGGCTGAAGGTGCTGAGAACAGCCTCCCTTCCCTGGAAAGACTCACTACACTTCCTTTCTGTTTCAAAGGGAAGGCAGTTGGCAAGTTAACCAAGCCCTGAAACAGGACCAGTGCAATGCTCTGCGCTGGAATCAAACAGCCACTCCGAGCTCTTGTTCCTGCCACGTGAGGAACCAAGGACATCTGGGAGAACAGTACAAGAATTAGCTGTGAAACCCAGGTGGGGGCATTCTGTGAAGTAATTTTAGAGCACACACATCACAGGAGGCCCTTGTGGTTCTCCCTGCTATTTACACAAACAAGTAGAAACTGTTACTGAAATACCACGTCAAGCAAAGGGCTGTTGGCCAGTTCATACCACAGCTGATTTACTGAGGTGACTGCTTCTGGTATCAGACCAACCAGGGTGACAAAGCTTAGTGCACTAATACTGTTCTCAGATTTGTGTCCAGAGGCATTTTGCCTTGACTGTGAACTCCAGGGAGCTGGGTTTGCATGCAGGAAACTCCCAAAGAAATACACACATGTTCTTTTACCCAACAGTTCACCAGTCCTTCCCACCAGCCAAGTTACACTGAAGGATGCTAAAAGACCTGCTCTCAGTACTAAAAACTAACCTGTCACAGCTCAGCAAGTTTGGAAGCTTACGTGGAGGCAAGCCCTGAAACAACACATCCAATTTGTTACCATTAATTGGAAGATGATGACATACAGTCCTATAAATTATCAGTGACCTAAGAGACATTAATGCAACAAAAGCCTTTGGGAAGAACAGTCAATGAAACTCCAGATTACAATCACAGCAAAGATTTTGTTCGAGACCTCAGTCAACAAAAGCCTCACTTCCCACTGAGATAAGAATCTTTCTGCTTTACTTGGCAGTGAATGATTAGGCACTGCAAGATCTGACACTTGTGCTAGAAAAACAAAGGTTTTACTCTAGGCTTGACAAGAAAGAAGCTTGCAGACACATGCATTTCTCTCCTGAAAACAGAACTCCAGAAGGCTGCCCCTGCTTCTGACCCCTCAGCTGCCCAGTGCTTTTTATGAACATAAAAGAGCACTGAATTCTGCTGAGACTGACTAGCTGAGCTTGCTCAGGTAAGCTGAGCAAGGCCTCAGGCCTCAAAGGTAGTTTTATGAGCATTTCACTGGAACAGTTGAACCACAGAACCTAAATTAGCTCAGGTATTTACCAATCGTTCTTCCCCCACTGTCATCTCTGGGAGAGGAGACACACACCCCATCAGGTATTTCCATGAGTTCAGCCACATCAACTCAAGTCAGTCAGTTAAGTGTCAATACAACCCTCAAAACATAAGTTTATTGAATAAAGCTGAAGAGCAGTAAACCAACATATGCATCCACCTAAATAAAAAAATTCACGTATTTACAAAGTTCAGTAATTGTATAAGTTGTTCACATGCAGAGAGTAATGCACAGGTTAACAATTGGTAGTGTTTGGATGCCATAAACGCTGAAAGCAGTGAAGTATATAAACACCAAACACATCAAGTTTAGCTATAGGCCAGTTAACTAAACAGTGACCTGGTCCCCCACAAAGATTCACACATTCTAGTTTAGGTTCCTTATTTTAGGCACAAGCAAGTTTGCTAAATAAAGGTAACTGTAGCAGTTCCTGGTGAACTCGAGACTACAGTAGCAAGTTAATTTACCCTCTCCTCTACAGCACCAGAGTATGAATTAATGGAAATCATGCTTCAGAGAACTGAAAGGGGACAAAAAGTTAAAATGCAACTTCTGACTGAACGCAGGCAGCTTGTAGTGTCTGTGCAGCAGTGCCAGAGGTGGTACAGAACAGTAAGGCCATGGCAGTCTGCACTAAAACTGGCTTGTCACAGCTGACAGGGACTAAAAGCATGTTCCCAACCAAAGACTCCCACGGGATGCAAACCACATCGAGGTGAGGAATCACACACAGTGTGAGGCAACACAGGCAGGTGTACCATGGATTTGCACACACGAGTAAAGCTACACTGACACTGCTGTATGAACAAACCAGTCTTAACAAGTCTGTCCCTTTAAATAGGCTGGAGTCATTGAGAAAGTAAAGCTACAAAAACATTGCAATCTTGAGTTTATACACACTTCCCTAAGCTGCAGGAGCTAGGCAAGAGACAGGATCATTGGCTCTCTTGTGCTTTGACACAGTAGAACATTTCATCTTGCATCTTACAGGCTTTGCACATGGTTACATTGAAAAGCAGGCAGGTCTAGAGTTGTCACAATAGCCCAGGTATTCCATAGCACCAGGTGAAACTGTGCCCAGCCATTCCACGAGCAGGAGAGACACTAGACAATTACACAGATGGTGTGCTAACGGGCAACAACCACCTCGATACAAGAACATCAGTAATTGCGGTGTCATGCAGCTGCTCACAATGCATGTTCTGGTTTCAGACAGAGACCACGAGTATCTGGAGATAGAAGAATGTATTTGAACAAAGCCTGATGTTCCTAGCAATTTGTTTTCATGCTGGAATACTCCAATTTTCGAAAGTTTACAGAACAGTCCATTCCCATCCCACACACAAATGTTAAACAGAAGCAAAAGAACAATTTTAAAAGATGACTCTTTCCTAATTCATCATGAGAGTTTTCTTTTTCAAGTGACAGGATCTCAGCTGTAGATTAGTGATGCTGATCTATGCCTTGTGCTCCCCTCTGCAAACAGTTTCCATTTCTCTGCTTACATACACACATCACATGCATTTGTGAGATAAATCAGTATCCCACAACTCACGCTTAAATGTTTCCTAACTACTGTATGTGGCATCTTACAGAATCTTAATGCTGTCAAGCATCAGCATCTTCAAGCCACTAAACACTAGAAATAAAACACTTGCTGAAAATCATATAAAAACCTGGCCCTGAAAAACCAGAACAGAGTGTACCATCGTAGTTAACATGGTAGAGATATTTTTTTAAAAAGCCCCCCCCACAACCCTCCCACCACAGATGGTTGTAAAATAAATATTTGTGCTGACTTTATCATGACAACTCTAGTTGTTTTGTGACAGAATAGGAATACAAGTCTTCAGCAGTGCACATGAGAAATGAACTGTGAAAAGGCAGATTCTTGATACAGGATTTTTGGGTAGTATCTCATTATGGAGGGAAGTGGACAATTGAGATTATGGCCAACTGGTACTGGAGATTCCAGGAAGACTTCAGCTCCTTCTAGATTTTGAATGCTGAATAAGCCACTGAAGCGTGATATCTACAGAGAGAGAGAAGAGAGGCGTTCAAGTGTCTGTGTTTGTATAACTGGCATGGCTTTGGTACAGGAATATCCAAGCCCTTCTCTAGAGGATGGTCCAAGGCAGATCAACAGGATAATTTTCTGGAATGCTTGCTGTCTGTTATTTGGTCCTGTAGCTGCCCATCATCATTCAAGTAACAAACAAAGTCACTGCTCCAGAACTCCTGGTTCCTCAGTCACCTACACCACTAGGAAAAGGACATCCCTTAATCTGATACTTCCCTCTGGCTCCAATAATTAGTTTTAGATCAGCATTACTCTATTTAGCCAGTCTGCAGCTCCTCACATGATGAAAGCAAAGTTAGTTTAGCCCTGTGGGTGAAAGGCATCATGCTCCTCCATGCCTGAAAGAGGGTCTCCTAAGGCAGGGAAAGGCACTGGCACCATACCAGCCTGATGCCTCCAGCACCTCCTCCCCCAGTGATGCCTCAGTGATGCTCAGCTGTGCTGAGCCTCGAGTGGGATATGATAGAAGGGAGTATCTGCTTCTATCCATCATGTCTGAACCTTTAACTGATGGAGACAGAGGCTTCTTGGAGAAGAAGCCAGAATTGTTCCACAGGCTATTCATTTTTCTTGGAAAGAAGATGAATCCTTAACATAAAGCGTTCCTGGTATCCTGTAGAGCTTCTCCTGGGAGCATCTCCCTGAAGCTTCCTCACCAGCAAACTCCTGTTAGCCTGGCAATGCTCCAGTGTTAATGCCATGGCAGCCACAGGAGGCATCAGGACAAGGATGGCAAGTGCTGTTAAATTCTGTGTTTTCACTCAGTTTACTTACAAAACTACTGTCAGGTACCAGATCTTACACAGTACGTGGTTTGTGCCTTTGAACTCCACAAGTTTGAGAGCATTTGCTGTCAGTGCCAGACACGTGCACTGTTTGGGGGCAGTGATGAGCAGATGCCACAGCACAAACAGCAAGGGAGGGTGATTCTTTCAAGGGAATGACTTGAGGAAAAACTTGCTGCAAGTACTTGCCATCCTCCCCAAGTGAGAAAGAGGTGAGAGCACCTGATAAAGTATAAAATTATTTAGGCCAAGCTAATGGTGAGACTGGTCAGCTATTTCCTGCAAACTGACTAAAGCAAGGAGCACGTGTCACAGGGACTGACATGTTTCAGTAACTACGACCCTACAACGTTAATACCAGTCAAGCTTCCTCACTGCCATCAGGAGTTATGCCGAGTTTACCCACTGCACTCACACATTTGATTCTCTGATTTCCTCACATCAGGAAACGTGTGTTTCAGAAGTTACAACCCCCCAGCCCATCCTCTGACAGCTCTTCATAAAGCTCAGCATTTTGGGTTAATAGTTACCTATATTATCTTTCTCTTTGCAAGAAATTGAGTAGCAGCAGATTTCTCTGTCCTGAATAGCAGCGAGGTTCCTAGGAAAGAGAGAACATTTCAGCATGAATTTCTCTTACACAGGGACTCTCACCGAGAACCTAAATGCTCCCCTTCACCTTCTCCACATAACTTGTTTCTGTACAATGTTGTTACCTCCTGTTGCTGGGTTTTCTGCTTTTAAATGCAAGCTTCCTGATTTAATAACAACCTTATGTACATGAAATTACTGAGTTAAAGAAATGTTTCTTAGGAAGGGTTAGACTTACATCTTTTCAATTAGCTGTTTCTCATCCAAAGCATTAGGAAGGTCTCTCTTATTTCCAAGTACTAGAACCTGAAATCCAGAGAAGGAAATGGTTGCAGCTTTGCTTAAAAAAAAAACAACAAAAAGACAAAAACCCCGAACTCCACTTTAAAGGAGTCTCACAAACAGTCTGCACTTGCCTATTAAATCTAATGGAATGAGATATTCACTGTTAAACTGGATCAAAAAGGCAGCTTGACCTAGTCACAGGGAAAGAGGGGGTCCAAATAAACTGTTCTGCACAAAGAGCAAGAACAGAAACACATCAGCTGACAAAACCCAGCAGATTTTCATCCCAGATTCCCCAAACTTACTTTACACTTCTGTATTACACTCTGGTTAACCTTTAGACAAGAGCACCAACTCATACTGCGGAAACCTCTAAACTACTGCTTTAATTTTATTTATTTTGTTTTGCAGGCACTGAACAAAATAAGATCACTGAAAGATGGACTGAGGTCAACAATTAGAGTTAAGGCACTGGGGGCAGGTGTTGTTCATGCCTACGCTGACCAGTAAGGTCAGGCCTTATAATTAAGAGTTCAAGGCAGACTCCAGAGTTGCTTAAGTTATGACATTCCTCAAACGTTTAATACTGTTTAAGGTGATAATACTTACAGGGATTCCTTGTAACTGTGGCTTATCTAGAAGGTTGTGCAGCTCATTTCGAGACGCCTCTATTTTTTCACGATCTGCAGCATCTACCATGTAGCTTTAAAGAGAATTTCAGGTTAGGTCAGTGAGACTGAGCTCCTTCAGAAACATCAGTCTTTCCTTTACACTGCCAGGTTTCAGCACATTCAACAAGGCTTTAAACAAAGCCAGGGCTTCTGAGCAAAGGATTTGGTTCTTAAAAAAAAAAAAAATTCTCTAAGACCAGAGTAGAAGCCAGATGCTTTGAGTTAGACAGCACTGCCACCCAGTTCAGACAGGAAGAAGTTAGTACTCCAGATCAGAAAGATAAAAAAACCCAACCCACCCTGAGCCCTGAACTCAGGGGTAAAACAGGTCAATCTGGTTACAGTACAGTTTCAGATTTACAAGGAGAACTAGAGAGTGAAGCATGCTCTGTTAGCAGGCTCCCACAGAAGAGAAGCACACTGGAGGTGAGTAGGAGCTGAAGGAAGGCACTTACACAATAGCATTAACTCCTCTGCAATATCGCTCCCACATGCTCCGGAACCGCGGCTGCCCTCCTATATCCCAGATCTTGAGGCGAGGGAAAAAGACAATTTAGCCATGCACTATTTTAAACATGTCAGGCAAAGATAAGACAAGAAATCAAACCACGGTTTTTCCTTTCTCCTTAACCAGCTGCTGGACCCCTCCCACGTTAAACCAGAACTAATCCCTTGTAGAGTTGCTCAGATCTTACACCCCACAGCAGGGGATGCAAACTAGAGCACCTTGCACCAGCTGCAGGAACACTCCTGGGGGCTGAGGTTACACACTGAGGTACACAGGAAACTAGGATACATTGACTTAAAACTTTGCATTTGATGTAAGCAATCCTGGTGAGTAGAAAAGCAGCATCTCTGAGCCCGAAACATTCAGATTAAAGCCAGACAGCCTTATCACAATATTGCTTTAACTAGTCCATGAACCTGGAAATCACACACAGATTCTCATTTAAGAAACTCCATAAATAAACATAAATGTCTTCTTAAGCTACTTGACAGATTTAGCTGAGCCTCTTCAGTTTTCTATATTTGTCCCAAGGCTGGAAGCAAAACAGAGCAAGCACGTACATTTTAAACTAGAAGCTGAAGGCAACAGTCAACAATGGCAACATACCTTTATTGTAACATTACCCTTTGTAACTTTCCTCATGTTGAAGCCCACAGTAGGAATCATATCTTCACTGAACTGACCTGACTGGAAAAAAAAGAAAGTTAAATTTAGTGCTTATCTGACACAGCTGGTTTACACAGTAAAATATCACAAGCTTTTTCTAACCATTTGCCTTCCAACTGAAGGCTTCATGGCCAAGAAGTCCTAGACATTACATCCATGTGTACAGAAGCCAGTCAAGTCATTTCTTACAAGCACTGAAATAATTGTTCAAGCCTTGAGGCAGTCAGGGAGCAAAGTCACCTGGGAGAAGTGCTTTGCACAGCTTAACAGATGAACAGCCAGGACAAGGACAGGAAAAGAGCCATTCACCTACTTCTGCTGGAGCCAAGGTCTACACTCAGGATCTCCCAGTTACCTGGGAGCTAGAAATATCCAGAAGCTCTCCCTGTGATGCAAGCTACGCTACAGTAATAAATCACCCACTGGAGGAAGCCTCCAGCCCACAGGTATGGGGTAACTCCCTGAGGAGTGTTAGAAGGCTGCAAAGTGGAAGGACCTGATGGGTCAGCTTCCTGCCAGGCTGCAGTGTCCAACCTGTTCAGCACCGGGAGAGGCAAGGAAATGCAGCTGGAGAGTATTTGAGCCTGTTTCCACCAGACATTCAGCATCACCCCAAGCTCTGACAGAACTGCTGCACACAGCATTGCATTAGAGAGGTTCTCCAGTGGCAGATGTTTTACTGTCTGCTACACTTTTATCTGGAGCAGCTGGAGAGCCAAATTCCCAAGTTCCCAGCTATCTCCTGGAGCCATAACAAGTGTTATCAACACCAGATTTCTGCCCTGCTCCCTCGGCTGTTTGGCACAAGGTGAATCACCACAGTGGCCATTATGAAGCTCACTACATCCATTATGTGTAATAGAACCAGACAGTCAACAAGATTTGAGAAAATTAAGGTCGATCCAAAAGCATTCAGTTGTTTAATTAGGGTGTGATATCACAGCAAAGGCTGCATCTCTCCCTGATGTTGCAGAGAGGCCACCCTGGGTTCCAAGCCCTTTGGGATCTCTGGAGCAAACATTACACACCCCAGTTAGAGCCCAACTGCCACCAGCTGAAGTACCAAATAAGTGTGACCAGGTGGCCAAGAAGGCCAGTAGCTCCTGGTTTGTATCAGGAGCAGGGTGACCAGCAGGACCAGGGCTGCACAGGGGAGCTTGGATCAGCCTCCTGCAGCACTGCTTCAGAACACACTCTGACCTTTCTAACTCAGCAAGGTGCCCAGCTGGATGCCTGTCCATCAGCTCCCCACTCCCGAAATCCCCGGCTCTGAGCTGTCCATCCCATCACGTGCAGCTCAGCAGCTGGTGGGTGGCTCTGCTTCCAAGGCTGATGCAGCTCAGTTTGGCTCCTGGAGCCAGTGTTGCCTCTGAAGGGTCACTTGCCAGGTTGCTCAAGCGCCACTGCATTCCTGCCTCCACAGTCACACCCCACACCCACAGCTCCTCTCCAAGCTCTCCCTGAACCTCCATCTCTGTGCTACTGCATATTACCCCATATGCTGCCAGCTATTCCCACTCAGATACTTCCAGATTCTTCACTCGAGAGCTGCTCCTATCAATAGGAACTCCAGGAATCTCCCAGACTGTTTTCCCTGTGCTATGTTGCATTTCCAGCAGATATTTGGGAAGCTGAAGTGTCCTATGAGAACAAGGCCTAGTGATTGTGAGATTTCTCCCAGCTGCTTAAAAAGTATTTTGGTGCCTCCTCTTCTTGGGTTGTATGGTTTAGAACAGATTCCCCCCAGGAATGTTGGCCTTATCCCCAATTCTTACCCATAAACAATCTTATCATGACCATTATCAAGTCCTACACAGTGCAAACACTCCTGACACACAAGCCTATCCCAAAGCCTCTCCTTTCCTGCCCATCCCTCTGAAGGGTTTACAGCCCTCCACAGCCAGTCATCCCACTCATTACAGCGTGTTCAGTACCAATGTCATGTTCTCTCACTGCTCTTCTAGGACACAAATTCCTTCAGAGTGGATCAGCACCTCGTTTACCATGTGTTTAATGTAACACTGCAGAAATTACTGTGACCCACCACAAGAAGGCTTTTACAGAATCTTCTGGAAAGCTGCTGCACCTTATCTTTCTTCCCAAGTACTCTCTACCCACGCTGCACATCCCAAAACTTGTTCTGACTTGCTTAAAACCTCCAACTGCAGCCCTCAGTTACACTCGAGTTTCACTGTCTGTTCTCTGCTTTGCAGAGGGACAATCCAGCACTGACATGGGTGTCATGATCAACTCGGGTCTTCATTTGGAAGGCCTCCCCCTGATGGGTGGGTGTTCCTCTGCTCACAGGCACTGTACCCAAAGAAAGCTACTGGCAGTCACCTTCTCTTTTCAGACAGGTCAAAAATTGGTTAAAATGATTGTAGAGGACTTAGCAAGCAGGCAGTGATCTCCTTTGATGGATTCTGCTACTGCGCATTCAGCTGTCTTGGCCCAGAAACAGCTCTCTAAAACAGAATTTAGGAAGCTTTTGTTTACTACCTCTACAGAAGAAAAAAGCCAGGAATTCAGCTGCAACTTAGAGTATTCATATGCAAAAAGCTACTCACACAGCAGAACAAAAGGAATATGCCTTTATTGGTAGGCAGTTCTGTTTGAATCACTTCCCTCCTAGAGCAGATTACTCAGCCCTATCACCGTGTGTTCACAATATGATGCTTTCTCCTTCTAAAACAGGCACCAGCTTTAAAACTCGTTTGATATGCACAGCAGTATTTTCAATTCCTGCTCACAAAGCCTCTGGCTGTTGTCACACAGCGCAGCGCTGCCCAAGAGGAGGTGCTGGCAAACCCAGCGGTGCCTTGTTTTCAGCACGTGTGCCCATCCCACCAGGCAGACGCTGCACTCCCTGCAGGGCTCCTGGGGGAGCGGCCCTGTGTCCCGGGAGGGATTGTGAATGAAGCCCAAGCTCCGAGGTCACACAGACCATACAGAGCTAACACAAGCTGAAGGTCAGCAAACAAATTCAACTCCAGCCCCTGTGTGGGAGACAAGGAACAGTGAATTTCAGAGGCCTCATGCAGGAGGAACCCACAGGACTGATCCTTGAGCCTCCTGGTTTAAGAGATGCTCCCTTTTGGATACTCAAAGGTCCTGGAGAACCTAAACATGTGATTTTAGTGCAACATGAGCCTATTTACCTAGATGAGTACTTCTGTTGGATAAGGATTACTCAGAGCAGCAAAACTGCTTCCAGACTGAACTAAGTCCCTGAACTGTACTCCATAAATCAGTTTGGGTTCAGCTCACCTTGTATCCAGTACCAGCACTAATTCCCACACACACTGGAGCAGTATCAGCTACAGGGACAGTTCATTTCCCAGAGGAAAACCTGGGACAAGAGTTTAACTTGCCATCACCAGCAGTGTAAAAGGGATGCAAGTTTAGTCTTTTTTGATACTTTGTTAATATTACAACAAGCTGCTTACTAAACCTACCATTTCCACTTGTCTTGAGTCAAAAAACCCCAAACAAACAAAACCCAAACCAAACAAACAAAAAGTAGCTCTGGCTACATCTGCCTCTCCCCACAGCCATAAGACTCAAATTCCAGGGAGCTACAGAATGACAGAGTGGTTTGAGTTGGAAGGAACCTTTCAAACCATCCTGTTCCACCCCCTGCCAGGGCCAGGGACACCTTCCACTAGCCCAGGTTGCTCCAAGCCCCGTCCAACCTGGCCTTGGACACCCAGACTGTCAGCACCAAGCCCCCTAAGCAGCTTGATTTTGATTCCACAGTCTGCACAAGGACATTCTATCAGCAGAAAAAGTCAGGGCAGCCTTTAGTTTGCATCTCATAAAGCTGACGTGATTCATGACTGTTACAGGACCAATTTCTTCATACAGGCCTTGTTACTACACAGTAAAGATTGTCCTATCTTTACTCATACTACTTTTCATCCAGCTAGAGGAGATCACAAACAAGCTTAACCAATTAGGAGATAACATCAGTGGAGTGTGGATTCCAGCCAGGACACTCCCAATCCACCTGAACCAGCATATTATATTAAACCCTGCTGTTCATCTCTAAATTTCTTTCTTTCCACACTAAGAAAAAAATGCCACATCTCTCAGAAATCTCCTCTTTACAAAATAATTTTAAAAACAGTGTAATTTTAGCATATCAAGCTACCCCTACACTAAGCCTCCTCTGCAACACTCATTGCCTCCACCAAGCAGTGCATCATAGATGGACAAATCAACTGTGTGTAGTCCAGTTTCCTTCTGGAAATACTTCAGTGTTCCAGCTACTTGTGACCAGTTCAGAAGCCTGAACTCTAGTTTAGAAGCTTCAATCCCTATGATCTCACAGTCCCTTGAAAGGCTTCACAACAGCACCTCCATGAATGATTGCTGCAGAAAGCACTACCTGACAAGAAAAGGCATTTTAATTTTCCCAACCGTATTCCATGGAATATTTAAAAGGACAGGGACAACTTATCACATAACTACCATGAAAAAGGCGTATTTCTCTCTAGAAGTCAGCCATGTAAGGGCTCATTTCATGCCTCTGACAGTCACAAAAGCATCTTTATCCAGGTGTTAACTACTTAGACCTCTTCCATTTCTTACAGAGTGCTCTGCAGGAACCCAGGACCACGGTGAGAAAAGTAGGTTCCAATTTCAGTCACCTGTTTCAGCCCACCTGGGGGATACAGCAAGCAGGACCTCAAAGACAGAGCATGAGTCACCTCCTGGTAGCTTTATTAGCTAATGAAGTGATGCAATACATTTCAAGAGACTTCTGCCACTAAGAAGCGTGTCACCCTTCTCCCTTAGCTACTGTGTATGAAGTGACAACACACGGGATTTATGGCCTACCTGAGTGTTCCAGAAGGCACTAAAACAGCAGTGGAATTCTCTAGAACAATCTTTTCCCACACTTTGCCAATGTGGCTTCTTTAAGTCAAAGTTACTTATAACAATAGTCATGAGGCCAGAGGGAAGTCACAGCTCCCAACTGGCCAAAGGAACCTTTTGTTGAGAGGTGCTTCAGGAATTGCCTCTCTCTAGAAACCAAGGCCTCATTCCAAGGCGTGTTGGATATTCCAAAGTTAAAAAAACAAACCCCACTAATTCAGGCTCTGACACAAATCCTACAAACGGACCTTATTTACCCTGTCACCACAAACAGGCTGAGTTTAGCTCTTCAGCCTAACACTGTATCGGAGGATCAGACTAACGAGCTTCAGTCTTCCGGTGCCAAACACCTGGATCGAGGATCAACCTACCAGGCTTCAACCAAAACTTCTAAAAAAAGCCAGGAGATGCCACTCTTCCATGAAATACCCCTTTGAAAGTGAACAAGTGCCCCATTATCCAGCAGCACACGCTGCCCAGGCCTGGGAGCAGAGTCAGTTTACTTGAGTCATGTTTCAGTTGCGTCACAGGCCGAGGAGGAGCTGGGGCCCCCCTGTGCGTCCCCACACCGGCATGGCCAGCGCTCCCAGCTCCACAGCCGGGCTGCGGAAAGGCTGCAACACCCACGAGCTGCAGAGATGCAAACAGCACCAGATACTGCAGCCCCAGTAAAGAATGGGCACTTCCAGCGCTCGGATAAGGAGCCGACAATTCCAGAGGCAGTCCCAGGATGACAGGCAGTTTCTCCGAATAAGAGCCACAGGCCATCCACATTAGGGAAATTAGGACCAGGAAGAAATGATATCCTCCCTTGTGAGCAAGTTTACTCACGCACATGGAAAACTTAGGTTTAATATCTAATTAGAGACAGTGACTAATGCAGAGCCTCAGCAAAGCAGAAGCTGCATAAGCCACATCCAGCTATAACGAGATTGCACTGCTCAGGCTGGGCTTTAAACCTTCCAGTCAAACTGATCCAAGAATGGTTTGCGTTGGAAGGGACCTTCAAGCCCATCTAGTTCAACCCCCCTGCCATGGGCAGGGACACCTTCCACTAGCCCAGGTCTGTGCTCCAACCTGGCCTTGGACACTTCCAGGGATGGGGCAGCCACAGCTTCTCTGGGGAACCTGTGCCAGGGCCTCCCCACCCTCACAGGGAAGGATTTATCCCTGATATCTAACCCAACTTCCCCACCTCTCACTTCAAAGCCATTCCCCCTTGTCCTATCACTCCATGCCCCTGTTTGGTCTGATTACAAACCAAGTGCTTGTTTACACTGAAGGAATAAATATGGCCCAAACCCATTACCAACCCAGAAGATTATTTTAGAACTGGACTGTCTGCCTCTCATGCAGCAGTCAGGCCTCCCTCTTCAGCAGCAGTCAGGCCTTGTATGAAGCTTCCTAGGTTGAGTTTCCCTCTAGTTCCATACGCCTGATTTGATGGGCAGAGATTACATTAGAGATTTATATTGGATTAAACTCAATGTTGTCGAGACTGGTAACAGCCTGATCAGACAGAACACAACCTTCTAAGCCATACCAAGTTCCTGGTGTGCAATCCAGCTTTTACAGCTATCCTATAGGACAACTTGCTGTGTCATTCCTTTCATTTCAGTTTTAAGGAATCCCAACAGCCTCATCTATCCAGACCATTACCTGGCCTGCAGGGAGCACTTATTCTTTTCCTGTGCTCGTTCTCAAATGCAGACTCTGAACTAAAAACAGTCAGGGAAGCAACTACCAAGTTACCTCTGCATGCCACGGGCAGCAGTAGTTCTCTGAAAACCAATATTGCACTGATGACTGAATCTTATGCTATTACTTTTTTTTAAATCAGTAACAAAACCCTGAGCAAGTCCCCTCTCTCTGTTTTTTGTAAAGAGTTCACAGACGTCCTAATTAAAAGCTTCAGAAATGCAAGTTGCTGCTTCCAAACCAAGCCAGCCAACGAGGCTGTGTCAGCACACACAACTACTTCCCTATTTCACTGGGTTTTGCAAGGCTCTTTGAATGACACTCAGATAAATGTCTGGGAGTGATCCTAACATGTGGCTGAAACCTTGCAAGATTCAACCCCTGGCAAAGGAAGCTGGAAACTGATGTCAGCTTTACTTAGGAAAACTTTTACCACTGGAGACAACTTAGATGGACCGAACTGATGTGCAGCTGCTGCAATTCTGAACTGCTGCACATACCTGCATAGCTTCACACGCTGAACATGTGCTGCTAGCACTACAGAGGGGCAAAGCAGTTCTCTGTCAAGTACCATCACCATGAGGCCTCCAGCAGACAACAAACCTGCAGAGTAACCTCAGAGCCCCAAGCTGCAGGAACACTCCAAGCAGTATCAGCTCAGCAGCCACAGACCGAGGTTGTTCAACAATTTCAGAGTTCCATGCTTAGAAATCCAAGCCCAGAGGTAGCGGGCAGTGTGTGAAAGAACAGGCTTCTGGCACTCTTGGGTTAGTTCAGCAACTTTCACATAAAAACTAGTCAGAGAAAAGTGACCTTTGATGGGGGCAGACCCATTTCCCATGATTATCAAGGAGCCCACTGAGTCCTCACACCTGAGCTACACAAGACCTTGGTTAAGTTTTGCCAGGGTATCTATCACAGCACAAGGATGAATTTAGTCAAGAGAATAAAAGTCATTTTCCTATCCAGCAACTCACTCACCTGACACTTAAGTAAATACATTTATACAAATATTTCATAGTGTTATGGAGACAGCCTCAAAAAACCCTGAAAGACAAGCTAAAGGTGTGCTCAGTGTAAGGCTGGAGACATCAGCTCTCATTCCAAAGCCTCTGGACTCAGGTCCCTCATGCTCCCTGCAAACCCAAAAGTCACCCCGGCCTCCCATTCCACTCTCCCTGCAAGGGCTCCCAAACTTGTCTCCTGGAATGTTTTCCATCACATATATCCACAGAGCAGGACACCGGTGGAGCCAACCAAGCCATTTAGGCAAAGCTCCTCTTTATCTCACTCAACAATGGAAAGCTTCGTGTAGGAGGAGTCCCACACCCTTCCTTCACCTGCTCCAGGCACACCAGCAGATCAGCAGGCCCCAGCGCAGCGCTCTGCTGCTGGCAGGTTTGTTAGTTGTACTTGTGAAGCAAGCTGTACCTCGAGAACAAAGGAGATTATTTGATACGGGCTACGGCAATCAGGATAAGCGAACAACTGAGAGGAGAACCGTGGGTGGGTGACACTTCAAACCGCTCAGGACCACCGCAACAGCCGGGGGGAGGAAGCCGCTGAGGACACACAATGGTACCTCCACATTTGCTAAGCCCAGCCCGGCTGTAGGGCCGTGCCCCGGGGCGGGATCAGTGTCCCACTAGCACACGGAGGCTCACGGAGGCACAGCGGCCCCCGGGACTCCCATCGCACCCAGCAGGGCACCCCCGCTGCCCCCCGCTCCACCCCGGGGCACCGGGCCCGGCCCCTCCCGCCGCCCGCTCACCGCGATGACGTTCACGAAGG
>VZRE01013301.1:181873-203482 GCA_013396775.1 Cephalopterus ornatus
CGGGGCCGGGAGGGGGCGGGCACTAGGGCCGCCTCGGCGCCGCGTCCCGGGCGGGCCGGCAGCCAGGTCGGAAAAGAGCCCCGAGACCGCCGAGGTCCACCGGTGACCGAGCACCGCCCTGTCCACCAGACCACGGCTCTAAGTGCCGTGAACACCTCCCCGGGAGGTGATCCCACCACCTCCCAGTCCGTTCCAGTGTCTAATCACCCCTTTCTGTGAGGAAATTCTTCTTGATGTCCAACCTGAACCTCCCCTGTGCAACTTAGGACAACGTCCTGTCGTCCTCAGCCCGCCGTCACGGACAGGTGTGGGTGAAGGGGTGTCCGCTCACACCCCGCGGGACCATTAAGGTTGGAAAAGACTCCCAGGGCCACGGAGTCCAGCCACGTCCAGTCCTTCCCTGGACACCTCCAGGGACGGCGGCTCCAGCGCCTCCCTGGGCAGCCCCTTCCAGCGCCTAATCACCCTTTCTGTGAAGAAATTCTTGCCGATGTCCAAGCCGTGCCCTCCGCGGTGGGCGGGTGAGGGTAAGGGGTGTCCCGCGGCAGCCCCCGGCCCCACCACGGCCACAGCTGCTGTGAGGGGAGCCCCGTCCCCTCAGGGCTGCTCGCCTTCAGGGCCACCCACGAGCCCAGCCCTGACTTCCAGAGGGCTAGGGATTAAAAAAATATCAACCATAATATTTCCAGTTATTTGCCGACTATTTTTAAAGCAACTGAAATGCAAAACTTCGTGTATGCTCATATAACTGCCAAAACCGAAGGGAAAGCCCTTCTAACCTCCTTATTCCCAGTTATTCTCACACGATCGGATGTTCTCTAGAAGTTCCTACCAGCAATTCGTGAATTTTGCATGGACCTTTTTGGGTGATTTACCAGGGATCCTGCTGCTGTACTGGTCAGGTCACTGTCACTGGTTATTTTAATTCCCAGCCACATTATGCCCAAATTTACAAATCGTGCTGCTCCAGCTCTCTGGGGAGTTACACAGCGGTTTGTGCAGTGAGGGGCCAGGCAGGAGGGACACAAGCTGAGCAAACGGAGGTGGAGCTGAAAAAACATCATGAGGAGTCTACAGGATACCCAAAGAATATTTTCCATTCACTTGAAGCACAATCTTTTTCTTCAGGATTTCTTACCATGTTGCAGTAAAACTTTCATGACTCAAATTAAGAGCTATGAATGGATATTAAGCAGGATTTTTTTTGGTTGCCAGTGGGTTGGAAAACAGCTATTGTTTTGCACTGGTTCTCAAGTTATTTTACAAATATTCAAGAGCAAAGATAATGCATGAAAGATGGAGTGGGCTGCCTGGATACGGCCATCCCAGCTCCAGGGGGGGTGGGAGAAGAAAGTTAAATAGTTTTATGCAGGCTGAATAACGAAGAGAGAGGGGCCAAGCAGCTCAGATGGTGCAGAAGAACACCTAGGGAAGCAGTAGCATCAGCACCTTGGGATTTTGGGTTGTTCGGTATTACTTACATTTACAGAAACCAGCAAATACAGCACCAGGTATAACCCAGAGCCGGCTGATGCTAACAGGCCTTTCCGTTTTTTTTTCCCCAGAGAAATGCTACAGCTGAGCTATCCTAGTCCCTGGCTAACAAAAATCACATGCAGGAACTGCTTTTAAAGACAGGCAGTCTTTAAAATAGATATTTTAAAGATATTATGATATTATTTGTTTATATGAGAAATTATATATTTATTTATCTGATAATATTATTTATTTTATCTTTAAAGTATAAATTTTAAAGATGTGTGCAGCTGGCAGATACCTTTCTACTCCAGGATGAAGGGAGAGCAGCAGCACCTGCAGCTGATGAATTTGGGGAAGCCAAGCACAGTGTGCACCCCCCTCCCGAGGTTCCATGCTGTTTCTGGGACACTTGCAAAGGGTTCTCCTTCTCCATCGCTGCCAGAAGGGAACTGTCTAAATCACACAGAAAAAAAGTTATTTCTCTGAGCCAGAAAAATGGGTGATATAAATTTCCTCTTCAGTGAAACGAGTGTAAAAAAGCAACTAGAGCGGGATGGGTATAAGAGCGCCAGGACAGCACACTGGGGCATGACAGTCTGGAGGATGTGGATCCGCATCCCGAGGATCCCCAGTGCCCAGACTGGCAGCTCCCTGGCCTTGGGAGAGCTGCACTAATTGGTTTCTCCCCGCAGGAGGAATGGCGAGAGCTGCACGCAGAGAATAAAGCCCGTTTCCACCCCTCTCTGGCTGACAGCGCGCTGGGAAGGCGCTGCCTTCAAATGACATGGCTCCGCTGAAATTAGAAATTCCTGGCTTCCCAGTGGCAGGGAAGGCGGCTGTGCATGTGCTTTTCCACCCCAAAACACAGCTTTCCTTTGTATCCATAAAAAGCCAACTAATATACTCCTTCCAATTAAGCTGTGATATGAACTGCACTTTGAAAGTTCTTAAGCCATTCTCTGGTTCATTAACTCAGAAAATTTCATCCCCATGGTTAGCCCTATCAGAGAGGATGGAATGCCTGGCACCAATTAGTTCTAATAACGAGCTAAATTGTGCACAGATTTCCGAGTCTGTCATTAGTATGAGAAAATAGGACAGCTCCTCTCAGAATAGAGGATCTTACTGGACGTTCCTTTCATTTGTCTTTGGCGAACAACTCCTCCTGCAGACAAAGAACTAATTGATTTGATGAGTTACAGACGCCTGCTGGGTGGCACCTCCCCTGCTGCCGACTGAGGAGCCGCAGCCAAAAAATACTGTCAACATTACTCTGAGATTTTGCTTTCCTGCTTGTTCACGTTCCGTTGCTCTAAGGAGTGTCCTGTTTGTGCCTTCGGTTTGCTTGGACACTGATTTTCTTTCAGGGGTTGAACTGGAAATTTGTAAAATAAAGGTACTGTGGGTGCCTCCCAGGCCAGGAGGCTCCCTTGTCGAGGGAGGGAGAAGCTCTTGGATTTGGGGAAGCTGAGGAGCTGTGAGGACAAACTGGAGCCTTGCTAGGGGCTGTTTCTAGCTCCTCTTTTTCAAGGCCCACTTCAAATATTCTCAAAAGAAACCAAGGTAGATGATAGTGGTTGTGAGATATGTGTCATCCTTCTCTTACAAACACTTAAAAGAAAGGGTAAAAGATTAGTGGTCACTTCTAAAGAGATGGACATTAAATAACTGACGGTTCCTAAACCTACTACAGCCTATAACACAGTGTCTTCCCGTCATTTTACTCAGGACTTTTGCTACTGCCACAGAATAAATACTCACTAAATAACCTGAAGAAGCAAAGGAAGGATTTCACTGTGTCTTCCTCATTGCTCTCCTGAAAAAAAAATAAAAGTGGCTATTGTGCTGTTACTGTTTGAGCTAAACCAGAAATATCCCTTTGCGACTAAGAGGGAGACATGCCATGAAATATAAAATATAACTGATTTCCTCAGAGATGTTTGCATGCTGCCAGCATGCCCTAAAGTCCTGACTCTTTTTGTCAGCCCAGGACAGCACCAAGTCTTCACCAGAGTGGAGAGCAGAGACAGAGGAGGGGAGGGAGATGTCTGTGAGGGCAGCACAGCCCTGCTTCCCCAGGGACGTGAGGCGGGCAGCAGCGTGACTCCTGACGTGAGCACACGGATCTCATTTCCCGGTGTCATGGGATCAGAGGGTGACAGAACGGTTTGGGTGTAAGTCAGAGGGGTGCCTGCTTGAACCCTGGGTTTCCATATCTCTAAGAGTGCTGCCTGTAGGCGAACCCAGGTGAAAATCCTCACCTCGTGCCACTGAGGTGACCTGGTGTCGGGTTCCTCGGGAGGCATCACCTTTCATGCGCCTCCTTTACCTTCGAGCAGCATAGCAGGCTGGAAACGTGGCAGCTCCTCGGTTGGCAAGCTGTGGATTGCCTGTCACTGCCAGGGAAAATATAAATGATCGCAGGCACTTTAGCATTCGATTTCCTAGATGCTGGCAAACACTCCGCAGTGTGAGCTGCTGCATGCAAGTGATGACCTTCAGGAATGCTGGCGTCTCCCAGTGGCGAAGCAGCAGGAGCATGAATCAGCAGAAGGGAGCAGGGGAAAAAAAAGATGGTTAAAAAGGAGCCTGCTGTTTGCAGTAAGTTTAAAAAAATTTCCTCCTGGTCCTCCAGTCAGATTTATTAGGAGCGACCTTGGCACTTGCAGAGCCCCCTGCGCAAAAGCCAGGCCCACTCTTGCAGATTTATTGCACAGTCAGGGCCTACGCCAGCCCAGTCACCGCATTTCACCCTTTCTGTAATTTAGATTTTAAATCCAAGAGGAAACAAACCCATTCTTCCAGTCTAAGCACAAACAGCCTCCAAGTGAGGCTCTGGAAGACGAGCACAGAGCCCTGGGCTGTGCGCAGGCACCTGTAGGACCAGAGGAAGCAGCACCGCAGGGAAATCCATAGCAGGGACTTCTCAGGAGCCCTTGGTTAGGCTGAGCCATGAGCCACTCACCCAGGGAGCAGGTGAGGGGCCAGGGGAGGCATTTTCTCCAGCCTCTGGTTTGAAGCAGAGCTCCCTACCAGCTGCTTGGCAAGAACTAGACAGCACTGCAGCCCCTTCCTGACAAATGCCACTGCCCGTGGTTGCCATAAGTCTTTCAGTCCCCCCAGGGTGTTTTGCACCTCATGCCCATCAGCTCTGGCCCCTGGGCACCACCTGGGCTACAAAGCCCCTCTGAACCCAGTGTCAAAGCACTGCCTTTGTCTGTGCAATTCTGTTTAGTTATAGTCGCGATTCTCTGCCAGCTGTGAGACCCTGCCACGCCCTCAGGACCTCCCTGACCACTGCTGCCCCTGCCCCACTCGCCCATTCCCGTGATGGGGATGGGATTGTGCCTGGCACAAATGCAACATGGTCCCAATTTCTGCAGAGAGTCTGGCTGTCCCCAACAGGAGCCCTCTCAGCACGGCCAGCAGCAGATGAACCCCCAGTGCAGCCCAGGCTGGCTGCCGCGATGTCCCCTCTGGGCCCCGGGGACCCCCGAGCCCCACTTGTGTTCTTCGCACATTTATTCCCGCTTTTTCTCCCCGGCCACCAGGTGCTCTGCTGCATTTGCTTGGATTTTCCAGCAGAGGGGGATGCAGCCTCACCAAAACCGTCCTCCTTGCCCAAAGCCTTCGAAGATGCCTTCACCTTCATCCTCGCCCTCGCCCTCACCTTCACCCTCACCCAGGACCTCCCCTGACCTGGCAGTGCCCCGGTCACATGGGCACCGCGGGGTCCAGCAAATCTTGATTTGAATTGCACGTAATAAATCCAAAGCAGGGGATTTGATCAGTGGTGAGCTGTTCACGAGACATGAACGAACACAAAGAGCAACGCCATGTCCCATGTCAGCCCCAGCCTGCTCGGTGGGACCATCTTTGGGGTTTTGTCCCCAGTGTTGTCACGGACAAGGGGGAAGAGAACCCTGAGAACTGGGTGTCCCTTTGAAATGAGGGAGAGAGAGGGCTGCAGACCAGGTGCCATGAAGTGAAGCACGGGGAGGTGAAAGTTTTCACACAGGTATCACTGATGCCCACGCTCGTGCCTTGTGGTGAGGGAGCGGCCAGCTTGCTCCAGGTGTGAGGGGCAAGTCTCAGGTGATGCTTTTGCCTTTAGTGGGGGAAGAAGCAACACATCTACAGGTACAAACAGCCTCTCATGAACCCAATCAGTTGAACCGCACTGATTTACCAGCCAAATACTCAACTTCTGGTAGGAGTCCTGAACTGAGCAGGGGGAACTTCATGTATGTCGATGCTGAAACCACTTCTTGCTCAGGAGCAGAAGGGAGCACCCAGCCCACTTTGCAGTCTCTCTTGCACTGGATTTTGGGTGCTTTGGGTGTCTGTATTGTCCTTTGTCATCTCCTCTGGAAGTCATGTTCCATTTCACAGAGCAGGGCTGTCTCAGGGAGCTGGGCACCTCGCATGCTGTCATGTCAGAGAGCTGCACTTCAAGGCTATTTCCTATCAAAAGCTCCTTCTTCCAGGCACCCAGTTATTTTCTCCTTGGCTAAATAATCTGAAAATAGTCTGCAGCCATCCTAGTTCTTCCTGCTTTGTATGCATGAGCAGGAAAGAGAATTTAGGATTTTGCTGTAATGCCATACACAAAAGCCTGCTGGAGAGCATCGCTTTGATTAGCTCTTATTCTACAACCAAGAAAACAGAAAAGAATAAAAATAAGGGAGAGCCCAGCATGTGGCTGCTGTGTCTTGCTGCTTCAAGGCTGCTTGGAAAATCTGCCTGTTTGCTCAGGGCCCTTATCAGTGGCATATTTGTGTATATTCCAATAATTGGTTGGTTTTTATCCTCTTAATAATGAGGGAAAGAAGGGCAGGACCACTGTAATGCTCTGCTCACTAGCACATCCCAAAACTTTGACTCTGGCAGTAAACCAGCCCCATGCCTGACCCTGAGGCCTCCCCTTTGCTCGGTCACTTGCTGCAGGCAGGTGACCCCCTCTGACACCTCAGCACTCCACAGAGGGCACAGCAAAGCTTCCTGATGCAAACAAGGCATCCCAGCTCGTGGAAGTCCGAGATGGAAAAATTTGATTTAGATCTGGGAATTAATTTAGCAAAAGGGATGAAAAAGAAGAAAAATACCTCACATCCAAACACACATCTTTGGCAGAATTCATGGCTGGAAAAAAGCATTGGGCTGTGAATTTTGCAGACAGCTCTGATGTGTGATGGAATGGACCGAACTCCTCGTTCTAAACTCCCTGATCTTTGAGGATTTGATGCAGATCCAGATTTTAAATTTCCAGATTTTAAACGAGCAGGAGGATCTCGTTTCCCTACAGAGGCTGTATCAGATATTAACCTGTCCCCTCTTCCTCTGTGCCCTGGCCCCCTCCTCTTTATCCTCTCAGTTTTTGTTGAGTCTTTGTCACGAGGCACTGACAAACCAAGTGGTCCTGGTTCTCCTCAGACACAGAGCACTGCAGTTCTGAAAAACTGGGCTACAGAATTCAGTGCAAGTCTCTGCATATGGATTTTTTAAATAAACCTAATCCAAATAAAGCTCATCTGAAGCTGTGGGCATTCAAATCATGTCTAAAACCACGAGAACAGAGCAGAGACAGAATGTGACCGATGCTTCCCTGCTTCCCACCCAGCCAGGCGAGCACCAGTCATGAGACTCACACAGCTTAAATCCCACTGTTACACTTTCCCACCAGACAAATCCTACTTTATTAAACCAAAGTGCAAGGGAATTAGCAAAACCGCCTGTTTCCTTCACACTATAGTATATATAAGCAACCTAATCCATACGCCAAAGCTCCCACCGCTCCTAAAACCCCTCAGCTGGGAATTCCCGTCAGCAGCTCGCAGCCTCCCTCCTGTCAGCTCGGGATTACCTTTCCCTAACAGGGCACGGGAAGGAGAAAAACACGTGGGCACCTGCCAAATTCATCCCTGCGGCTCTGCCTCCGCGGTGACCCCCGGCTGAAGGAGAACTGCGGGCACGGGCGCTGGGGCAAGGGGCTGCGCACCAGACTAATTAGTGCTCGGCTTTGCTCATTAAAGAGGCTCCTTCGGCTGACCTGACCAAAATACTTCCCGTTGTTTCGGTCTGTCCCACGGCTGCTGGGTCTGCTCAGCGGCCCGGGGACGAGGGGGGTGGCTGAGCCAGGCAGGGAGCGGCACCCCCCGCCTGCCCTGCCCGTCACCCCGCCTGGCAGGGGCAGCCCAAAACTCTGCCCAGAGAGAAAGGAAGTGCGAGTCGGTGCGAGGCCCGGTGTTTCATTTACATGAGATAAGCGCCTTCATGTAGCAACTAGAAATCAAGGGTAATTGGCGGGGTTGGGAGGACGGTGTCTTTTGTTACACAAGGCTTAATGGGCTTTTCGGAGGGAGCAGGAACCAGCCCTCCCGCGAGCGAATATTGCAGCCTGGAATAGTGATGTGCTACATCCTATTTCTCAGGAGGGAGGAAGGAAGGAAGGACACGTGAAAAGAAAATAGCAGTAAATGATCACACTTCATCATTTTTTTTCCTGTAACCCTTCTGGCCTTACAAACAGGAACTTCATTTTAAACTAAAAATAAAGCATGATGCCTCTGTCGCAGTTGCGATGGGTGTTCCCGAGGGCGCCGCTGGGCTCAGCCCGTTCCATCTGCAGCCTGGGCAAGGCACGGTAGGAAAGTGCCTCCCTTTGCATTTGCTATATTTACATATCATCAGTTAGCAGGAGAACAGGATGTCCCAGGGGATCTGAAATAGGATATACCACACTCCAGCTCCTGGTCAGTTCAGCCACGGGCCAGGCCCGTATGACTGATCCTGTTCTCCTGTCAGCCCGTGGCTCCGGGACTGCCGGCGGTGCCCAGCGGCTGTTATCCATCCCCATTCCCGGCTGGCACGCGGGCAGAGCGGCTGCGGCATCCCCAGCCTTCCTCCAGACACGTGTGGCTGAAGCAGAGCAGAGCTGGGGAGGGGTGGAAAGCTCCTATTTCTCATTCTGCCACACCTTTTTTTATTTTTTTTTTTTTTTGCAAGGGCAGGGGAGATTTGTTCTGCCCTCAACAAAATCAGGTCTGTATTCTCCTCTACACAGTTTTTCATATTAAATCCCCAGCAGCCATCAGGAGCCTTTCAGTACAGGGTGATGGCGCACAGCAAGGCGTTTCCCAGGCAGGAATGCCAGGGCAGGAGCAGAACCCCAGCACAGCTTCTCACAGGCCCTCGGAGAGTCTCACGGGGGTACAATGAGCAGAGCTGGAGAGGGTGGGTGGGCAGATGGGGGGTGGATACCCCATTCTCTGCTGGAGGGGTGACACCTGGCACTGCAGACCCTGCAAGGCACGAGCTGTCCCGTCGGAAGCACGCTGGGTGCCCTGCCTACCTCACCACCTTGGATTTAAATGCCTTTCTCACACGCTGGGCGTAGCTGCCAAGTATTGTGCCTTCAGTACATCACTCCACCTTGATTTCAAACCACTTCAGCTTGTGTTTGGGAGTGGTTTCCAAGCATTCAGCTCACCCATATCTTATCCACACTGGTTTCCTTTATGAGCTGCACCCACTACAGGTCCAGAGCTTTAAATGCAAACCCAAACAAATATGTGGTAGCGCTTCCCATTCCCACTGGACTGGCCCGGAGTGGGAGTGCAATGAGTCAGGAGTACCATAAAGGAAAGTGAAATAGATCCACCCTGAGCAGATGATAGGATCAGGACAGATTAGTAGCCTTGGATCAGATTCAAGGGTCAGCATAAATCTTTAATCTTTGCAAAGTCCTCGAGCCTCCCTCCCCTCACTGTCTCACATGCACTCACACCAGGCATGACTAAACAGCTCTCTGCGGGGATGGCAGATGCTTCAGAAACTCCCGGCTGGTTTTGGTTTGCAAAATAAAACAATAAAGCTGCTCTTTGCTCTTTAAACGTGAGAACTTCCCTACGCAGGCAGATCACCACTGGGTGCTGTGGATGCTGCCCATGGGGGCTGTGCCGACAGGGTCCCTGCAGCCTGCCCTGATCCCACAGTCAGGCTGCAACACACTCAGCTGCTTAATGCATCGGGGGACAGCCAAGTGCAATCCCCACGCTGGGCCTTATTAGGTCCCGACTACATGATCTGCCAGGACGTCATTACTTATTATTCCTCTATATTTGCTCCCCACTGACGCTGTGCTCAGTGGCCATAATCTGCATAGTTCCCAGGTTTCACGTGGAGCTGCAAGTGGTGCACTCAGGGAACTGCCAGGCTGCCCCGGGGGCTATCCCATGGGGATGCTCTGCGGGGAGTGGAGGGGCTGGAAGAGTGGTGGGTACCAGCTTTGCACCCAACTGATGCGCTAAGGGAAAAGAAAGGAAAAAAAATATAGCAAAAAGCCCTGGCCTAGTTTTTGTTTCGCTGTGCTGGGCTCAGGCTCGAAGGATGTGGTTTGGTGGTCAGCGCATAAGACAGCATATGAAAAAAAAAAAAAATCCTTTGATTAAATCCAGATCAGGTCTGTGCAAGCTCCTCCTGCGGCCATCGGGAAATCACACGAGGGAAAACCCTGCCCACGGTTGCTGCCTGTGGCTGGGCACCGTGGGACATGACGCAGGTCCTGCAGAGGCCCTGTCCTGCTCCGTGGGGGACTTTGTCCCACAGAGTGAGGTGTCCCATCCTGGCAGCAGGAGCACTCATTCCCCACAGGGGCTCCAGGACATCTATCTCACTCTGCATCAGGCTCCCTCTTAAGCTTTCTTGATAGATTGCTAACAATTCAAGTCACTCTCACCACTTGCTCTGCGCACAAAGGGCCAGGCGAGTTCTGTATAAGTGAGTATTTATATATTCCCATAAACATTTTTAATGGGAAATTGCCTAATATGCCTTATTAGAGGGAAAGCACGAGCAGCTGGCCGGGGGCGCCTGGCAGAGCTGCTGATGGTGAATGTGCTATTGCTGCTGCACCTCACAGCTCTAATTGTTTCAGGAATCCTTTGACTCATGTTCTGAGCAGCTCTGGGATCTGCACGAAGATCTGTCTTGTCAGTCTCCTTAAAAACACCTTTGCCTCGCTCCTGGGTTCAAAAAGCTCGTGCTGCAAACGCCTGCTGACCTCAAGTGCCCAAGGTGCTTGCCAGAGCCCGGCTGCAGCTGGAAAACCCCTGAGCGGTTCTGCCTCACCCGCACTCAGCAGCTGGGCTCGTGCTCGTCACACACACGGCAGCGCCCAGCTCTGCCACTGCAGGTGCCCAGCTGCTGCAGGCCCTGGGGACAAGGACCTGCCACCAGCCACCCCTCACCCTGGGCAAGGTCCTGCCAGGGCCTGGCCAGCCCCACACCTGCCCGTTCCGTCCTCCTGGCCAAGCTCTGTTTGCTTTCCCAGGGCTGCACAGACAGTGAACACCTGACAGGCTCTGCAGCACAGGGAAGCTGTCCCTGGGCTCGTGTGCTCCACTAAGGAGTTGGGGCACGGACCACGCAGGTCCTCGGCTCCCCCTGGGAACCAGGGATGTCACCGAGCACTGCAGTGCCAGCCTGCTCTGTTACTATGGGGACAGCAGAAATAAATGCACCAAAATCCCTGGCAGCTTCACTCCGAGGGTGGCAGTGGAGATCACCAGGGTGCCATGACCTGCCCTCCCTCCCCACCCCTTGCCCTGCTCCATAGCCTCACACCCCTTTCGACACCGGGCTCCTTCCTATCTTGTCCCGATCTGCGGGGCTGACAGCTCAGAGCTTGCACACGGTTGTGGTTACGCTGGCCAGGAAACGCCCCGCGGCCGAGGCGGCGTGCCCGCTTCCCTGCCCCACGGCATGGGCACCCGGCTGCCCCGGGAGCATCCCTCAGGAGCACCAGGGGCCTCGTGCTGGGGCACGGCCCAGAGGCAGTGCAGGGTCTGTGCTCCCCACCAGCTCAGGTTTTGCCATGGCCGTGTCAGCGCGGGATGCAAACCCCTCCCGGAGCGGAGCGAGTCAGGCGTCTCACACTCACTCCTTATTCACTGGGCTACGTGAGCCGCCGGGCTGAATTCCCCTGACCTTTGGACACTCATTTAAACCATGGAAAGGGTGACAGGCGGCCAGCGGGCAGGGAAAACAGGCAACGGCCTGGCGAGACGGCAGCGGGTGCTGCTGTTGGAGCCTCCAGCCCGGGCTGGTCCCCGAGCTGGGGGTGTCCATCACCCCAGAGCCTTCCAGCACCCGGCGTGCTCATGAGGCAGCTGTGTGCTGGTGGTCCCATACCTGCTCCTCCTGGAGAAAGCCACCGCTCCGATGGGAATGGGCCTGCGGAGGGATCGAGACCAGCTGTGCTGCCCCAGGAGCCGCTGCTCAGTGAGGCCAGTGACAGCTTTCCGAGGGCATCCTCTTAGAAAGCGGCTCTTGGGAGGCCTGGTGATTCAAGGGGAAAGCTCTGCAACACTCATTCTGGGAAGTTTCCATTTGAATTGCTGCAAAGAGCAGTTTTTCCATGATAAACAGATTGCTTCAGTTCCCCAGCAGCACTGGGGGGGGTCACCACCGCCCCCTCCCTCCACAGCCCTTCCTGCACGGGGCCCTGAGTCATCCTCCACCCCAGGGCTGGGCCGCGGGGCCGGGGCAGCAGGGCCCAGCCGGGTGGGCGATGCCGTGTGCTCCCAGCACCCTCCCACACCCCAGGGGAATTCATCCCCAGAGCAGCCGGCACCACTTTGAGGTCAAATGTTTGTCTAAACCCAAGAACCAGAGAAAAGCTCTCCCCAACCACCTCCTGACCAGCATGCGCAGAGCCAGGGCCCTCTGAGGGTCCTGGGCTGGAATTGGGCTTCGTCATTCCCAAATGGGACTCTGACACTGGTGGGTCAAACACTCTGTGCACGCTATGCTTATGGCAACCCTGCCTCCTGCCAGCCACATCCTCATGCCATCAGGTGTGCTGGAACAAGGGGGGCTGCCCAGCACCCCACATTTCACTCCACCCCCAGGGCAGCACCCCAGCCTTGGCTGAACTTTGGGAGCAAACACCATCCATCTCCTCCCTGGATCGATACCAAAACCAGGTTAGGGGCTTCGTGTCCCTGCCAGCTCCAAGGCAAACATCTGAGCAGTAGAGATCAGTGAGGGAGAGGAATCCCACTCCTTATGCCTCTCTAATCCTGGAATAATGTGTCCCGTGAAGTGCAGGCTGGATCTGGTCCAGCAGTCACGGAAGGCAGTGACAGACCTCCCACTGCTTTCAATGGGAGCAGAGTGAGCTGGGGTTTAATCAGCGTGGTACCAGCAGCAATAGCTCGTCAGCCCCAGCGTTCCTGAATACATTAGAATGTGTTGCCTGTGCCCATAGGTCACATTTCATCTCAAATCACACCAATTTCACAACACACGCACTAATTCCATGTGATAATCATCAGCAACAGCTTCCACTGGGGATGAAGCATTGCCCTGCTGTGCCCCGATCGATAGCTGGAGTCAAACCCTGCCAGCAGGTCCCATGGCAGTGGGAGGAGGGCGCTGGGAAAGGCCCCCAGCATGGCCATAACCTTATTAATGATTCGGCATCCAGAATAGAAATAAGAGTTAAATCTTCCCTAAGCTGCTCAGCCCCACACTGGAGTTGGATACATCCTCAGGCAGCAGCACAAACACGAGCTCCGTGCACACCCCGTGACAGGGATAAGCGATATTTCAGCCCTAATAGTTTGCATATTCATCAGGACTTGCAAAGCAGAATAGATCTCGGCCTTTCCTTCAGCTGCCACTGCAAGAAGGTGACCAGGGAGCAGCACCAGAGGAGCGAATGCTGCTGTACTTCCAGCAGCACCAGGGGCTGAGGAAAGGATAGAGCTGTACAGCAGAGAGAAGCTAATTATTCCTCTTGGGTGATAGATCAGGCAATCACAGAGCTCAGCCACCATTCCTCGGCCTGAGCTGTTGTTAAGGAAACAATAAACTAGGATCCCATCCTGGGTACTGGAATAATGAGCAGAGGTCAGGAGAGCAGGTAAAATGCACCTCTGGGGACAAGTCCAAGGCTCGGCAGCCAACACAGCTCTGCCTCCTCAGCATTTTCTCCCCCACAGATGGACATGGGCAGTGCTGAGGTGGCCGAGGGTCCAGCACCCCCAGCAAACACCCACCTGCCTTAGCCAGACCTGGCCTGAGTGCTGGGCAGGGCTGCAGCTCCATGTGGGGGGAGAGTTGGGTGCCAGGAACCAGGACAAACCCCATCCAGGTCCCACTGTCCCCTGGGCAGCAGCACACACAAGAGGAGATGGGGAATCTGCCTTTTATCTCCAGGCGCTCCCGTTTCCCTCAGCTGTGTGGTGTTACCCAGCCTGCCCCCTTTGCAGTTTTTGATGAGACACATGTGATGAAAAACCCTTCCCAGGCAGAGCTTTCCCGTTTGGCCGTTTCCAAAGGCACTGGGTGTAATGGCAATAACTGACTCCGTGGAGTGATGTGCCTGGGGCAAAAACACACCTGGGGGAAAGAGAAATGTCGAAGAAATAAATTATTCCAAAATAGGTAGAAATATCACCCTTCATTTCCAACCCCAGCACAGCACATGGTGCCCTGGGAGCGTGGGCATGAGAGCTCCATTGTTCCCAGTATTCCCAGTGGTGCAGAGGTGCTGCTTGCCCAGGGCCAGCAACAGAGTATTCAGTGTAGGGGCCAATTAGCAGCTCTTACCTGGCACTGAGAGGCATTTGGGTGGTTCTCAGTGCCACGAACTGCCAGGAGAAGGGCAGTGGGAAAGGTCTGGAACACAGGGGAGCTGTGAGAGCCACGTCTCCTGGCTCGGGAGTCAGGGTTACAAAACACGGACACCCCGTGTCACATAGCAGGGTCGGTGTCAGCGGCCCCGCGGGCTGTGCTCACACCAGCTCGGCCCCGCAGGGGAACTGCCTGCAGCCCTGCGGAGATCATCCCACCCCTGCCCCGCTGCCCGGGCATTCCCAACCCTCCCCTTCCATCCCCAGCATCGCACCCAGTGTCTACAGGAAAAAAAAAAAAAGACTTGCTCAAGACCTGCTGCTTTTTCCACGGTGAAGCAGAAACAGCAATTATCTGGTTCAGTCTGGTGCTGCTGGCCTGGAACATGCCATGACAACGTGTTTCTCGTTTCAAAGCCTCTTTTGTACTAGGACACAGTTCAAGGGATCTTGCAATGCCTGCATTTGTAAACACGCCGCACTTGCAGCTACACGCTCTGCGGATGAAAGCCGAGGCGGAGCACCAAGGGCCCTCTCCCTGTGTCACGGCCGGGCACCGGGAGCTCCCCCTGCGCCCCCGCTGCAGGGGGACGTGCTGGATCAGGGCCTCGGCAGCCCCGGGGCTGGGCAACCACGCGTGGTCCTCAAAAGTCATGGCACGTTCAGAAAAATGGAGTCCTGGAAAAGGGGAGGGGGGGGAAAAATCACAGCAAAAAATGTGCGTCACTGCAGATTATTTTAGGCCCTGGTCCATGCATAATGCAAATAAGCAGCTCCCGGGGTACATGCCTGTAAAAACCATCCAGTCCCACAGCACTCGGTTATAGGAGCTTTCCAAACAGGTGGTGAAAAGCTAAAATTATGTGTCTGTGTGTCCTCACCGGGGTTAGGAAAGGCCCTGGCTCCCGGGAAGGCTCTTCCCCTGCCTCCACAGGGCTGGTATGGAACAGGACCGAGACATTAAAAAATTCAGGAGCATTTCTTTCCTTTTGAGGCAATCCTGGGCTCCCTCTCACCGAACCACGCTCAGCACCCCCACAGCACCCTTTGATCTGCCTGAACCCGCTGCCCCCTCGCACCCGCTCTTCACACACCCTGACTTTATATTTTTGCTTTTTCTAAAAATCGTTGTATCCTCCTTGCCTGACTTCAAGGAGTCGCTCGGGAAGCCCTATTTATGGGTTGAAATGCTGCTGAAAGAGTTATTGCCGTGTTATTCAGCTGTTGTGCCAAGCCTGCATGGGGATCGGGTTTCTGCTGAAAGGGTGCCAGGCACGTCTTTTTCCAGGAACCAGCAGCCGTATTTAGCCTCCGGCTGCACATGAAAGACTGCAGTCGGAAACGTGACATTGTGTCAACATTTGAGGCAGGTCAGAGCTGGGTGAGACCATGAAAACAAGTCCGGGGAACTCAGCACACCCTGCCGGGGCTGCCCGGCGCTGGCGCCGTGCCCGGGGTCGCCCCTCCATCGCCCTCCTCGCTGGGTGCCCCCTTTGCTCCGGGACGCAGCGCCCGGCGCTGCCCGCGGAGGGTGGGCACGGCAGGGGCTGCGCAGGGTCCCCGCCCGGTGCCAGCACAGGGGCAGCCCCTGCCCCGCGATGTGGCCGGTGCCTGCTCTGCCCCACAGGACTCACCTGTGCCGCTGGCCCCCCGCCAGGGCAGCAGAGAAAATCCCTGGCCCGTAATTGTCCTTTGCTTCCTGGATAAATGTTCTCTCTTCCACTCTTTTTTTACATTCCACCCCCCACCCCCCCATAAGGGAGGATCTGGAGTTGCTGTGAGTTCCTCCCACCATAGGACAAAGTGGGTCAGGAGATGGAGACCGAAGGGGAGCAAGAGCTGCAGAAAGGAGCCAGAAATCCAGTGGGTCCCGAGGCTGGAGGTGCCCTGTGCTGAGCACCAAATGCTGTCCCCAAAGGGGGTTACTACAGTTGCCTTCAGTGAGATCAATATTTAGCCCTAATTAAAACAAATACAACATGAACGCCAGGAAGTGTGAAGGCCGCAAACACATTAAGCAGCCCCGCACTTTTTTCTAGTATTACTTAAGCTAACATTTCTTTGAGCTAATTCTAACCACAGTCTAACAGCAGCCCCTGGGCGCCTGCCTCTCTCTGTAGGGTCCCTGAGATGCTGCAGCCCAGGACTGAGCAATGCTGGACCAGTTGGGCACAAACACTCCTCACGTTTTGTGCTACATCTGTGAAAATCCCACATCTCCCCCAGAAGTGCTTGTGCCCCATCCACACAGAGGCAGCACCACTGGGAAACCAAGTCCCCCCTCCCATCCCTTCGCTTCTCCCATCTTGTGCCTTTGGGAGAGGTTTGGGATCAACAACATCTTGTGCAGAGGCCACATGTGGACCATACCCCCAGCTCTTGCAGCAGCAGTGAGCGAAGGCACGGGGCTGCTCCACCACCTGAGCACAGGCTGAAAGTCCCAAACCAGCGACACCCGGGACAGGTGGAGGTAGCAGGGATTGCTCCCAGTGAAGGCAGGACCCGGCCCTTGCACCCCTCAGCCTCAAGGGGCCGGTGGGCACCATCCTGGCAGTCCTGCGGCAGCGCTGACACAGGCTGAGGGCACCGGAAGAGCAAAACCAGTTTGCAACAAGCCCATTTCCCACCAGGTACTGGGCAAAGCCTGTGGAGACACTGCATCCTCCACGGCGAGGGGCTGCCTCCTCCCCATGGAGCTTGGGGCCCAGGAGCCAAATGCCAGACACAGGGAGCACAACGTGACATCAGGAGAGAGCAGGAAAGCCAGCCAGGCTCTCCTGGCACCTCCCGCGGGTTGGGAGCGAAAAAAATCCCTGGAGGTGCCAAGGGAGTTAAAATAAATATCCCTGGTGACAGGGGTAATGACACCCTGAGCTCCTTCGGGAACCCATGGCAGAGGAGCCGTGGGGGGAGCGAGGACAGTCCTGCTCCTGCCTGCACCCCGAGATCCTGCTCCCCCTCTGCACCATCCCATCACCATCCACTGCTGGACTAGACCACATGGAATGACCCTGCTCAAGCATTTCAAAGCACAGGAGGCAAACCCTTATCTTCCACAGGAAAAGAATTATTTTATTAAGCATTTTTAAACAACTACTTAACATTTACTCAAGATAAAAATATGTACAATATCCCACCTTGAAGGAGGCTCCAAAATATAAACACTGTACCTCTCCCGAGAGAAAAACGGAATATTCTTCTCTTCAAAAAAAAAAAACCAGACAACCCAGAAACAAGAATACATTCATATTTCTCACTTCTTTATGCTCAAGTCATTATACAAATAATAGACATCTGAAACATTTTACCTTTTAATATATTTATATAATATATATATATTTATAACAGGATTTTACAAATAAAGGCAACAACTGTTTACCAAAAAAACCAAGAAACCAACAACAAAATAAACGTTAGAACACAATCTGCAATCAAGCATAGTGCATCTCAACAGCTGGTGCAACGGGAGGGCGACAGGAGGATCCAGACAATGGGGTTCTGGTCACCAGTTCTCAAAACCAGTCAGAAAAAAACCACCAAAGAGCACTGCCTTTTGCAGTGAAGTTTGGGGTTTTTTCCTTAAAAAAAAGGCTAAAAGGGAGATGATGTTCCTCTGCAGAGAAAGCCCCTTGCAGTTTAACAGTGTCACCAGCCAACCCCTCTCTCTCATACACGGATGTGAGCCCGGGTTTGCCAAGGAGACTGAGGAATTCAGGTGCTCAAACCCCGCCGGGATTGGACTCCTTTGAAAATCCCAGCCTTTTCATTTTCCAAAGGCACTGACAGGGGCACATTCAGCAGGGATTCTGCTGCCCACTCCGGCTGAACTGCTCCCTCTGGCACGGAGCTCCCCCCGGCCCGGCCGGGAAAACCTCGTGATTCCCCACAGACCCGGTGAGACTGTACAGCAGCAGCGGGAGAGGCCGGAGTCAGGTGCAACAAGCCAAGTGATCCATGGGATATTTCCTCCCCAACCCGGCCCAAAGTAGCAGCTCACGTTACAGGAAGGGGCGCAGGTTAATTGATTTATTAGATGTACGCCATGGAAAGCTCCAAGCAGCAGCTACCTTTTATTTCTGAAAAACAGATAAATGTATCAGCAAAGGTGTGGAGAGAAACCCGTCTTAGGTCTGCCTGACCCTGCATGACCAAGCAGTGACCGCTGCTCTGCTCCTCCTGCTGGCACTGCCACCACCAGTGACCACCGCCCTGCTCCTCCTACACTCCTGTGGCATTGCCACCACCACCACACCCCGCCTGGGGTCACTCAGACACCGGTGACCAGTGGAGCACCCACCAGTCCAGCTCGAACTGGACAGCGGAGCCATTGCCTTCGGAGCCGTTCCGGGAAGTACCATGTTTCACGTTCAGGTATTCTGGACGTGCAGACCCTCAAACCAAGTCTGCCCAATGGAATATTTTTTCACAGCTTTGCAGTACAGGTGCAGCCGACCGAGTCAGCTGTTGCTCTGTAGATGTGGAGAGGGAAGAAGGGCAGGGGTAAAGCACAAACCCCTTCTTTTTAATCTTTTGGAAGTTGTGAATCGCTAAGCTGGGCGCATTCCTTCATCCTTCTCCAAGCTACCTGACAAGTCAGAGAAAAGGGGATTTAGCTTCCTATGTGCAGTGAACCTTATCCCCACACCTCAGTCCAGCCAATATAGAAAAGTAAAACAGTCTCAAACTAAAAAAAAAAAAAAAAAAAAAAAAACAAAAAAAAAACAACCCAAAAAAAAACCTAAAAAAACCCCAGTCACACTGCACTTAGTCTTTGGTTTCCAAGTTCAAAGGAGGAATCTGCTTCAAAGCTTGCAGCAGAGCCGAGGAATCGATGGGGGAATGGGCCGGGACAGGAGAAGGGAGTCTCTGGGGCATCAGCAGAGGCGGGGAGATTTTGTCGGGGCTCATGAAGCCCGTGAGTGCTGCGGCAGAGGCCGGGAGGCTGGGGTACAGCACGGGCACCGAGGCCGGGTACCAGCACTTCTCCAGCATGGGCAGGTAGGCGGTGGCAGACGGTGGGATCAGGTAGAAAGGCAGGCACAGGGGAGGCTGGTGAGCGTGGGGGCCCAGGAAGCTGCTGGAAGAGCCCATCATGTCGCTGCCAAAAGGGCCCTCGTCCTCCGGCGACTCCAGCCTGCTCCTTTTGGCCGGTGGGTCCTCAGTCTCTTGCTTAATAGAGCTTATTCTCTCCTGCACGGCGTACTTGAGGTCGGTATCCTTTTTGAAATAGGGCTGTTCGGGTTTGGAGTCACTTTTCTCCAGCTCCCCCCCGTACCCGCTGTCCGTGTCCGTGTCGCTGCCGCTCTGCTCCCCGCTGGAGTGAGCGAATGTCCGCTGGATCACGGGCACGCAGTTCTTCCCGTGGCCCTCGCCCGCCGTGCTCAAGGGCACGGGCTTCTCCTTCAGGTCCACCATTTTGGGGGGGATGTCCCCGGCCTTGCGGGCGGCCCCGCCCTGCAGCACCTCGCTGGCCATGCGGTGCAGGTGGCTGACCAGCTGCGACGACTTCAGCTCCTTGCCGTTCTCGTGCTTCGCCAGGTATTGCAGCATTTCCTTGGCACACATCTGGAAACCCGATCGAAACATTTCCTGGCTGGAATCAAGGTTTCTCGATGACAGGTCACCTAAGGGAACATTAACAGAAAGAAATTAAAAATTAACAACATGCTAAATAGTTCCACTTCCATCTTTGAAGAGGACCGGAGATGATATTGAACCTGGGGCACAGCACAGCCAGAGGGGACTGCAATGGTCAACCTGGACTCTGTGAACAGAAATCCAAGGATTTCTGCAAAAATGGGTATTTTCACTGGAACATCGACCTGTCCACTTTTACATAACGACTTCAAGCTTTTTTTCCATTCTGTATTCACTGTAAAATCCACCTTCAACAGGTGCTGGAGTACAGAGCACGGGAGTGAGTCAAGCTGTGCCTTCCCCAGGAACCACCCCGGGGCCCACAGGGTGCACCTCGCCCTGCACCTCCAGGCAGGGAGCTCCGGGAGCTGCTCCACCAGCAGCTCCACCAGCCCCAGGCAGCTCCACTGCACTCCCCGTGGCTGCCGGGGCAGGGACGGCTCCTCCAAAAACTCAGATTTACTTTATCAGATTCACGTGAGTGCCACATGTGAAAACAGGAGGAGGAAGTGCATCTAAAGCTGATAAGCTGAAACACCGAGTCCCTTCTGTCTGCGGAGCACAGGCCAGGTCAGTTATATAGAAACTTAAAAAAGGTGTGTAGAAAAAGCAGATTTGTATCTGTTTTCAGAGAAAAACACTCAAACAAACCCAACTGGCCTATGTAAAGTTCATGAACACACATGGGAAGATTCGGATAGCTTTGGACAGAACCTCACAGCAAACGTGGGCTTTAACTACAACTACTTAAAACCCAATTTGATTGCACACAACCCCACAGGGCACTGACAGCCGTGAGAAATGCATCTTTTTTTGCAAGAGCTCGTAAGCAAAGCCATAGAAAATGACAGTGATGAAAGGCCAGAGCTCCTGCCTCCTCCCTTCCCAGGAACGAGGTGTCACAACCGCAGCCTGCCCAGAGAGTCCCTCGCACACAGGGGCTCACACGGTGCCGTTGGAACACTCACCTGCCTGCAAACCGTTCTGCAGAGCGATGATCTTCTGCTGCTGCTGCTCGATGAGATTGGTCAGTGCCTTCACGTGCTTCAAGGTGAGCTCCAGTACCACAGCCTTCTCCAGGTGACCTAAGGTCTAGGAGCACAGGGACAGGTTGGCGCCTGCCGCGGGGTTGGACACACAGGCAGGAGCCCGTGGGGCTGCCAGAGCCCTGCCAGGAGCCGAGGGAGGACGGGGACGGTGTGATCCTGAGCAGTGCAGGACTATAACCGACAACATTCCACGAAAAGAAGTTAAAAACAGGCTCCGGGAAAGGCTCTCACAGACCCCTATGGGTATTTTTGGACCAGCTGCATAGCTCAGGAGAAGCTTTTTATTTATCCGTTCTGCTGTCTCCGCTGGCACCGTGACCTGAGCCCTGGGGAGCCCGGCCGAGGGCTCCTCTCGCCCGGCAGCGAGGGGGGTGTCCCGCGGGCAGCTCCCGCAGGGACCCGCACTCATAAAGCCACCCGAGGACTTCCCTCCCGGGAAAGTTTGGGATGCGCTTACAGCCCGTCCGGGCGTGCAGCACCACGGAGCAAAAACACAACCCACCCCAAATCCGCGGGGAAACGGCGGCAGAGACCCGTCCATCCCCCGGCCCCGGCGCTCCGCCCGCCGCTCGCACCTACCGTGAGCTTGAGGTGCTCGGGCAGCAGGTCCTTCAGCTGCGCGATGCACTCGTTGATCCTGTCGCGCCTCTTCTTCTCGATCAGCCTGTGCGGCAGCTTGTAGGTCTCCTGCGGGGCCGGGGGCAGCGGGTCAGCGGGGGGAGAGCCCCGCACGGCCCCGCTCCCGCTGCTCCTCCCGCCCCGTGTGTCCCGGGGAGCGGCCGGTTCCCATTCCCGCTGCTCCCCCC
>VZRE01013301.1:204370-238973 GCA_013396775.1 Cephalopterus ornatus
TGTCCCCGGTGTCCCCACGGTTCCCGCTGTCCCCGCTGTCCCCGCTGTCCCGGCGTCCCCACTCCCCGCAGGCGGCAGCCCCGGTGCCGGTGGTCCCAACCGCGTGCGCTGAGAGCGGGGAAAAATAAATCACCCGCAAAGCGGCAGAGGCGCAAACACGGACCTGGAGAAACTGCGGAAGTTTGGAAGTGTGGGGAAAAAAAAATTATTGAGAGTCACTAAAATGTGGCTCTGGGGAAACGTCGGTGCTGCGGGGAAGTTTAGGGCTGGTAGGATCCCATCACTGGAAGTGTTCAGGGCCAGGCTGGACAGAGCTTGGAGCAACTTGCTCTAGTGGAAGGTGTCCCTGCCCATGGCGGGGGGGCCCAAACCATTCTGTGAATCTATGAGGAATTTTCAGGAGGAAATTCCTCCCTGTGAGGGTGGGGAGGCCCTGGCACAGGGTGCCCAGAGAAGCTGTGGCTGCCCCATCCCTGGGAGTGTCCAAGGCCAGGTTGGACGGGGCTTGGAGCAACCTGGGCTAGTAGAAGGTGTCCCTGCCCATGGCAGGGGGTGGCACTGGATGGGCTTTGAGGTCCCTTCCAACCCAACCCATTCCATGATTTCCCATGCTTGCACCAAGGATCTGCAGCCTGTGGACACTGGTGCAAAACCCAGAGTGATGATAATGGTGTGTGAGTACCTGCCAAGGCAAAGCTCTCCCGAAGGGCCGTGGTCACTTCCCTGCTGAATGCTGAGCAAGTAGAGGCAGGCTCATCTGATAAAGGGTGCATTTACCCAGATAAGGGAACAGCAGAGCTCCAGCCCAGAGACACTGCTATTGCCTGGAGAGTCCTGGCCTGCTCCACCTTGGGAGGAATCCGAGGGCAGCAGGTACTATGTGAGAGCACAAGGATTTTATGCAGGCATTAACAGCACAGCACTGTTTCAGTGACATGGAGCTCCCTGAAAGCAGATGCTTGGGTTGTCCCACTCAGCGTGGTCTTCTCGGTGTTTGGCAGCTGAGCCTGCGAACCTGGTGATTATGGCCAGGATTATGGAATCACAGAGTGTTTGTGTTGGAAGGGACCTCAAAGACCATCTAGTTCCAACTCCCTGCTATGGGCAGGACCTGCTCACCGATCTCGGGAGTCGCTGTGGTGCTGCAGCCCCACCAGAGGGGAGGGGACATGGGGACTGAAAGTGGAGCACTGAGTACCAAAGGATCACAGCTCTGGGCTGTGGGCCTCTCACAGCAGAGCTTGTCTTTCCTTCAGGCACTAAAAAATTCACCAGTAACCATCAGAAACATGGGAGTGCTGTGTTTGTCCCTGCTGCAGCTCAGGGGACCATAACCAGCCTCAGTAACGAGCCCTGGATCAGACAGTTTGTTCTCTCTCTGCCCTGAAGACCCAAGCTGTTATTTTCCAAACAAAGGGTGAAAAAAACACAAACAATTTTTCATCTGTCCCATCACTGACCCTCTGTCCAAGGCAACAGAAATAATTAGAGCTTGCTGAAGCTGATTGCTAATGAAAAATGAGGTTTGGGGCCAACCTGCTCTTCATCTGAAGTTCAGGCTCTGAGAGTACGTGGACGGCTTCATGCCCGTGGATTGTCTGACTCCTGCATGCTCTTTGAGATATTCGGTACATTCCTGCAGTGGGTGGTGAGCCACAAATCAGGGTCAGAGGTAATCCCCAATTATTTAGCCCTTTTACTGTTCTCGTGCTTGCCAAACAATTCTCCATATCAGGATTTGCTCATGACCTTAAGGGACGTTGCCAAGGATTTAGGAGTCCCCCTAAAAGGAGGATCCAAATGAAGTTATTACATTCTTGGGCATCAAGTTAGATTGCTCGAGAGTTGAGTTACATTTTCCTGGGGATCAGTTTTCATAAGCGAGGGCTGATGCAATCATCAATTTGCCTTCTCGCTTGTGTTTGCTGAATTATGTCTATGTGGAGGGTTCCTTTACAACGTATGATTCAGGCAGTAGCAAAATGTTTAGAAAGGCTGAATTTCCGGAAGGCATTGGTGCAGCAGGTCTCCCGAGCACTCCTCCAGACGGGCTGGGAGTCACAGGACCGCGGCAGCGCGTGGCCGAGGGGCTTTGCAGTTATTTACAGAGGCAGGAGAATACGAGGCGTTGGGGGCTGCTTTGAGGGTGGGCTGGAGATCCAAGTCCCAGGATCTGCCCCTTCCCTGGGACTGTCCCCTTCTGACCACAGCAATTTGGGGGGAAACGTTCCGAAAATCCCTGGCACCGCCGTCTGATCGCAGCCTATGTGGGCAGCGCCGGGAGTTAACAGATGGGTTGTGGATTCGAGCTTACGATAAGGTTACTGAGGGTGGTTTTGTTTTAAAATGTCTCTTACTTAATATATCCATGAAGGCCAGGCATGTGCCTGTGGCCTGTAATCAAATCGCTGACTCTCCCTCTCTCTCATTTCCAGCAATCCCGTTTCGGGTTACTGGCACCGGAGGTGAAAGAACAGCCACGGCCCGGCACGGGGCTGGACGCTGTGCCGTGCAGGATGCGCTCAGCCCTCGGCATCCTCAGCCCCGAGGCCTCCATCCCAACACCCACTGCTCTCTGCAGGAGGAAGAGTTTCTGTGGGAGCCTGTAAAGAAGCAGGGGAGCAGGGTGCTCTCCTGAGCTCTGTAAATGTGATGGCTCTTCTTCCAAGCCCAGCAGCTCTCCAGCTGCAGCACCCAGCTCCGGGATGGATGGGAGGCAGTGGGTGCTGTCAGCCAGGGGAGACAGTGCCTCTGTCAAACACTCGCCCATGGAGTCTGTGGTCCTGCAGTGTGTGGGTCAGTGTGGGATGTATCCAGCCAGGAGCTCCCAGGAGACCTGCTCGTCCCATTTCCCGTAGTGTCCAAGGCAGGCTCAGGGGGTCCCGCCCCCTCAGCCAAAGGCTGGGTGCCAAGGGACACTGTGGGACCCCACCCTGCAGGGTCTGAGGAGCAGTTTGACGCCCAGCAGGGCTCTGGTAGCTGCAGAAGCCTGAGTTCAGTGTGAAGCCTGGTGGTTTCAGCTGTGCCTGTGACTCACTGTCGATAGCACAGCTGGCCGCGCTCGCTGCAGGATCACCCGCGAGTCGGGAGGAGAGATTTAATATTGCAAATATGTGCACCCATTGCTGCTTAATTACATTGGTTTAGGCTGCCACGGGCTCTGCTTGGATAAAGCACTGGGAAAACCCAGCGAGAGCTGTTGTCTCTGTGCCCTCCCTCAGGCACGACCCTGGAGCGCTGCCGGGCACGTGAGAGCTGCGGGAATGACGCTGGCATCGCTCAGCGAAACTCGCCTGAGGACTATTCAAATGAAAGCCATTCCCCTCTTTGAGAAGGGATGTTTGCCAGCACCCAGTGCAGCAGTGGGAGGAATATGTAGGTGGAAACTATTTGGAAGTGGCAAAATTTGTGGACATTAATAAGAGACTTTAGCCCACTTTGATACTGTGTTTAATAAAACATGCCGGCTTCCTGGTGACATCCTGCCCTGCCAAGCCCGGGCAGCCAGGAGCTCACGCTGTTTAACCAGTTCCCTGCTGGCTGGTTGCACCATCTCGTGAGAAAGAACCCCGAGCGAGCACACCCGGCACACCCCGGGGCTGCGCCGGCACCGAGCACGGCCCAGCCTCTGTCTGCACGTGGCCTGGACAGGGAATCAGGGAATGAGGGGTTGGAAAGGAACCTTAAAGATTATCCAGCTCCAGCCCCGTGCCATGGGCAGGGACACCTTCCACTAGCCCCGGTTGCTCCAAGCCCCGTCCAACCTGGCCTTGGACACTTCCAGGGATGGGGAGTCCCTAAGAGCCATTTCAGAGGTGACACCCGGGTGCTGCGCGGGCTGGGTGGTCTCTGCAGAGCTCAGCTGGGGCAGGGGATGGTGAGGGATGACCAACGTTTGGAGGGGCTGGGAGGAGCCCAAGTCTCTTCTCCTCCCGATGACGCGTTGTCTGGTGGCTGCTCTGCACAGAGGGATCTGATCACATCCCTCCTCCTGCCTCACATCAAACAGTGAGTCAGCGCTGGAGCCCCATCAGATGTTTCTGCTTCAGCTTTCGTATCTGGAAAGCAGAGAGGATGGTGCTCTGAGTATGCAAAGCAGGGTGCCTTCAGATCTGCCCCTTGGAAAATACCACGGTGTTTATTCTGCACTGGCACCCACGTACCCCGGCAGGAATCGGCACCACCCGGGCTGGGAGTCTGGGGAGATGTTGATCTTTCTGGGGGATACAGGTAACAACAGCCACAGGGCCAAACCGCATCACCTCTGAGTCAAATATTAACATAGAAAATACTCTGAACTTGCTAATAGGGTTAAGAAAATTACACACACACACCTAAAAATAATAATAAAATAAAGCCGGAACAGACAGAAGAAGAGCCTGAGAGTGTGTTTCTCCTGCAATTCATGTCAGGACATGGATGAGTCCTCTCACCTTGACCTCTGAACCCCAAGGTCTGTGTGACCTGTGTGCTCACAGGGTAGGAAGTGCCCAAGGATTGGGCTGGGGGGGATTTGGTTCCAGCTGTAAATGCCATCAGCACAGTGGCAGAGCTCGGGCTGCTCACCAGGGCACAGGCAGAGGTGGAGGATGGGGCAGGTCCTCCTGGGGAGCTGGGGGGACAGAGCCTGGCAGTGGCTGAAGCGCTGCCCAGGGAGGTGCTGGAGCCACCACCTCTGGAAGTGTTCAAGAGGCATCTGGATGTGGCACTTGGGGACACGGTTTAGGGGTGGTTATGGTGGTTCTGAGCTGATGGTTGAACTGGATGATCTTGAAGATCTCTTCTAGCCTTGATGATTCTGTGATGCTGTGTGGTTCTGGGAGGGGGCACATGGGGAGCCCAGCTGGACTTCTGCCAGGATGCCCCCGACTCCTGTGGCTGGAGATAAGGGAGAACAAGCCTGAGTGTTGTACATGGACTTGCTCATCCCAGCCTGGTCTTTGTGTGATACTAAGGGATCAAGTACCTGCTTGCAGGTGTGTGGGATGCCCCATGGCTGGCCAAGGGCTGCAGTGGTCTACATTAACCAGGGTGGATGTCTGGTTGAGAGAGGAAAAGGGATTATTGGCACTCCAACTCATCAGGACTTAATGAACATTTGGCCCCTTGGAATAAATGGGATGCAAAGATAATGAAGTCAGAAGGGGAAGTGCAGGTGCACAAGCTCATTCGCACCAGGCCAGGCAAATCATACACGAGATTGTTTCCTAGTCAGGCAGACTTAAAAAACCCTTGGACACGAATATCATTCAGCTCTGGGGCAGTCTGGAGCAGCCGTGGGAGAATGCAACCCGTCATTTTCTAAATAAGAAGCCAAACCTCTGAATCCAGATCCTCCTCATCCCAAAGTCCCGGTCTGATCCCATGTGCATCACGAGCCAGATGTGGCTTGGGCATTACTGCTGCTGCAAATTCAGCTGAAATAAGTACAAGCAGGAATTAAATGGAATAGGAAATATTCACGGTGGATTTGTGCCTAATCAAGATTACACACAGCTCTGCTGACTGTGCTCCTCTAGCGAGGAGCCAGACCCCTCCTGGATCCCTCCAGGATCCCTCCTGGACCCCTCCGAGACACGCAGAGCCACCTAAACTGCACCTCGGGTGGAATGTGCCCATATTTAGGGAGCAAATACAGCCCACCAGGAGAGACAGAAAGGCAAAGGACACCCAAGGCATCCCTGTGAGCAGTAGTAGTTGACAGTAATGTCTCTCATAGTGCCCTTCCCTCTGTATCAGCAGGGATCTGGCTGAGAAGTCCTGGAGCAAACCACAACTGAGGGTGTTGCTGTCTTCCCCAAATACTTTCTCTAATGAGGTTTTTAAATAGTTTTGCCCCGCCTACACTGGCAGCCAGAGCACTTTCATCTCCAGGTGAATGGGAACCGAGGTGGGACTCAGCTGTCCGCCGGGAGGATCATTTCCATATTGCAGGAGGCGGGAGGAGAAGCCGCGCAGGGGCAGGGAATGCTCCGGCTCCTCTCAGAGCTCATCCCGGCACAAATATTCACCTCGTGCACCAGTGTTTGAAATGCAAAGAGCTCTCCGGCAGTGTGGGCTGGCAGGACAGGGGGTGCCTCTCGGTTACACCCTCACGCCGATGAGAACGGCCAAGAGCCAGGAGGGACCCGCTGGAAAAATGAGGTTTGCGAACAGGACTCAATTTGTTTCAACCTGCTCCGAGTAACCACACACCTTTCGTTCTTAGGTGGCAAAGATCACGTCTATCCCAGAGGGTTTTTGGTGGGCGTGGAAGTACTTTCCAGAGCAGCGCATCTCGCCCCCTCCCCAGCGCTGGCTGCCGGCGGAGCGCCGCTGACGTCGCTGGGAGGCGAGTGCTCGCCCACCCGCTCACACCAGCCGGGAGAGCCCGAGACTCACAGAATCCCAGAATTACTAGTTTAGAAAAGACCTTCAAGATCATCAAGACCACCCTGTGCCCAATGCCCACCTCGTCCCCCAGCCCAGCGCACTGAGTGCCACATCCAGTCGTTCCTTGGGCACCTCCAGGGCTGGGGACTCCAAACCTCCCTGGGCAGCCCCTTCCAGTGCCTGACCACCCTTTCCAGGAAGAAATTCCTCCTGATGTCCAACCTGACCCTCCCCTGGCACAGCTTGAGGCCATGTCCTCTCATCCTGTCACTAGTTCCTGGGAAAATAGGCCACCCCAGCCTCCAGCTCCCCCCTCCTGTCAGGGAGTTACTGAGAATGAGAAGGTCCCCCCTGAGCCTCCTTCTCTCCAAACTTGTCTCCACATAGTTGTCTCCCATGGGCACCATGAAATCATAGAATATTCTGAGTTGGAAGGGACCCACAAGGATCATCCAGTCCAGCTCCTGGTCCTGCATAGGACACCCCAACAATCCCACCAGCATAGGCACTGTGTTGGCCTCACACAGCTGCTCTGCAGGGCTGAGTGTGGGGTCTGAGAGGTCAGACAGGGCTCTGAGTGCTTCTTCTAAGGGAAAAGGAATAATTTAATCCCAAAATATCCACGTGGGCTATATCCCAATAATCTGGGGAAACAGAAATGGCCACATAAGCTCATTACAACTGTCCCTTCTCATTTTATAAACTGCACGTCCGTGGGATGGAAATAAAGTCCCAGCCCTGGAGAGCTGTGAACATCTGCAGCTGCTGCCCAGATGTGGTTGCCCAGAGCCTGTGTAGAGGTTTCAGGGGAAAACCCCCATCTGCCTCTCACAGAACACCAAAACAGAGGACAGAGGTTTCGCTTCATAAACCTCGACCAAGGAGACATTAAGTGCCTTTGATCTCCAGATAGAAAAATGATCTTTTGATTTCAGATTATGAAAAGGAATAACCATCTGCTAAGAAACAGCTCCGGACCCACGTTTTATTGAGGCCAGATGGTGTCCAGGGTTCCTACGTATGAATTCAATTAGCTGCTTGTGTCTGCGTCAGTGAGTCTGTATCCACCCAGTCATGTTTTTGGAACAAATATTGTAATATTCCCATGGATCCTCCAGACAGTGGGAGGTGTTTCCTTCACTGTGAAGGTTTTGGGAAGTGGTGACTTTGTCTCATTTTCATCTTGCCCTGTTCTGCATTTCTAGTCCCTCAGTTCCCAAGGCTCAGGGCTTTCCCTGGATCTCTGAGCCAGCTGTGCTGAGTAAAGACATCCCTGATTCCAGTTTGCCCATCAGGGCTGACATTTCGGCCCCAGGGAACCTCTGCCATCCACCTCTCCTACCCTGGGACTGAGTTTACAGCATTATTTGGAAGATAAGCCATATAACCTAAGCCAGACCTGCTCCAATCTCCTTTCCACGGTGCTTACCAGGGGTTTACTCAGGGCTTAGCTCTGCTGAGAGCAAGGTACCTCTTGCCACCACCTTGCAATCTGGAAGGGTGGCACGATGGGAAGGCCTTTCCCAGGATGCAGAGGGTGGGAACGACCAGTTGCCTGACCAGCCACCACCCCCGGGACGGACAGACTTCCTGCCCGGACAGCCTGGCTCTGCAGAACCCAATTAGCTCCTCTCATCTTTCCAATCTAATAATCTGGGACTCCCTGTTGGTTTTTTTATAAAGGTGTGGCTCAGCACCACATGATACACTCAACAAGCTGCATATTTGCACTGATTTCGCTCTTTACAGTGTTGGAAGTGGGAAAACTCTGTTGTGGGAATGGGCTGGGCACCAGCCCCGAGAGCAGCAGGTTGTGATTCAGGGCTGGAAGGGCCTCACTCACAACCCACATCTTCCTCTGCATCCTGGGAACTCACCTGCACAGGAGACAGCCTCAAAAAAGGCTCCTGAGCAGAAAGTATCCTTAGCAAAGGGACCTTGCAATTCATTTTTTCTTGACTTTCTGGGAAGGGAAGGGGTTGTCAAGCTAAATGGCTATTTATAGACACATTCCTCCCCAGGTTTCCTTTTCCCCTCCTCTTTCTGTGCACATACAAGTGCACACAGACACTGCAGGTTCACCACCCCCAGGCTGGGCACAGGGTCTGGAGTCGGGGGCTGCCACTGCCCACGGCCCCTTGTTTCAGGGTTTCTCACCCATGACCTGTGTTTGACGCTGGTTTCACATCATGGGGAGGGCTGGAAGGTCCATCCTCTCCCTGCCTTTCCAGCCATGGAATCAATGTTCCATCCAGGCACGCTGTGGCTGCTGTGCCTGGGAATCCCCGAGGGGCACCTTTCCGGGCTGGCTCTGCTGCTCCCGCTGCATGGCTGTGATTAGAGCCTTATTACCAAATTACAGGATTATAAGCATAATAACGCACAGAGAAACTACTAATGTCCAGTGATTTCTCCTGTTAAAAATGAAATACAAGCCCTTCAGCAAATGGGTTCCTAAAGAAGAGCTCTGAAGGAGCAGCCATGAGGGAAGAGCCACAGAGAGGAGGGATGAGAAAATGGAGCAGGTTCTCATTAGGGTGCAATGCGTGTGATAATTACTTGAGGAAGCATGAGGGAAGGCAGGGCTCATTTCATCCTGGATCCCACAGCGACTGCAGGCTCCCTGTGCGCAGCTGCTGTGGGCCTGGAACATGATTTTACAGCCCTGCCCAACCCAAGTATCCCTGGCTCCTTCCTTCCCAAGAATTCTCAGGAACGCTTATCTGATCCAACACGCCACTTGGGGTTTTTCCTTCCCCTTGATGCTGCACTGCTCCGTAAAGCAGTTAGTGCTCCAAAACCAGGATTCCAGGCAGCTGGTTTGATACCCATAAACACGAATTACTCAACTTCACACAGTACTCGTCACCCTCCATTGAAAAACTCCTGCTCATCCCACCATGCCATTCCCACGTGTCCTGGATTTCCATCCTCACAGTGTGTCTTATTCAAGGGACACACCAAAGCTCCTTGGATCTGCCGGCAGGTCCTTTGGGATTCCCTTACCACAGCAGGTGGCAGCTTTTGGGCTCCCAAACCTCGAAGCAGAACCTTCCAGAAACACTAAATCCACCCACCCCTCCCCTGTGCCATCACACATTACCAACGTCACCCATTTCAAACCATTTTGAGGAAGGTTAAGAGTTGGCTGGTTGTAGCCAAAGCTGTGACTAATATTTTTTGGGGAAAGTACTTTATGTCAAAACAAGTGAGTAGTGAAGTGCAGACATGTGGTGCAGAGATGTGGGAAGGAGGGAGGGGCTTTTTGGTGCCAAATTTCCCTGTTCCCTAAAGGGAGAACCCAAGTTGCCTTATTTCTTCATGTAGAATGAGACAGAGAAGGAAAACTTCCTGCTTTATTTCTTTTAGAACCTCGTATTTCTAGAAAGCTGCTGAATCACCCCCTTATGATACGTTGTCATGGAAGAGGGTCCCTTGGCTTGCACTGGTGGCCTGGGTCAAACTCCCCCTGTGGGTTCCAGAGCTGTTGGAGCCATTGGAGCCCCTCATGGCCACCCCCTGAGCCCAGCCCAGTGCAGGCTGGAGCTGCCACTGACCCAGAACAATCCCTTTTCCTCATGGTTTCTTCCCACAGCCAGAGGCTGCAGGTTTCAGGCTTTCCAAGCCTTTTTCCCAGCCAGAGCAAGGTGTGCAGGCACCTGGAAAAGCAGGCAGTGGGGTCCAGCCCCAGGGACAGCCAATGCATCCAGGCTCATTCCTTACGAGCCGGAGTCAGGCGTGTTCTACGGAAACATGTGGGCTCTGTGACTTTGTAAGTGAAATATAACCAATTAGTTTTAGTCATTTAGAGCAGGCAAAGGACTCAGCCCTCAAAACTACTTTGCTTCCCGAAGTTATTCAAGCCCTATGGAGCCACATATATTTGCTTATTAACGAAGTGACTGTGCTGGCCGAGCCTCCTCCTGCTCTCTGGAGCTGAGTGTGGTATGGAAAGAGGCAGAGCCCTTCACGTCCCGGTGCCTGCGGAGGCTCAGCTGCAGAGCTCATTTCCTATTTACATCCCAAAAAAGCCCAGTTCAGCACAGGCTGCTGCCTCTGCAGCCAGCAAGGTGCGTTCTGCAGGTGTGGGCGGGTGATTCACCCTGCGCCGGCAGCACCCACAGGTTATCTGCGTCCTCCGGCTCCTGGTGCTTCCCCAGCCCAGGCAACTCCAAGCACACCCAAATAAAGTCCCAAATCAGTCCTGTCTGGCCTCACCCTCTTTCTCAGCAGAGGGTTTGGATGGTTTCCACGTCTCATTTTGTCTTCCTCCCAGAGGAAGTCCGCCCTACAAGCAACTAACAGCCGGTGAAGGCCTGAGCCAGAAGGTCAGACCTCGCCTGCTGCCCTGCTCTCCTGATTTCTCCTGATGAGAGTAACAACTTCCAAGTCTCTCCTACATCCCAGATGGGTTTTCCTCTTCCCCATACACAGCATTCCCTTCCCGGAGCAGCCCAGTTACCTCCTCCTGCCCCCATTAACCCCTCTCAGCCCCGACACTCCCTGCTCGCAGTGGCACAGCCCGGATGGTGCGAGTCCCAGGTGAGCTCTGGAGCTGGGGGGGTCACTGGGGGCTGATACCTGTACCCACTGATAACTACAGTGAGACAGCAGGGAATGAGGAGCTGCACATGGAAGTAAAACATCCCATGGCATCCCCCTTCTAGCAGGGCCTGTTGTGACATGATAAGGGGGAATGGCTTCTCACTGCCAGAGGGCAGGGTTAGATGGGCTATTGGGAAGGAATCCTTCCCTGTGAGGGTGGGGAGGCCCTGGCACAGGGTGCCCAGAGAAACTGTGGCTGCCCCATCCCTGGAAGTGTCCAAGGTCAGGTTGGACGGGGCTTGGAGCAACCTGGGCTAGTGGAAGGCGTCCCTGCCCACGGCAAGATGTTGGAACAAGATGATCTTTAAGGCTCCTTCCAACCCAAACTATTCCATGATTCTATAAACAGCTGCCTGAAGCCCATCAATTTTGGCTACTCTTTCAAAACTCATCGGAAATACTAAAATACACTGATTTTGGTTTGCCATCCCTGGGGAACAGTGGTATTGTTCCCAGCCAGCAGTGAGGAGCTGTCAGGATGCCCAGACCATGACATGACTGGCTCAACGCCTCTGACAACCCCAGTTTCACTGGAAATGACGGGGCTGGGCTGGACATCCCGGTGCTGTGGCTTTGCCAGGCTCCAGCCCTCTCAGTGCAAACGTGCAGCAAAAGGCACTTCCTGGAGACAGATATTTTACAAACTGAATGTTATCACTGCTAGCTGACTGTGACCAGGACTCACTACAGATAATCTGCACAGAAAGCTACAGGGACCTCAGGAACAACCCACCTGAGCAGAAGTTGCTCCATTAATCATGTTGGCTACAACCCAGCGTCACCAAACAGAGCGAGGTTTGAGGTTCACTTCTCCATTTGAGACTCCGTGTCACACTGTGACTGGATACTGTGCTGAAATGCAGCTGCCGGAATTATGGAGGTGGAAGACCTTTATTTAGCCCAATCTTCCATCGTGAAACCTCCCCCAGACTTCCAGCAACCCCCCTCCCAGAACACTGAGTAACAGGACCAGTGCAGCTGCCTGCCGTGACCTCCCCCGAGCCGCTGAGCCGTGTGTATTTTGGAGACCAAACTATTTCCATCAGAAACTAACTTCCTCAGAAACTTTGTGGGAGATCTTTGGTTTAGTTTTCCTACTTTTTTTTTTTTTTCTTTTAAATACAGATAAATTCTATTTGTTTGCACAGAAAACTCCGAAACCTCCTTCGACCACAAAACGATCTGGAAGCACATCCTGCCCTCACTCCGTTGCTCTCGGCGCTCCCTGGGCCAGCCATGGCTGGCGTTTTAGGCATCACTTAGCAACGCTTATGAGCAAGAGTTTGTGCTGTGCCGGGGTCACCACACCCACCATCACATCACACATCCACAGAGCCAACTTTCCAGAAAAATAAAATTAAAAAAAAGAAAAAAAAAATCAACTCTTTTGGCATCTCATTGCCACTACTCAAATGGTACCGATTTGGGGTGGAAATTCCCTGGCAGGGGCTTCTATTTCCATTCAGTGTGTTGTTGAGAAACGTGGTGAGGAGGGTTTTGGGAGATGAGCTGGGGTGTGCCAGAGCTGCAGCCTCACCCTGGACTCACTCAGGCTCCTGAAACAGAACCCAGCACTCTGGGGACTGATGGGACCCCATCGAGGCGCCCGCTGTTGCTGAGCTGCAGGTAATGGTGATCCCTGCTCTCCTGGACAGGGATGCCACGGAGCTGTGCTGGTGCCACCAGGGCTGGCAGGAGGTGACAGGTCACATCCCCAGTGGGACACCGGTGACAGGGGTTCCAGGTCAGCACCCCTGTTCCTGGGGGAAGTGGGATGGGGAAGCAGAGTGAGTGGGCACCGTGTCCGGTGGGCACACAGAGGCACTGCTGGGATGGCTCCCGGAGGAGATTTGGAAAGCAATGCTTGTCCTCGTGTCTCTCACGAGGGTGTGTGACTTGTGTGTGTACATATGTACATCTGTCCAGCTGCCCCCCTCCCTCAGCATTCAGAATATAAAGGTTTTCCTTACTTTTATTGCTGGTACTATCCCTCAGTTGTCATATTTTAGCTCCATGGACAGTTTCTGTATCAAATTCTCTGCTCTAGGACTCTTTAGGATGAAAAGTCTGTGTAAGTGTAAAACTCTATCTCTCAGTGCCATTAAAATTACATGTAAACAATAAAACCCCTTCAATTCTGGAAACTCATCTTGATGCAGGATTTAATCTTTACCTGTCCCTGGCCAAGCACAGTCTTGTGCTCCACCAGGATGTCTGAGCACCTGCCCTGAAGTGACACCACACCACAGTTCTGCTGTTGGGCTGATGATTGATGGGTTTTCACTGCTTGGGTAAATTAAGGAAAGAAGTGAAACAGTGAAATGAATAGAAGCAAACCCACAGCTTTGTTAGAACTGCACTACCCCCCCCCTTTCATCAAAAATGTGATTTCTGCAGCCTGGATGGCAATGCCTCATCACTTCAATGTCACATTATGGCCCACGACACCCAGAAAACCACAGCAGTACAAATCCTGTGCTGTTCCCTGCTTTCCTTCCCCAAGGCAAAGAATTAGGAACAGCGAAAACAAAATCATGGGACTGAAATAATAAGAATTAAAAAAGAAAAGAAAGCAATCACAAGACCGGTGGTTTGGAGCTGGGTGGTGTAGGGAGGGAGCCCACAGCCACTGCCCCATGGGCAGCACACACACCCCTCTGCCACATTGGGACCTCTGCTCAGGCTCCCACCACCTTGACACACCTCATAGAACCTCCTCAGCTGGGATTTCTCCCTCCTTTCTGCCCTTTTCCAGCTCCTCAAGTCTGCAACTGAAAAGAAGGCACAGAGGAGCCAATCTGATTTTTACTGAATTTTATCCTTTTTTTGACCCTATAAGGAAACATCCTTTCCCCCCCCATGAACATTTCAAACCCTGCACATTTTGGGAGTGAAAGCTCCTCTGTGTGTCTACAGCTAAAGAGAGACTTTGACTCCCCACCTGCCACTCTGGGACTGATGCAGGCAGGAGAGCGAGCAAGCTGACTCCCATTTCCCAGGAGACGGTTCAGCCAGATTTAGGAAAAACTGAGCAGTCTCCTGTGCCAGGACCCATGGCAGATGCCGGGGGAAGGCAGGGATGGAGCTCAAAGCCTGTGCTGAGGCTCGCTGCCAGCGATGCAGCACCGAGTCCGTGCTCGGCAGCGCGCGCAGACACTGCGCTTGGCTCTCCCGGGGACCCCAAACCCTCCGGGTCTGCACCCAAATATGTGACCTGGGGTCCCCCGCCCTGCTCTGTGTGGGGAAGAGAGACCTTGCCTAGAAGTCCTGTCACTCCCCAGTGACTGTGGAGGGACCTCCCTCAGCGTTTCCCTTGCCCTGTGGCCTCCACGTCAGAGGACAAGCTTGGCCAGGTGTGTTGTCCACTTCCCCACCATGGCTGGAGTCAGGGAAAGGGATGAGGCGACACCTCAGCCCAAACACACCTCACCTCTAGGACAGGGTTTTATGGTGAGACAAGCACTGTCCTTGCTTAGGATGCATGTGGAGACTGACTGTTCATACCTACTTCATCTCCCTCTCTCCATTGCCCCTTGTCCATGGGTCCCGAGGGCCATTTTCCAAAACTGCAGGCTAAGGCCACTAAATGTTCCTTGGTTCCATCACAGTAGAGTTCATCACAGGTAAATTACTTTGCTAAATCCCTTGAGCAGTTATTCCCTCCACAAGAACAGCCCAAAGAACCCCAAATACGCTGCAGCAGGAGGAACCTGCACAGTCCCAGAGTGCCTCTGCCTTCAGAGGTGTCAGGACTCTTCACTCACATTGGCAAATCAAAGTTTGCAGTAACCCAGATCTCCTGACTCCTGGTCTTGTGCGTTGATCACAAGATGATCTTTCCCTCTGCAAGAGCACCGGGAGCGAGGGATGAAACATCACTTGTGTTGCCCAACACCTCCCCCACGGACATGCTCCACTTAGACCCCGGTACGTGGAGAAGAGCCAAAACCCAGGGCAACAACGCACACGCTTCCTGGGCAGCCTGTGTGGGGCTCTGCCATGAGCTCCATCACCAGCTCTGAGCCATCGAGGGCTCTCACTCCCATGGTAATCCCTGGTAATCCCTGATATTTGCAGCACAGATTTGGGGCTGAGGTGAAGCTCAGGCAGGCAAGTCTGCACCATGAGCAATACCAGCTTTGGCCATGGGTAGCCTTGTTTAGGGGAAAAACCCAACATAACATCCTAGAAACTAAACACAACCTTCTGTGTTCCCTCTTTTTTCTTCCTCTGAGGCCCGTGAGACCCTTCTGCATTCTTGAACAAATGCAGTGCCCCAAATTAATTTATATGGAACTTGACCCCAGCCTACAGTCTGGATTCAGTATCAGGATAAGTTTTACTCAGTGGAATGGCCCTATAAAATGAAACCTGGTGGATTCATCTCTTCAGGACATCCCTGTTTCCTGTCCTGCCCCAGAGCCCCCTCAGAGGCTTTTCACTGGCTGCAGTGGACTTTGGATCAGATCAGCCAAACAGAGTGGTGATTCCAACTGCAAACTGCAGCAGACCAGTCAGCCCCAGGTCCTTAGGCACTAAACTGGGGCCAAACTGGTGAGAACTGGGGAGCCCAGCCCTGCTGTCCCTCCTCTGTGGATCCCACCCCTGGCACTGCACAGGCACGAGCTCTGCTCCTCAAGGACCAGAGATGCTCAGGCTCTCTGAGTGCCACAGGCACACCTGCTCCTTTTTTGGTTTAAGTTCTAAACTGTCCCAACATAAAATAAGGATCTATGGAGGCAGAAGCAAAGGCAAGGCATGTGTTGTTGGTAGGGATGCTCCGGGTCAGGTGCTCACTTTGCCTGTATTTACACGCTTTGGGGAATCATTCCCTGCCTTGCAGAACTGCTTTCATACAGTGTTAATATTTCCCAAGCATCCTGGAGCTCACTCCACATTCTTTCTCATTAGTGAAACGACTCTTTCTGCAATCAATAACGACCCTCATTATCTAGAACTAGATAATTTGATATATAATAAAATTTGATAATTTGAAAATATAAATGTTTCATTGATCACATTTTTACTGATCCAAACTGAACTGTCTCCTTAGGAGACAGACACCACCGCCTTGCATTACCCTGCTCTCTCCCCCTCAGCTTGACCCATTTTTCCCTCTCTTTTCAGTGGAATCAAACCCTGTAACTAACCTTTAAGGGTTCCTCAGTCTTTATTTTGTTCCTATTAACCTTCTGTTTCTCTGGATAATTCTGCAGCCAAGAGTAGGTGTGACTCCCACAGCACAAGTCTCGCTGTGCTGTTGACTCATGTGCTGTGCTCGCTCAGCCAGCTCCTGTGATGGGGAGGCTTATGCAACGTAGCGAGGTCTCCCAGAGCATATGCTCTTACTCGAGCTGTGAGATCTCGGCGTGTTCTCTCTGCTGGATGAGCCCCACGGCGCTGGTGGGACGTGGCGCGGGCACACGCAGTGCCACGAGCCCTCCCTGTGCCCTGAGCACGCACACGAGTCACCAGGCCCCCGCAGCCCATGGGGAAGGTGCTTTGGGCACATCCCCCCTCCCCTCTAGACCTGACAAGCACAGAGGTGCTGCTTGGCTCTGGGTGTGGTGGTCCTGCAGGACGCTGCCCTGCCAGGCTCCGGCAGCTCCCAGCGAGGAGCCCTCCCTGGTTTGTTAAAGGCCACGGGGTTCTATACTGAGATTATATAAAGTGAACTTAACAGACGGTCAGATTTGGCCTGTCATGTTGGGAGGGCTCTCACACAGATTTTTTTTTAGGAGGGAAACTAGCAAGACATGTGGTGAAAAACACCCTATAGCTTGTAACTCCTGTCTCTGAGATCCAGCCATCTGTTCCCATGAACTTCAAGTGAGAAGCAGCCACCATTTTGAAGAGAGACACTTAAAAAAGTGAGAGGATCCAGCCCTCGATTCCTTGGGCAGAAACCAGCCCCCTGCCTGTCTGAAAGGCCAACACAGGAACTGCAAACCTCTCCGGGTAAGATCATACCCCTGCAGGGGTAAGCGACAGCTGGGCTGATAGCTGTGAAATTAACAGAGCCACAGGATGGCTTGGGTTGGAAGGGACAGTAAAGTTCATCCAGTTCCATCCTCTGCCATGGGCAGGGACACCTTCCACTAGCCCAAGTTGCTCCCAGCCCCGTCCAACCTGGCCTTGGACACTTCCAGGGATGGCACAGCCACAGCTTCTCTGGGCAGCCTGTGCCAGGGCCTCCCCACCCTCACAGGGAAGGATTTCTCCCTAAATTCTAATTTAATCACCCCTTTTTTAGTTTGAAGCCATCCTCCCTTGTCCTATCACCACCTGCCCATGTCAATTCCTGATGCTCTGACCTCCATGCAGGAGGGAGCGAGCCGGGGTGGATGTGGGGGGCACCGAGCCCCCGAGTGGGGCCCGGGACCGGCAGCAGGCAGGACACACTGGGATCCCTGGCAGGCAGCTGGGGCCGAGCGAGCCAGAGCTGCGCAGGTCAGAGCAGCCTCTGCTATTTCCTGCACGACTCACTGCCACCCAGCCCATAAACTCACAGGATTCATAAATACAGAAATAAAACCTCCTTGAAAGCCCCGCTACAGAAAGGAAAACTCCCTCTCCTGCTGCCCAGCCCGCTCGGTTTCGGAGCCAGGTTTTCCCACAGCAAGGTTGAAACACCAGGTTTGGGGCGAGGTGTCACCACGTCACCGCGGCCCTTCACTGGAACTGCTGTGAAAGGCAGCTGAAACATTAGCCTGGGCTTGCCGTGGCACCTTTCCCACCAGGAGATGAAAGCCAGCAGCTGCTGATATGGAAACCAACTGTTGGAGCCGCCGAGCACTGACACATGCGAGCGCGGAGCCACCGGCTCCTGCAAACGTGCTGCAGGAAATGACTAAACATTTAGTGCTTGTTATTGAGCAGGATTCCTGGAGACACGTAGGTGGTGTGGACAGCGTGGTATGTGCATTAAAGTGCAATTTAGGTCAATGATTCTTTGAAAGGACCATTCTTCCTTTCTCCCCCCCCTTCAGGGACGTTCGCCATTCAAAGATTAACTTTTCCAGTTCTCTTTTCCAAACGGTTCCCATCAGCACAAAATAAAATTAAAAAGGCGGAAAAGACAGTAGGAATTACCCTGCTTTAATATTGAAATCTCTCTGCAATTTTTTCCCATTTTATCTATTTTTAATGCTAAAAAACAATTCCAAAGAAGCTTTAGAGGCAAGAGTGCGTGTTCAGACAAAACCAATCGTATTTCACGAGGTGTCTGAGTCTCGCTTTTTAACAGGTGAACCCAAAATGAGAGCTAACCCCGGGGAGACCGGCCAGGTCCGGGCTGTGGGAAGTGTCAGCACAGCTCCAGCTCATGCTGTGGCGTGCCAGGGCTGCGATCCACCTTTTCCATGGACCCTCTGGTGCCCAGCGGTTCCTGAAGCACCTCCAAGAATGTGAGGCGGTGCCTGCAGCACTGCCCCAGCACACAGGGACCTCATCAGCAAACACAAATATTCTCCAAAAGCTGCTAAAAGCTCTGCTGCATAAATTCAGCATTATCTCATTGATCATATGTTATTGCAAGGAGAACTAGTGCTTCCACCACACTCGTGGAGCCAGAGGCTTCCTGCCCTGCTGGGAGACATGGAGACCCAGGGGAATGCCACAAGGCTGCCGTGGAAAACCATTGGATCTCCTGCAGTGGGAGCAGAGCCATGAGACCCCCAGGCTTCTCCTCACCATGGAAGGACTCTGACACTGTTTTCAGTGGGAGCCAGAGAAATCCAACCTGGAATTGGTGGCAAATCTGCAGCAGGGCTGGGGGAGGGAGCTGGGTTTGCCAGAGGACAGGCCTCTAATGCCAAGAGAAAAGGTCTCTTTGCTAAAGAAAGATGAATAAATTATTGATGGCGACTCAATTTCCTGCAGTGAGAAATTCTGAAGACCCTTTCAGAATAGGAATGAGACCAGGCAGAACGCTGGTCTTCTCTGGCCACCTACCTTTTTTCCCCTCCATCCAAGGACCAGCTAAACAAATCCCAAGAAAAGCTCATTTGTATCCATTTAATTATTTAATCAATAGCTCTGCTTTCAAAGCTCCTGCTCACCCTCACTCCAGCAAAGCCTGATGTCCCTCAGATCCTGGGATATCCAGGAGACAGCAAAGCATTTCAGATGGGGCTTGTTACGGGAGGAAATCTAAATAAAATTCAGTTTAAAAGGTACTAAATTAAATAGTCAGAGCAAGGGGAAACAACAGCTGGAAGGCTTTCTGAGGCTGACCCGTGTATTTGGGTACAACAGCTGGCTTTGAGGAAGGCAAGTGCGCCGCTGGGATGCCCAGGTTATCCCAATGTCCTTCCAAAGGCTCCAAGGGTCCTGCAGTGCCAAGTGGGCAGCAAGCAAGGCAGGCAGGAGGGAGCTCAGTGGATCGTCTCCTGGCCAGGACATCACCTCCAGCAGCCTCGTGCCCTGGGCATGAACCTGCCCCCTCCTGACCCCGCAGAGCCCAACACCAGTTGAGTCATCCTGACATTTAACGGCGCAGACTGGCCGGCTGCTCCTGGCTGTTGTTGAACCAGGAGAGGGATCACAGCAAAACATAAATCCCAATCATTTTAAAAAGCTTTTTACTTTCTTTTGCAAGTCTCTTCCCCAAGTGTTTCCCGCATTTGGAGTGAGGGAATGGCTGTGGCTGACTCTGAGGTGCTGCCAATGGTGGCCAGGCAGTGCTTGTGCATCAGTGAACGTTTTCTGGGAAGAATCTTTCAAATAGTTGTATAATCTCAGCTGAACTTGAGATGTGTCTCTGGAGGCTCCCATCAGCTAGGATGCACAACCCCTTGGTTAGGGAGCCCACAAGAGAGTGGGAGAGGGAATTGGGACAAGGGCCTGGAGTGACAGGACAAGGGGAAATGGCTTCCCACTGCCAGAGGGCAGGGATAGATGGGATATTGGGAAGGAATTCTTCCCTGACAGGGTGGGGAGGCCCTGGCACAAGTTGCCCAGAGAAGCTGTGGCTGCCTCATCCCTGGAAGTGTCCAAGGCCAGGTTGGACGGGGCTTGGGGCAACCTGGGCTAGTGGGAGGTGTCCCTGCCCAGGGCAGAGGATGGAACGGGACGGGCTTTCAGGTCGCTCCCAGCCCAAACCATTCTACGATTCTGTGGACTGAGGATGGCTCAGACCTATGGTGAAGGGATTGTGCTTGTGCATGAACCACAGTTTCAATGGAACTTCCTCATGGCAATGGACTGCAGGGACACGTTGGGTGTGAGTCTCACAGGAGAGTCAAGGGGCACGAAAACCTAAAGTAAAATGCAAAAGGCCTCAAAACAACCCCTTTGATGATGCAAAACATAACACACAATTGTCATTAGTTTTCTCACCTCTGACATTTCCTTCCCCACCTGTCCCTTGCTCCCTAGTTTTGGTTTGCTCCTGATTCATATTGCTCCTGAGGTTGGGACCAGACAGTGGCACCACCAACCTCTCAACAGCAAGCTTTTCCTTGGCCAATTTTCCAGCACTAACTACCTCCCAAGGCCATTTGTTCTGAGGTATAAAGCCTTTTTTTTCTCTGGGAATTGATCTGGCAATGCTTTCAGGACTGCTGCCAGGGAAAGAGTGTCCCTATTGCTCCTTCATTACCATCACAGCTACCGGGACCTTTGCTGCCTGTCTCAGGATCTTGGCTGCAGTTCGTGAGCCTGAACAGTCTTTCCAAATGCAGGGAATTCCCTTTGTATAAAGGAAGAGGGACATTCACAGGAAAGCTCTGACTGCCATTCCTCCAATGTATTCCTTCATGCCCCTCCAGGCAGCCACAAATACCACCAAAGCCAGTCAGCACCTCTGTGCTTGCTCCATCAGGCTTCCATCCTGCCCAGGATATGAAGGTCCATAAAACCCCCAGTCACCACTGGAGAGAAAAAAAGATGTGCAAATACTGAGTATCATTAAAATAGGAGCAGCTCATACAAACATGGCAAGGAAAAGGAGCTCCTACATTACTCCTCTTAGGACAGGGGGAAGCTGTGGGGATCACTGCAGAGTTCCTGCTCCCGGCAGCTCCTCACCCCGGTGTCTGGATCAGAGGAGCAGCAGCTCTCTCTCATCTGCTCTGTCACCACCCTGACCTTTCCCAACCACTGCTCAGTATCTTGCCTGTCACTGCCACATACTTTTCACTCCAGACACTCTCTCTGGAGCAGTTATTACTCAGACATAATTGCTTAGTGCTCCCTCAAGTCACAGACACAAGACATCAGAAGACATTTAAGACTCCGAGACCCCAAAGCATGAAGACAAAGAATGCCTTTTCCCAGGAAAACTTAAGGATAAACCATAGCTATGCTACTTGATTAAATCACAAAACCATCTCGATTCCTTATTTTAAACAAGGATTCCTTTGCATTAACAATATCACTGCCCTTTTGTAATGCATCAGCTAAACACCTCGAGTTTGGGGTTCACAGAATCACAGAATCATCTAGGTTGGGAAAGACTTCCAAGATCATCAAGTCCAACCTTTAAGCCTTGGCTTGGGACAGGGATGGTGTGGTGTGGAGCTCACGTGCTTCCCGGTAACTGCACTTGACCACATGACTCAGCAGCACAGATCCCACGCTTCCCAGCCCCGCTCAGTGCTCCACACACAGATCTCTGCTTTCATCTAAGAAACATAACATGGGTGGGATTTGTTTACACTGGGTGGAAGGATGTATGAGAGCCAAGCCAGCGACCGCAAGTGTTAGAAACTGGCAGAAAGGGCAGCAGCTGTTATGATGCAAAAGTACATATTTGCCTGAAGACTCTGGCTAGAAAACCATCAGAGAAATCCAGACTGATTCATGCTCTGCACCCTTCCCAGATGATTTCCGGTGGCCACGCCAACTCCTGCAGCAGCCGGAGCGCAGCCGGAGCCTCTGGCCAGCGGTGCCACGCGGGCCATCGGCCCACACCACGGCTGGGCCAGGCACTGCCTCCCGTGCCAATTAACCACGGGCTGCTGGGCCAGAGAGATTTCTCTTTAATCAAAGTACAGCAGTGAAGTCAGATATTAAACGATGTTTAACTACAGCATCAACAGCTGAATCACAGTGGCTGAGCAAGCAGCCAGTGCCAGACAGTCCCTGTTGCCCCGGTGCCTGGGGAGCCCCAGGGGAGCAGGTGAAACCAGGCAGGAAGGCTCAGGGCTCCGGCACCTGCACTGCCAAATCCACCCAGCCACAGTCCCGTGGCAGGGCCAGGAGAGAAATGCCCACATACTCCCTGTTTGCAAGTGGGAGTAAAACAGTCTAAGCCTCATCTCTGTGACATGATGCAGAACAAACCTCCTCGTTTAAGGGACAAAAGTCAGGGAAGTGGGAGAAGTTGCCCTTCAAGACGTGAAGTCTTGGAAATGTGGGCTGAAGTTTGAGCTCATCAGGAGACTCCACAAGTTAATTTACAATCTCTAAGCACGGCCCTCCCTCACCCTTCCAAGGATGAGGAAAAGATAGAGAAACACTTCTCTGGGGTTTTTCTGAGCTTCCACTTCAGGTTTCTCTGTTTGCATGTGATATTAAATGAATATAATATAGTGCCTGAAGAAGCTTTAACCATCATCTGTCCTGGTTTCAGCTGAGGCAGAGTTAATTTTCTTCCCAGTCACTGGTACAGGGCTGTGCTTTGGATTTAGGATGAGAATAATGCTGATAACACACTGATGGTTTAGTTGTTGCTGAGCAGAGTTTACATTAAGTCAACGACTTTTCAGCTTCTCACCCCAAAATAATTTCCCCTAAAATGTTCATAAATATGACAGTTGGCACAGATTGATGGGGTTTCCCAAGATTTGCAATTGTGGCTGCCACATCTCAACTCTCAGTGAAAGGTGGTTTTTCCCCCCACCAGCCATACATCCCAGTATTTCTTTGCTAGCAGCAACATTTTTGGGGGGCTTCTCCTAATTTTATCCAGCAGTATTCTCAGAATCAAGCACCAGCCCTAGATATACCAGTATTGACCAGCAGTTCTTGTAGAGAAATAGCAGCAACCCCCTTGGAATGTCCTGGCTCTACAGAAATGAACGGGAAAGACTCCTTGGGAGTATTTGGTTTGAGCAAAACCTGCCCTAGGGTGACTTGCTCTGTTCTGTTGGTGGTAGAACGACCTCTGTGTGTGACAGCAGCAGGTTGAGCAAGACCACACTAGCACCAGGGGTGAATTTTACACACATGTTGTATTCCCAAGGTATCCTCATTCCCTTCAAGTCATGAGCAGAGTCTGGGGGAACTGGCTGCTATTTTTTGGGGGGTGGCAGCCTATTTTTTCCCACAGTGCTTACAACAAGACCTCTACTCACAGTAACACCAGCAAACTCACTCACCCAGCCAGGACTGAACGCCCGAGCATGTTGCTCAACCACACCACAGGCAACAAAGCCATCAGCTGACAAACCCTCCAGCACAGCTCTCCGAGCGGGATGGGAGAGGGCCAAACACCAGTGCCATCAGCAGATGAACCGCTTGGCAGCTGCTCTGCCTTCCCTATCTGATGGGGTTTGCCCGCACAGCTCGCACAGACCTCCCGGACCACCCGTGTGGGGAGAACCACTTCACCCCTCTGAGGGCTCCAGCGCTGGGGCTGAGAAGCTCTGGTTCTAGGCTTAGTTCTTTGGAGGGACATGCTGCCAGCGGGGCAGGGGACCCTTGGCACACCTGCCCTGGGCTCCTCCAGCCAGCGAGGAGCTCCATGCCGCACAGCCACCACATCCCCCAGCACAAGGCTGCCTGACTGCAGAAAGCAAGTGCTTGAGAATCCAATCACTGAGGGTGCCATGTGCACATTCCCACATAACCATGGCCCTCTGGGTTGTGCCCTATGGAATTTGGATGAATTGCAATAAGGAGTCCAATGCATAATAAAGAAATGCAAGAATTTCCCTGCTTTTGTCTCCCTCCTCCTTTTCAGTTTTGCATCAGCTTTTTTCCCCTCTCTTGCATTAACTTCAAACTCCCTCCCTTTCCTGCAATTACAGCGCAGAACCTCCCAGCAATGCAGCGATTTCTCTGGGCTCTCCAGCCTGAGTTTACTGCCCACACTGGATTTATGCTGTGTTTGTTTATCTGATGGCCCAGTTAGGAAACTCGGAGTGGGAACTGAGCAGGGGATACACATGGATCACAGCAAGACCTGGCAAAAGCAACTGGGAACTCTCTGGCCTCCAACCAGTGCAGTGTCAAGCCACACTGTATTCACAAGGAAATCAGGACAGTATCACTGCCATTCCCTGTGAGAAAAATCACCCATTTCAACAGGACTACACACAGAGCTGGGTGACCAGCACCCAGCCTCAGGCCACTGGCAGCCACAAAGTTCCCAGTCCTGATTTCTCCATGGGCTGCAGCCCTCAGGACCAGACTTCAGCTCCTTCATTTCTGTCTCATTGCTGTGAAAACTGTATCAGAGAATCATAGAATCCAAAAATTTGGGTTGGAAGGGACCTTAAAGCTCATCCAGTGCCACCCCCTGCCCTGGACAGGGACACCTTCCACTAGCCCAGGTTGCTCCAAGCCCCGTCCAACCTGGCCTTGGACACTTCCAGGGACGGGGCAGCCACAGCTTCTCTGGGCAACCTGGGCCAGGGCCTCCCCACCTTCTGACTAAAGAATTTCTTCCAAACATCTAATCTAAACCATCAAGGATGCTGGTTCCATGTCTCCAACCTTTGTAACTAGTCTGTAGTTAATCACATCCAACTCACAGGCTTTGCTAGTGCTCACAGTCCTGCTCCTCCACTTTCTGTCCCTTCTGTCACAGCAAACTGTTTGGATGCTGTAGGAAGCATCAAGGACATTTCCCTTAGTTTTATATAAACAGAAACTCCTGTGGGACTCTCTGCCTGGTTTAGTTTTGTTTTACACGACACAGAGCAACATGACAACCAACACAGAAGAACACAGAATCTGGTCCACAGGTATGAAAATCCACCATGAAGGAGAGTCTCCATCAACCCTCCCTGCTCTGAGTTCAGGTGGTGGCCAGACAGGCACAAGAAGAGGTTTCTCCTCTGGCCACCAGCCAGCATTAAAGAAAAACCAGACCCAAGCACCTGGTTCCTACCACACTCGTACCATTTCTGCTCCCACCTCCGAGGCCCACGACTTACTTTGATGCTATTCCGAAATCTCCTTCTCCCAGCTCCAAACCAAGACTTGAAATTATTAGAGGGAGTAATGCCTCTCAGGGCAGAATGCAAATTTAAAACACTTGTCCCAAATAACAGGAGGTAGTAATTAGGCTCCAGCACTTCCCAAGCAGCATCCCTGAGCTACACCCTTTCCTGCTCTGCTCCACTGATGAAGGACATGTTCTGTGCCATGCTGCTAAAACACAGGCTGGTTTGCCTTATCTGTGTCATAAATCAGTTCCTCTCTTATAATTTTCCTCCTTTGCTCTGGTCCTGTGGTCTCTGAGCTTTGCTCTCTGCATGTTTCAACCTTTTGCTTCTTGTTGCTGTCCTTTATCCTGGTCCCACTTTTTTTTGCTTTTCCCCTCAAGGTGCCTGCTTCCTTAAATAGTTCCCTCTCTCACTCCTTCCTCCCTTTCCTTATCATCTCTTTCTCACAGTTACCCACTGTCTCCTTCCTCTTCCCCGGGCTTTCCTGCAAGGCCAATTTGCATTCTTTCTCAATCACATCAAACAGGAGATTTCAATTTAGCAGCAATCAGGGAAACACCTCAGACATCCACATGGCATCAAAGCCTTCTGCCACCTCCATTCCCAAAATCCCACTGAACTCTTGGTCTGTGAGGCAGAAGCTCGGATTCCCCTTGCAAGGAGGTGATGCTGCCATCACCTCCTGGCACTGAGCCATTCCCAAACCACCCCTCTGCTCCGGGTGACTGTGCCTTGTCTGACCATACACACATCATCCCACATCTCTTCAGGCCAGGAAGGGCAGCTCTGCTGCTCTTGCCATGCAAAAAAAAAAAAATGAAGTGAATGATGCTGATTGCCACAGGATGAGGCTGAGCTTATGGCTGCAGCAGGACCAGATGCCTGAGGCAAATAACAGGGACACAGGCTCCTCGCCCAGCTCGTGCCTGTGCCCTCAGGGAGGACAGAAAGCTAAAGAAGACAAGTCTTTACGTGGTTTTTGGAAGTAAATATGTTCATTATAATCTGATTACAATTCCTTACACTTTAAGTTTAGCTCTGGAATCAGGGAATGGTCATGGATCTCCTCAAGCACAGGATTTATGTTTAAGAAACTTCAATGTTAAGGTAAATATACAAAGAAAGTGTCCAGCTGGGGTAGCACTGCTACAAGAACCTCCAGTTCACATTGTTCATCCCGACTGCCATATTAAAGACCAGCTGAAACTGAAATTCCAGGTAAAATATGTCAACCTAGAAACAGATGCCTTCAAAAAGGCAGATGGAGGCTAACTGAGTATGGTTCTGCATATCACTTTTTCACTCTCAAATTCTTTAAGGTAGAATTTATAGGGAAAAGCATCTCCGGACCCTCTAAATAAGTCTCAGCCAAGGGTTCATGTGCTGAGAAAGCAGAGGGGAAGCAGCCTGGTGCCAATTACACCGACCCAAAAGTCCAGCACTTGTTCTTCAGGCCAGTCAGAAAATTCACTGGAGTGATGTATCAATTGCTATATTTTTTTAAAGTTTTCTAATTAATCTGGAAATTTACTTGCTCTGACTTTTGAGACACTCGGCTGCACTTTGATCCTTCTGCAGCCACCAGAAAACGGCTTTGTTTTAAACCGAAAGCAGAGCTTTTGGGTCCTCACCCATCAGGTGGGGGGGCTTTGGACATGCCATGAGCCTTGCAAAGCCAGGAGAGTGCTCCTACAGCAAAGGTGGGAAGATCCATGTGCCAAGAACGTGCCGTTGCTGCCTGTACTGGGGACAATGAGCTGTGTCAGCCCCATCCTGTGCTGGACAATTCCCAAGAAGAGATGGAAGGGCGATGGTGGAGCGGGCTGCTCTGCACCCCGGAGAGAGGAGAGGGCATGGGAGCACATGGGGCAGCGCTCCAGTCTCAGCTGCAGCTGCAGCGCGGGTCGAGGACGGACGCTTGTTTCCACAGTGCCTGCCACATCCCTACTCCGGGACCGGCAACCTCCTCACACCCAGCCCAGGGCTGATTTCACATCCTTCCAGCCCGGCATCCCTTCCCAGAGCTGCGGAACTGCTGTAACGCAGCTGCTACAGCGGTGCTTGCCAACGTGCGGCCAGCCCGCTGCCCAACCCCTGCTCGTGGCTGCCTGTCTGCAGTCGCGGCCAGGGGCCCGTGTTCGCCGTGCCCCCGGAGCCCGCAGCCGGCCCCGAGCCCCAGCTGAACGCCGGGCGCACGGGAGCAGCGCCGACACCTCCGGCAGGAAACACAGCGCAGAACTCGCTCTATTTTAGTCCCGTCAGGGGTCTTCTTGGAAGCGAGGCAGAGCCCGGCTGCGCAGAGTTAAGAATGAATCCCTATTTTTAGCCTGTCCTCGGTGAGGTAAGCGCGCGTGAGTCAGACGCCGGCGTGGGATGTTGCATAAGCCGGGCCTGCGCCGCAGCTCCCGGCGCACGGGGGTGCGAGGAGGAGGATGGAGGGAGCCTTCCCTCGCCGCTTCCTGGCATTGTCATTTCAAGACAGACCCTTCACGGTATTTAAATGCAGGGTTCTTTCTTCCCTACCCCCCCACCCCCCCGAAAAATTTAATTAGAAACAGCAGTAGGCTGGTTATGTAATGTGATTAATTGCAGCATTAGAGTGAAAAAATATAGGGCATACAGGTCTTAAAGATTCACATGCAAAGTCATGTGTGGGAGTGAGAGAGACAAGGGTGAAACGCAAGACTTATCTGTTTGATTAGGTGCTTTTCACGGGGCAGTGATTTATTCCCTGAGTAATTTCATCAGAGGAATCTACAGATAGCTAAAGCAAAAAAAAAAAAAAAAGGAGCAAATAAACATCCAGGAAACAACGGACCAAAAGTGCTTTCACAGCACCTCTAAAGGTTAGGGCTGTACCTGTGAGCAGGATGTTCCCTCAGCTGCAGACCTGCCCCTTAATAGTGCTCACTCACACCAATAAAAAGGAGGTTTTCCACTGAGTCATGATGAAGAGCTGCAGACACATGCAGACACTGCAGCGAACTTTCACTATGCTGGAACTTTATCCAGCGCAATATGTGAAGCTTCAGGATGATTTTTTTCCCCCTGCCTCTTGTGAGCCTCTCCGCAGGGAAGCCCCGGAGCCCAGGCTGGCATTCCCTCCCACCGGTGACCTTCAAACCGCCGGCACTGGCAGGCGCAGCGCTGCAAATGCTGCTGCTGTTGATTAAATCCAACCCAGTTCAATAATGGCAAGAAGTCACTGGCGTGTTTGATTGCTCAAGTGTCCTATATGTCCATGTCTCCGTTGCAAAACAACGGCTGTCTGGGTCTGACTGAGCAGCCCCACCACAAAAAGGAGCCTGGCGAGGCTGAGTGAGTGCTGCTGCGACTCGAGGAGACATATCTGGCTGGATTTTAGCATTGCAGTTTTTCAGAGTGAAAGAACTGCTGTTAATATTCATGAAAGGGAAGATGAAAAGGCACCGGAGAAGGGAGCTCGTGGCAGGGTACCAAGGATGTCTCAGCAGGTTTTATCCTGTGCTCTTGCTGGGAAGAGGAAGGTTCACAGCCTAAGTGCGGCTGTTCTTACACTGTAGATATTCTCCGGGATTGCCTTAATGCCAGCTACCCCTAAACTCAAATCAGAGGCTCTGGTGAATTAAGTATTAATTTAAGGCAGCCTGAGCTCCCTCTGAAGTGAAGGCTCTCCCCTTGGTGAGCTCAGTCTCATTCTACAAGGCTTAATTCCTGGTAGCCTTAGCTGTAAAGCCACGGTTGGAAACACAAAAACCTCTAGACTTGATCTCTCCTGAATGAAAACTTCATTTGCTACAGGCATGCAATGATTTCAGAGGCTTTGGATTTGTCAAGCTGCAAAATGCCAAGATTAATTTAAACACAGTTTTAAAATTACCTCAGGTTTGTGTCTTGTTTCTTGCTATACTAATAAGAAAAACACTAAATGATTCATATTAGAAAATAGATTTCAACAGTCTTCTCAGGCAGGCCCAGTGCTCACTCTGAGTTGAGGCACCTCGAGTGATAAATTCAGAAATTCCCTCCCACGAGGCTTCCAGTCTCAACGGAGCCATAATCTAGGGTGAGTGAACTGGCCACGAAGTCCCAAGCTACGAGGTGGGTTGTGCAGCTACATGGCACTGCAATATTCCTCAGCTGCTCTCCTGCATTGCTAAAGCCTTCCTCCCCCTGCACAGGATGGCCCAGCACAGAACACATCCACGGAGTCAGCATGTGACTTCATCTGTCCCAGTGCATGTGTTAGGTATCACTTGAGCACACTTCCTTCTGCAGGACCCGTTTGTGGACAAGTATCAGGCCAGATCCTGAAGATGCTGCTCGCTGAAACTTTCCCTGGAACCATTTTCCAGTGGAAAGTTTTTCGTCTCTTAGAAACTGGACAAAGCAAAACTGTTCAGGTCTGTCAGTGCTATCTCAGTGCACAGTAAAATATCTCTTGAAGAAATCAAGATCAAAGCTCGTACAATTAGAGACAAACCAAAAGCAAGGGCACCTTTATTGAAGCTCATTAAAAACATCCTTTGTACTGTTCTCCTGCGTGGCACCCAAAGTCTCACGAATGTGGTCTAATGAGAATGCAGTGAGGGTTTTTTTCCTTCGGTATTTTCCTTTTCCATAGTTAGCAAATGTCATAGTTTAATTAAGGGATGTCAAAGGCACGGAGCGCTGCCCCAAGATAATCGTACCCTGCTGCTAAATAAATGCTGAGGTGAAGACAAGCAGGAACAGCCACCGTGCAAACGTGAAATCATCAAGAGAGGACAGAGTCCAAAAATGGAACTGACAATCCTTCACTTAGAGAGGTGGGAGATGCTTTTGCCACCTTTGGAACGGGCCCCTCCGCCTGCATCCCCATCGCAGCTGACTCCTCTCCTGCCTGTTCTTGCTCCCACGTTGTCCCTTGCAGGAAGATTCACTCCCGAGTATCTCACAGGTGTCTCAGCATGAGGCACAGGCTGCTGACACAGCCCTGTCGCTGGAGCAGCCACTGACAGGCAGGAGCACTGGCTCCCATCTCCCAGCACTGCCGCCCCTCGGTGGGAGCCCTTTGCCAAACCCGTGCTGAAGTCTTGACCTTCAGCCATTCAAATCTCCACAAAGGCTCCTGCTGGCTTCCCTCAGGCCTTACCAACAGCCTTTAATTTAGTCTTTAAAAGCATGCAGGTCTTGATTTATTAATATTTACCAAAGCCCTTCCAGTCTTTGGCTCTTTGATTTTACAACCTTTTGTGATTCTGGCTAGATTAAGTTTTCTTTTCCTGAAAAACAACCCAACCGTCTGCTCCTCTCTCTTGGTGTCTGCGCTTGCTCTCATGGGAAGGTTGTCTCCCTCTCCTTTCCCTTTTCCACAGTTGATCCTTCCAGCAGCAGTTCTGAGCCTCTGTGCTGTGCCCTCCAATGAATCCATGACCTGCAAACCATCCTTATCTCTTGCTTGTCGCCCTTGTCTGGGTTCATTCACAGGTGACTTCACAGAACATTTTTTTAGAGGGGTGGTCTATGCTTTATTTCACCAATTAGTCCCATTTCCCAACCTCTGTGGAGAGAAGACAGCACAATATCTTATGGGTTCCCTGTCTCTTCAAAATTATCTCAAAATTAACATACAGTTACTGTATTTCCAGCAAGTATTTCCTTTTAATAGAAAACCTGTCCTAAAAATAGCACTCTGAAGCCTGTGTAGAAGTTCATCGCCACAAAGTGCTCTGAAGATGGCTGGGCAGGGCTCAGGTCCCTATTAGGTCTCAATCTCTATTCCTGATGAGGAGATCAGCAGCCACACAGAAATAAAAGAAAACATCTTTGTGGAATCACAACACCTCCTACAACTCCCTCTCAGCACTGCAGACAATGCCAGCATGGGGCTACAGCATTTCCAGACTCCACAGGGCACGCAAGATGGATAATTTTTCTTGGATGCTAACTGATTTCTCATGCATTATTAACAAACAGATGTATGTATGTAAACTTTATCTGACCCACTGGTGAGGTTCTTCAAGTGGGACCACCCCAGAGAGGTCCCTGGGCGAGGGGTTCATCAAGTGATTGTGCATAACAAAGAGGAGCCAAATTAATTCCTTCACACTGAAAAACAGCGTGTCTTCTGAGCCAGGAAACAAAAGGATTTCCATGGCATTCCTCAACAAAACTATCAATCATTTCATTTCCGTGAAACCAGCTTCGTAAAATATTCTGTGGTTTTACCAATAAACTGTGATAAAACCAAGCCCCCATACTGCTTAATTGCACTTATTAGCAAGCCAATTGTCTGTCAGATTTATTTTGTTATGTGAGCCACGCTCATCAGAAAGAGCATGAGATTTTTAATCAAATCTGTGATACTCGCCACAAGACAGACTTTTGAAGGGCACAACTTCACCCAAACAAGAACATTCATCATCGCTGGGCACAGAGGAGAGATGGCTGTATCTTGGTATATAGCTGGCTGTACAAAGATTTATCTGCTCCATCACACTGACTATAATGTATCTGCAGACCTGCTTGATGGACCTCCAGATGAGCCCGGGGCTGACCTGAAGCAGCACCTCAGGTTCCTGCCCAGGTGTGGGGAGTCACAGCACACAGCCAACCCCAGCACATAAATCATTGACAGAAACACAGATTTACAGCCACAATAGTTAGGAGTTCTAGCAGAATGCTGGGAATACTCAACCCAAGACTTAATGTGGGGAGTATCTCAGTAAGAACAGCTTCCCTGACACACCAACTGATCCATGGAGGACGTGCCATGGCAGGCAGCTTTCCGAAGGCACCCATCCCCTCCTGTGATGCTCCACAGGCTTCTGTGGGCACCTCATCTCCCAGGGAGACGTTGAATGTGCCTGCTGTTATCATGGCTTTGTGAGACCTTTGGCAACCACACTGTGCTCACCAAGAAACGCTGCCATCGGTGCAGGCACTGCTTGGTGCTGAGCCCAGCCCGACGTGCCAGGACCAGTGCTCTGTGCAGCCCCCACACCCCGCCATGGCATATCCCAGCACGGCCTCTCTCCGTGTTCTCCCTTACTCATACGCCTCTGATAACATTCAGGATCACAAATTTAAGTTAATACTTCCCTAAAATTCTGCACAGCAGATTCAACTCCACATAATTCGCTGTTGTAATTTAGTTAAACCCAAGATTAATTTAACCCACTTTTCACTTCAGTGAGGTTACTCAAAGACAGTTTTCCATGGAATACAAAGCCTCAGCTTGAAACAATTGCTCCATGTTTCCTGACAAGGAGGTGAGTGAACCATGGGACTAAGGAAACCCCATTTCTTGCAAACCCAGGAGAATTCCACTCACATGAGTTTGGGTCCTGCAAAGCCACAAGGACTGTAAATGTCACAAAGTCGAGCACTTCAGTGTCACTCTGCCTCCGTGGGTCTTCCCCTCCCTGCCTGGTGTGAACACGCCCATGCCCAAAGACTGTCATGGTGCTTCCTTCCCAGCTGGGACAGCTGGATCTCTCACTACCTGTTTCACCCAAATTCAGCTCCACAGCTTGGTCTGCTCTGTGAAATGTTCCTGGTCCAGCACAGAGGTGCTTGGTGATCTCATGGACACGGGCAGAGGTCACGGCAGCGTTGGCTCCCTGGCAGACGTGTTCTCTGTTGGACTCTGGCCTCGCTCCCCGCTGGCACACCATCCCTGTCATTGTTGGATGGTGCCTGTCATTAAGATTTCTTAGGTCACAAAAGCACCACGATTGAACTTTTCCTTCCAGACATTTATCTTAATAACTCACACACATCTTTAGCATGCCACCCTGTTCTTATTGCTTCCACGAATGTTCCAGACAGGACTGGTACACTGATCACAAAGGTTGTCCAGCACTTTCCACCATAAACTCCCTGGTTTAAGTTGATTATAACTTTGAAAAGCTTCTCTGGTTCTCTCAATCAAAGAAACTGGCAGGCAGGGATATTTTATCCATGCTAAAACAATTCTACAGTTGTTTTTTGTGGAAAGGTCTGATGCCAACATGCCTTACACCCAAAGCCTGGCGGAGGAGGGAGGGGTGAGCTCTGCCATTTTAACAAAGTAATCTACCTGATGAGCTGATAACTGCTAAGCTTCTGAGAAGCTGCAACTTGCTCACTTCTCAGCAGAGATGCTCCCAGCTAAAATCCCCACGGATTTCATCCATGTGAGGGCCAGCAGGCTCTACTCCACATCTGCAGATGGTCTGGGCTCAGTCCAGGCACTTGGACTGAAGATGGGACATTTAACCTCCTTGTGTTCCCAGGCACCCTTGTGGGTGGAAGCTTCCCTAGCTGAGCAGCAGGAGGACAAAAATCTCCATTTGCATTTGAGAAACTGCCATTTGTTTTACCACAATCTCATTTTTTCAGAAACTGGTAGAGAATGGTAGGGCTGGAAGGGAGACTGGAGCCAGGCAAGGATGTAAGCACAAGCAGCCATGAGAGGCGAAGGTAGAGGAGAAGTCTGAAGGGACAGAGTCCTGATGTCCCCAAGCCCAGTGTCTGGCAGTTCCCTTTCAGAGCTTCGACCAGGTCCTAAGGCTTCCAACTCTCACTGCTCCTCCACTCTCTGCAAGTGTCTGTGAAACCTCCTGACGCAGTGCAGAAGGCCATGAGCATGGCCAAATGTGCCCCAGAGCTGGGCTAGGGGCACGTGGGGCTTGTACAGCCTCAGGCCACACTGAACAGCAAAGAACACTGATCCTTATTCATTAAGGAGCACCATCCACTCTCATCGGCGAGACAGGGCTCTGTGCAAAAAGCAGGAGATGAATATCTAATAAGATTTCTAATCCATGCCCAGAGATAAGCCAAATTAATTTTGCACAGGCATCTCTTTTCAGTCCTGGATTTGGCAGCCACAGAATTGGCCTTTGAGTTTCGTGTCTGTACATTAATCATTTGGGGCTTCAAAGTGCCAGCTGTGATACAGGTGGGGACCAGTAATGACCAAGGAGCCACGTGTGTGTGGAAAAAAACCACCCAGGTGGAGACAGCAGGACAGCGAGGTACCACAGGTGGGTGAAGGAGGGTCACCAATCACACCTGGAGATAATTTGAAGGTTGTGTGGAGATCTCCAATATTGGAACCTTCCAATATCTGAAGTGGGTCTGTAGTGATAGGGCAGGAACTGTAGTGATAGGGCAAGGAGTAATGGGTAAAAATTGAGGGAGGGGAAATTTAGGTTAGATATTAGGAAGAAATTCTTCCCTGTGAGGCTGTGTGGGTGCAAAGAAGGAAATTTTACATCCATTTTATGCTGTTTCCCGGAATTTCCAGAGCAGGACGCTCTTATATCAGCAGGAATGCTGCCCGGGCCAGACATCCACCATGTGGCCCTCAGGTGAGGAATTCACACAATTTCTGTGGAAAGCTGAGGGAGCGTTGGTGAGATGAGGGAGCTGAAGGGTCCGTGAGGGATCACACGGCGTGTGAGGGGAGGGATCCCCTCCCGCGGGTCCGTGAGGGCTCGCACGGTGTGTGAGGGATGGTTTTCCCTCCGCGGGTCCCTGTGAGGGCTCGCACGGTGTGTGAG